>MU224951.1:15078372-15093081 GCA_018584345.1 Thuja plicata | reverse complement strand
ACTTCCCTATTCACTCTAGTTGCTTAAGCTAATCTTAGGTAGTTTCTATTTCTGAGTTAGTTTCCCTTTTTAGGGTTTCGGCATCCTTTATAAGGATTGTCCGCTTTGTAATTCATAAGGAGTTTGTGAATCATTTTTGTTGAATATAGAACATATTTTCTGTCAACATGAGTTTGCACTCTCTGGCCTATCGGCCGCCTTAGCTCTTTCTCTCTTTCTGTCTTCTTCATTCTTGTAGCAGTTGTTTTGCATGCAGGTGTTTCTTGGGTAGATTGACATTCTTCAATCTCAACATAGAGCATAGGTATTGAATTGATAATATTGATCAGAAAGGTAATGCACTTACAATAGATCTGAAAATTTGCAATTCAAGTTGTATATGTGAACAGACCACCTTCATACCTTTTACGCTCAAATCTTAGCGTCTCATGCCTTGAAAAGCGTCCCAGGTTCGTACGACCCTCTCTCCGTAAAAAATTGCCACAGCTTGCTCTTGTACCAAAAGGTGGTCAAATTTTACATCAAAATATGTCTAAACGATGCTCTGAATCCATTGGTGAGGTCTGTTTTGGCACAAAATGTGTCTAATAAAAAACTTTCCCCAGATCCAATAAAAATACTCTTCAAAAAATTGAAACCCTTAACCTCAAAACTTGCTTCAAAACACCAAAACGGGCAGCAGTAGGGGAGCTTTGATACCATGTAGGATTTGAGAGATACAAATCTATAGAACACCAAGAATACATGCATGCAAATAACCTGTTACAGGAGAGAAGCAGAAAGAAACAAAAGGCAGAACTCTGAAGTTACTCAAAAATGAGAGAAAAATTATGATCCGAGTTAATTGAGAAAAATATTTACAAGGTTCAACCTATAAAGGTGAACAAAACCCTAAACACTTAAAAAGCTAGGTTGCACATTATAATTAGTAAATATATTAATTATAATGCACCTAAGAGATAGCTTAAGAAAATGGAGTAATAAATAACTTAATTAATTAAACCGAAGTGATTCAATTAATTAATAAAGACCTGATCAATCAAGCTGAGGAAAGAGCTAAATTCTGTAGACACCGACGAACAGTGAGACAGCATCACAAAGCATAACAGTGTAGAGCATAGGTATTGAATTGATAATATTGATCAGAAAGTTAATGCACTTACAATAGATCTAAAAATTTGCAATCCAAGTTGTATATGTGAACAAACCACCTTCGTACCTTCTGCACTCAAATCTCAGCATCTCATGCCTCAAAAAACATGCCAAGTTCGTACGGCCCTCTTTCCATAAAAAATTGCCACAGCTTGCTCCAGTACACAAAGATAGTCAAATTTTATATCAAAATTCTTCTGAATGATCCTATGAATCCATTGGTGAGTTCAGTTTCAGCACAAAATGTGTCAAATAAAAAACTTTCCCCAGATCCAATAAAAACACTCTTCAAAAACTTGAAACCCTTAACCTCAAAACCTGCTTCAAAAACACCAGAATGGGCAGTAGCAGGGGAGCTCTGATACCATGTAGGATTTGACAGATACAAATTCACTTAATGCCAAAAATACCTACATGAAAATAACCTGTTATATGAGAGAAGCAGAAAGAAACAAAAGGCAGAACTCAAAAGTTACTCAAAAATGAGAGCAAAATTATGATCTGAGTTAATTGAGAAAAAGATTTACAAGGTTCAACCTATAAAGGTCAACAAAACCCTAAAGCCTAAAAAAGATAGGTTGCACATTATAATTAATAAAGATATTAATTATAATGCACCTAAGAGATAGCTTAAGAAAATAGAGTAATAAATAACTTAATTAATTAAACCGAAGTGATTTAATTAATAAGTGTAAAATATAATTAGTCTAACAGAAGGCTGCATCAGCCTACATATTATCAAAGTATAATTCATGTTGATGCAAGTGGAGAAATGGACTTCAAATATAAATCTATACACAACAAGGTATTTATCTACTCCTTGCACCAGAGTCATTGTATTACTGATGGATTGGGAAATTGAAGGAGTATATTATGGAGAGAAAGGATTTTTTTGGAATTACTATCAAAGATATTTGTTTGGCATTGTTGTCAAAGGGAGAGATTATATCCATTATCACCTCAGGGAGATCATATCCATTACATAATCCAAAGGGAGAGATGTAACCAAAAAGGGAGAGTACATACAAAAGGGACAGAATTGCTGACAAGAAAAATCAAAAGAAAAGAGAACAGTGAAAGGGATAGAGTTTGACACAAGAAAAGAACATATCACATCAAAGGAAGAAAGATTCTACGTCTATCCAGTGAAGGGATTGAAGATAGAGATAAATATGCAAGAATCAAATCTAAGCCATATCAGCTTGCCGAGGACCAGATATTTGTATCCATTATAGTACATAAGATTGGTAGTTTGATGAAATTCAACTATTATGATTCATATTGTATTAGCAGTAATATAGTGTGATAATGTAGTATGTTTCCATCAATGCCAAATGGAGAGATTGATGAATTATAATTGATTGAATGTTTGAAGATGTTAAGTTGATGATCAGAGAGACACAAGAAATTTTATGCAACATATGAAATCAGTTAATGTATTGTATTGTCATTGATGTCAACTTGATATAATTTGTATGGTCATGCACATACTTCTAAAAGACTTCAAGGAACTGATGAATCAGGGGTTATGCTATCATTAATGCATATAAGTCAAGTATTCACAAAGTGACTGTATACACATATGGAGTGCACACCGATGGTTATAGTAAAAGAGAAAAGTCACACTGTTTCTCGATGAGAAAATACACAGCATTACCAACGAGCAAAGTCACAGTGTTTCCCGACGAGAAAAGCACAGTGTAACCCGACGGACAATATTACAGTATTGTTCGATGGACGAAGATCCCGAAGACAATTGAAGTCACACCAATGGAACATTTAGTTGTTAAACCGATGACTAACTGAAGTATTAACCGACAGAATAGAGAGTTCAGAAATGACAAAATGCTTGGTTGTCAAGAGCTAAAAATAGACTTAACTGATACTTATCATTGTTTTAATCAAAAAGATATATCCAAAGATAAGTAAAGGATTTAAAGCTGCTTTGTCTAGTTGGCATGAAGATCTCTATGAGATAAGACTGGATTTTTTCTTTAAATCTAATTGGCGAGAATTGTGGATCATGCCAAGATCATGAAAATAAAGAACCTAGAAATGGTGATATCATGTCAATAAAGAGACAACCTAATTCATTACGAGAGTGTTGAAGGGGAGTGACAAGAAAAAAGATGCTCAAGAGATTCTAAAGGAGAAGAAAGTATTCATTCAGACCTGATCAATCAAGCTACGGAAAGAGCTAAATTTTGTACACACCGACGAACAGTGAGACAGCATCACAAAGCAGAACACTGTAGAGCATAGGTATTGAATTTATAATATTGATCAGAAAGGTAATGCACTTAAAATAGATCTGAAAATTTGCAATTCAAGTTTTATTTGTGAACAGGCCACCTTCTTACCTTCTGCACTCAAATCTCAATGTCTCACGCCTTGAAAATTGTGCCAGGTTTGTACGGCCCTCTTTCCATAAAAATTGCCACAGCTTGCTCCGGTACCCGAAGGTGGTCAACTTTTAGATAGAAATTTGTCTGAACGATCCTCTAAATCCATTGGTGAGGTCAGTTTTAGCAGAAAATAAGTCCAATAAAAACCTTTCCCCGGATCCAAAAAAAATACTCTTCAAAAACTTGAAACCCTTAACCTCAAAACCTGCTTCAAAAACACCAGAACAGGCAGCGGCAAGGGAGCTCTGATACCATGTAGGATTTGAGAGATACAAATCCATAGAACACCAAGAATACTTGCATGCAAATAACCTGTTACAGGAGAGAAGTAGAAAGAAACAAAAGGAAGAACACAGAAGTTACTCAAAAATGAGAGAAAAATTATGATCCGAGTTAATTGAGAAAAAGATTTACAAGGTTCAACCTATAAAGGTGACCAAAACCCTAAAGCCTAAAAAAGATAGGTTGCACATTATAATTAAGAAAGATATTAATTATAATGCACCTAAAAGATAGCTCAAGAAAATACAGTAATAAATAACTTAATTAATTAAACCGAAGTGATTTAATTAATATGTGTAAAATGTAATTACTCTAACAGAAGGCTGCATCAGCCTACATATTATCATAATATAATTCATTTTAATGCAAGTAGAGAAATGGACTTCAAATATACATCTATACAAAACAAGATATTTATCTACTCCTAGCACCAGAGTCATTGTATTACTAATGGATTGGGAAATTGAAGGAGTATATTATGGATAGAAAGGATTTGTTTGGCATTACTATCAAAAATATTTTTTTGGCATTGTTGTCAAAGGGAGAGATTATATCCATTATCACCTCAAGGAGATTATATCCATCACATAATACAAAGGGAGAGATGTAACCAGAAAGGGAGAGTACATACGAAAGGGAGAGAATTGCTGACAAGAAAAATCAAAAGAAAAGAGAACAGTGAAAGGGAGAGATTTTGACACAAGAAAAGAACATATCACATCAAAGCAAGAAAGATTCTACGTCTATCCAGTGAAGGGATTGAAGATAGAGAGAAAGATGAAAGAATCAAATCTAAGCTATATCAGCATACCAAGGACCAGATTTTTGTATCGATTATACTACATAAGATTGGTAGTTTGATGATATTCAACTCTTATGTTTCATATTGTATTAGCAGTAATATAGTGTGATAATGTAGTGTGTTTCCATCAATTCCAAATGGAGAGATTGATGAATTATAATTGATTGAATGTTTGAATATGTTAAGTTGGTGATCACAAACACATAAGTAATTTTATGCAAGATATTAAATCAGTTAATGTATTGTATTGTCATTGATGTCAACTTGATATAATCTGTATGGTCATGGACATACTTCTAAAAGACTTCAAGGAATCGATGAATCAGGGGCTATGCTATCATTAATGCATATAAGTCAAGTATTCACAAAGTGACTGTATACACTGATGGAGTGCACACCGATGGTTAGAGTAAAAGAGAAAAGTCATACTGTTTCCCGATGAGCAAATACATAGCATTACTAACGAGCAAAGTCACAGTGTTTCCTGACGAGCAAAGCACAGTGTAACCCGACGAACGAAATTACAGTATTGTCCAACGGACGGAGATCCCGAAGAAAATTGAAGTCACACTGATGGAATAGTTACTTGTTACCAATAATTAACTGAAGTATTAACCGACAGAATAGAGAGTTTAGAAATGACAAAATGCTTGGTTATCAAGAGCTAAAAATAGACTTAACTGATACTTATCATTGTTTTAATCAAAAAGATAAAGCCAAAGAAAAGTAAAGGATTTAAAGCTTCTTTGTCCAGTTGGCATGAAGATCTCTACGAGATAAGACTATATTTTTTCTTTAAATCTAATTGGCGAGAATTGTGGATCATGCCAAAATCATGAAAATAAAGAACCTAGAAACGATGATATCATGTCTATAAACAGACAACCTAATTCATTACGAAGGTGGTGATGCGGAGTGACAAGAAAATAGATGCTCAAGAGACTCTGAAGGAGAATAAAGTATTCATTCAGACCTAATCAATCAAGCTAAGGAAAGAGCTAAATTCTGTAGACACCAATGAACAGTGAGACAGTATCACAAAGCATAACAGTGTAGAGCATAGGTATTGAATTGATAATATTGATCAGAAAGGTAATGCACTTACAATAGATCTTAAAATTTTCAATAAAAGTTTTATATGTGAACAGACCACCTTTGTACCTTCTGCGCTCAAATCTCAGCGTCTCACACCTCGTAAAGTGTGCCAGCTTCGTACGGCCCTCTTTCCATAAAAAATTTATACAGCTTGCTCTGGTACCCAAAGGTGGTCAAATTTAATATCAAAATTTGTCTGAACGATCCTCTGAATCCATTGGTGAGGTCAATTTTAGTACAAAATGTGTCTAATAAAAAAATTTGCCCAGATCCAATAAAAATACTCTTCAAAAACTTGAAACCCTTAACCTCAAAACCTGCTTCAAAAACATCAGAATGGGCAGCAGCAGGGGAGCTCTGATACCATGTAGGATTTGAGAGATACAAATCCACACAACACCAAGAATACCTGCATGCAAATAACCTATTACAGGAGAGAAGCATAAAGAAACAAAAGGCAGAACTTAGAAGTTACTCAAAAATGAGAGCAAAATTATGATCCGAGTTAATTAAGAAAAAGATTTACAAGGTTCAACCTATAAAGGTGAACAAAACCCTAAAGCCTAAAAAAGCTAGGTTGCACATTATAATTAATAAAGATATTAATTATAATGCACCTAAGAGATAGCTTAAGAAAAAAGAGTAATAAATAACTTAATTAATTAAACTGAAGTGATTTAATTAATAAGTGTAAAATATAATTACTTTAACAGAAGGCTGCATCAGCCTACATATTATCAGAATATAATTCATGTTGATGCAAGTAGAGAAATGGACTTCAAATATACATCTATACACAACAAGGTATTTATCTACTCCTAGCACCAGAGTCATTGTATTACTGATGGATTGGGAAATTGAAGGAGTATATTATGGATAGAAAGGATTTGTTTGGCATTACTATCAAAAATATTTGTTTGGCATTATTGTCAAAGGGAGAGATTATATCCATTATCGCCTCAGAGAGATTATATCCATCACATAATCCAAAGGGAGAGATGTAACCAGAAAGGGAGAGTACATACAAAATGGAGAGAATTGTTGACAAGAAACATCAAAAGAAAAGAGAACAGTGAAAGGGAGAGAGTTTGACACAAGAAAAGAACATATCACATCAAAGGAAGAAAGATTCTACGTCTATCCAGTGAAGGGATTGAAGACTTAGAGAAAGATGCAAGAATCAAATCTAAGATATATCAACTTACCGAGGACCAGATATTTGTATCGATTATAGTACATAAGATTATTAGTTTGATGAAATTCAACTATTATATTTCATATTGTATTAGCAGTAATATAGTGTGATAATGTAGTGTGTTTCCATCAATGCCAAATGGAGAGATTGATGAATTATAATTGATTGAATGTTTGAAGATGTTAAGTTGATGATCACAGAGACATAAGAAATTTTATGCAAGATATTAAATCAGTTAATGTATTGTATTGTCATTGATGTCAACTTGATATAATATGTATGGTCATGGACATACTTCTAAAAGAATTCAAGGAACCGATGAATCAGGGGCTATGCTATCATTAATGCATATAAGTCAAGTATTCACAAAGTGATTGTATACATTGACGGAGTGCACACCGATGGTTAGGGTAAAAGAGCAAAGTCACACTGTTTCTCGACGAGAAAATACACAGCATTACCGAAGAGCAAAGTCACAGTGTTTCCCGACGAGCAAAGCACAGTGTAACTTGATGGACAGAATTATAGTACTGTTTGACGGATGGAGATCCCGAAGATAATTGAAGTCACAGCCATGGAACAGTTAGTTGTTACCGATGACTAACTGAAGTATTAACCGACAGAATAGAGAGTTTAGAAATGAGAAAATGCTTGGTTGTCAAGAGCTAAAAATAGACTTAACTGATACTTATCATTGTTTTATTCAAAAAAATAAAGCCAAAGATAAGTAAAGGATTTAAAGCTTCTTTGTCCAGTTGGCATGAATATCTCTACGAGATAAGATTGGATTTTTTCTTTAAATCTAATTGGCGAGAATTGTGGATCATGCCAAGATCATGAAAATAAAGAACCTAGAAATGGTGATATCATGTCTATAAAGAGAAAACCTAATTCATTATGAAGGTGGTGAAGGGGAGTGACAAGAAAATAGATGCTCAAGAGATTCTGAAGGAGAGGAAAGTATTCATTCAGACCTAATCAATCAAGCTGAGGAAAGAGCTAAATTCTGTAGACACCGACGAATAGTGAGACAGCATCACAAAGCATAACAGTGTAGAGAATAGGTATTGAATTGATAATATTGATCAGAAAGGTAATGCACTTACAATAGATCTAAAAATTTTCAATTCAAGTTGTATATGTGAAAAGACCACCTTCATACCTTCTGCACTCAAATATCAGCGTCTCATACCTCGAAAAGTGTGTCAGGTTCGTACGGCCCTCTTTCCATAAAAAATTGCCACAGCTTTCTCCAGTAACCAAAGGTGGTCAAATTTTATATAAAAATTAATCTGAATGATCCTTTGAATCCATTGGTGAGGTTAGTTTTAGCACAAAATGTGTCCAATAAAAAAATTTCCCCATATCCAATAAAAATACTCTTCAAAAACTTGAAACACTTAACCTCAAAACCTGCTTCAAAAACACCAGAACAGGAAGCAGCAGGGGAGCTCTTATACCATGTAGGATTTGAGAGATACAAATCCACAGAATACCAAGAATACCTGCATGAAAATAACCTGTTACGGGAGAGAAGCAGAAAGAAACAAAAGGCAGAACTCAGAAGTTACTCAAAAATGAGAGCAAAATTATGATCCGAGTTAATTGAGAAAAAGATTTACAAGGTTCAACCTATAAAGGTGAACAAAACCCTAAAGCCTCAAAAAATCTAGGTTGCACATTATAATTAATAAAGATATTAATTATAATGCACCTAAGAGATAGCTTAAGAAAATAGAGTAATAAATAACTTAATTAATTAAACCAAAGTGATTTAATTAATAAGTGTAAAATATAATTACTCTAACAAAAGGTTGCATCAGCCTACATATTATCAGAATATAATTCATGTTGATGCAAGTAGAGAAATGGACTTCAAATATACATCTATACACAACAAGGTATTTATCTACTCCTAGCACCAGAGTCATTGTATTACCGGTCCCAGTGGTTTTTCCCTTAACAAGTTTTCCATGTTAAAAATCCATGTTTTAATGTGTCTATGAGTCATTACTTTATTTTTTTGCATTTCACTTAAGTAAATATGGATTGATCGGTATATACTAGTTATTTACTGTGTTTCGGTAAATGAAAAGACTACTTATCGGTAAACATATAGAAGAAGGTTTTACAAAGCATTCTAACAAGTAGTAATTTGATATAATTATTTCAAGGCATTCATCTTGTAGGACTGAATATAACTAGAGGCTAAAAATTGGTAATAAGTTTTAAAGGGTTGATTTAAGTATTAATTTTTGAGGCCACTGATTCACCCCCCCCCCCCCCCCCCCCCCCCCCTCTCAGTTATTACTAACACTTCCTGCAGCTTAAGTCCACTCTAACCCAGCCACCTATTTTAAGGGGTTCCAATTAGTCCCTAACATTTCATATTCATGATGATGATTCTCATTATGTTGTGGGATTTATTCTAGGAAATAAGGAAGATACCATTGAGCATGCAATCTATTTTATCAGCAAAAATCTACAGGGACCTTAGCTAAATTATACACTAATAGGAAAGGAGCTCTTAGATGTCATCTATGCCACTATGTCACAGGATATTAGATCTATGTACACACTAATCATGCAGCCATTAAGTACTTGGCTAACAAACCTTATATCACTGGGAGGTTAGCCAGATGGCTTTTACTACTACAGGAATTTGATATCACCATAATTGACAAACCAGGCAAGGCTAATATAGTTGTTGATTTTTTTACAAGGCTACAGTATGTTTATGATTCTAACATCATTGATGATAGTTTTCTTGATGATCACTTATTTTCCATATCGGACAAAAATCCTTGGTATGAATACATTGCAAATTATTTAGCCTCTTACAAAATACCTCCCCACTTTTCATCCAAGGAAAAGAGGCTTCTCATAGAGAAAACTTTCAATTTCTCTTGGATTGCAATTTGTTTGTTTTATACTGGTCCTAGTAAGGTTATGAGGAGATGTGTAAGGAAAGATGAAACTTATGACACTCTTCATGCTTTCCATGATGAACCATGTGGAGATCATTTTGTAGCAAAGACAACAGCCCTAAAAGTGCTAACAACAAGTTACTACTGGCCCACTTTATACAAGCATGCAGCAAAATACACCAGAAAATGTGATAGTTGTCATAGGATGGGCATACCTAAAAAATTTGATGAAATGCCTCTATGCCCTCAAGTGGTGGTCACTAATTTTGATAAGTGGGGATTAGATTTTGTAGGGACAATCTATCCTCCATCCAATGATAATTATAAAATCTTAGTTTTCATAGAATATGTCACTAAATGGGTAGAGGTTCGTGCAATGAAACATGCTAGGGATAATAGAGATTATGAGTTCCTGTATGAGGAGATCTTCATGAGGTATGGAATTCCAAGGGATTTGGTCACAAATCAAGGTGCAAAGTTCACATCTACCTTGGTTATTGCATTAATGAAATATTATAATAGTCAACACAAGATGTCTAGTCCATACCATCCTTAGGAAAATGGACAAGCCGAGATTACCAACAGGGAAATTGAGGCCATCTTAAAAAAGACAGTGTAGATACACAAGAAATATTGGAGTAGCATACTTCAAGAGGTTATTTGGCCTTACAGAACAACTTAGAAGACTACAACAGGATTCACACCTTTTGAGTTGGTGTATGGATTCACACCTTATGAACAACACTTGAGTTGAACATCAATCTTCCTACAACCCAAAGAGAGAAACTCATGCAACTTAATGATCTTGATGAGATGAGGAAGGTATCCCTTCAACAAAAAGAGGTAGTTCAATTGAGAAGAAATAAGTGGCATGATTCACACATCTGAAGCAAAAAAAATTCTCTAGGCGACTAGTCTTTTCTCTATTATTCACGCTTCCAGGATATCCAAGGAAAGATCACTACATGTTGGCTTGGGCCTTATGAGATTGAAAATGTTTTTGAAAATGGTGTTTTTTAATTAACGACTACAGACCCTATGTGCTTCAAGTTGCTGGTAAATGGCCATAGACTCCATCTATACCATAAACCAGCCAAAAAGGTTGAGTTCCTATAGCAATTTGGGTCTACTCCTGAACAGTCACCTCATGTAGTCGAAGGCAATATCCTTCACCTTCGTTCTTCTCTTTAAATCCACATGCGCAATGCAGCTCATAATAAAGTTTCATTTTCTCTAGGAAACTAATTCTTTCCATAATAAAAAAATTTCATTTTACGACATGTACCTTCCACATCATCCAAAATTCCACATCATTCTTGATTCCCGATCTACTTTTTCAGCAGACGTTAGCAAATCTTTCAGAACTCATGTACATTAACTTGTAATAACTCTCCAGGTATGCATGCATGTTTATTCACCACTTAGTTTACTTATTACTGAATGATATAGATGTATTATATTTAAGTATATCATTTATTCCCCCTATCATTATCCTTCCAGTTTGCACGTGTAGACACCTGCCACCTTTTTAGTTGGGGGAGGGGTTGTTAAATGAGCTGATAAAAAAGATAGTTGTCTTTGTTTTATTATTTATTTTCCCTATCATGATTATTTGAAAATTTATCCTTTCCATTAAAAATTTGCAACCATTTTTTTCAATTTGATGTGACTATCCCCACATGAGGAGGTATCTTCTTTTTCCAACCTCATTTTAATCATTCCCAAAACCACAAATGTTATCTCAATGATTTTGAAATTAACAGTGAGAAATTTTGAAATACACTCTTTGAAAAAAAAGCTCTCAAAGTTTAAACAGAAAAAGTGTTCACAGTAGTTAATTTCTATTAGTACAGAGGCAGGGGTTGTGTATTTTGGAAGAAAATTAGAGTTGGAAGAATTGGGTCTTTCTCTAAATTGGTGGATCTCTGATAAGGCATGAGTCAGTTGATAACTCATCCCTATTGCAGCACCAAGCAATCATTTAGACATTCAATAACATAGGGTGGTTTACATACTTTGTTTGACTCAATGGTAACAATGATGGTATTGCCCTTGCATTTCTCAGTACAATGAACAATGGAGAAGACCAAGTAAAGGGCTTTAAGGTTGATGCTTCAGAGGAAACAATTGTCAAAGTTTTAGGAATTCCCACTATAGGCAAGGCCTATCCTCATGGGCATGATGTGAGATCAGCCAGGGAAGAGTTAACAGTTCCAGATGACCAAAGGCTGGAGGAAGACAATCAAGGTTCCAGATATTGTCCCTAAGTCCATCATACCTGCATTTGGTTGTCCATAGTATCAGGTACTTGACCTATGAAGGTCATTTCTCATTTCTAAATGCAGCACATTTTAAATTACTGACCCATTTAAGGCATGGGATACATATGAATGTCCCCAATTTTCTTTATGCAATGTTGAATTTGAGTTCAGAAGAAGTAAAAAGAGGACGGAAAAATGGTGTATCACACCAAGGATTGATTAAGTTACTGGTGGAAATATCCTTAAGGGATATTTGTTTCATGAGTTGGGAGGAACTTTTTTTCTCAAAAAGTTATATTAACAGATGCAATACCTAGTAATAGGGGTAATGAGGAACAAATTGATGTTTCCAGAGAAACTTTATCTCAAACATAGGATCCTTCCATCTCTAATGCTTCCCCTGTAGAGAGAGGGCAGGAAACTAGGGCATCCAACAATCAAAACCTTAGTGTTGAAATAGTTGATTAAGAGATGCATGTTGTGTCACAAGTTCCTACAGCAACACAAGCCATCAATCAGAAAGAAAAGGGAAAAGGAAAAGTGTTCAAGGAAGTATATGAGGAGGAAGAAGAGATCACTCCTAAACCGGTCTCCATAGATTCCAAAAGGAGGAAATATAATATTGATACTTCTCCCTCTCATGTGGCCACCACTTCAGATAACTCTTCCCCTACTTTCAAATCTCCTACAGCCACCTCTTCCAATAAGAGAAGTGCCCCAAAGAAACGGCTTGCAGCTACTGCAGAGACTCCTCTAGGAATAAGTGTTTGAATTCATGTACGAGGCTTAGTGACACCTGACACGACTTATAATATAGTATAGGAGGATGTCAAAGTAATTTTTAAGTAAGAACCACTAGCAAGTGAACCCCAAGAAAATTTTAATAGCCCACTCTAGGAATTCCAACACACAAGTGAGGAGATTCCTATGGCTACACCTTTTGAGGGGGTAATTGATCAACAAGAGGAGAACATTACTCAACCTCTTTCTACAGAAGAAAATCAAGGTTTGAATAATCTGGCTATCATAGAAGAGAAAATAGCCTCTGATAAAGAAGACCATTATGCTTCATGTAAAATGGTAGCATGGAGTCCTCCCCTTGGTAATGAGATAAATGAGGGGAAAGGCTCAGGAGATGAATAAACAATTTAGAAAGAGATAACTTTGGAGTCTCTCTCTTTAGATTTCTATAATCAAATGCAATATTAAAAGGCTATGTGGGAGTTGGAGAAAACAAAATTGAAGAAATAAATTAATGAACAAACAAAAGAACTCTAAACCCTAAAACAAAAGTTAGATACAGTGATAGAATTGATCCATCAAATAATGGAATGCAGACCTTCTCCAAGGGTGTATGCATTGTGTCTTTAGGAGCAATATCTAATGTTTAAATTGATGAAATTTTTCAAGAATTTTGATCCAAGTATGTTTATGATAGCTCACCTGACACTATAAGAAATCTTTTGTGTGAACTCTATCTGCACAATTATGTTGTTCCCTCTAACACTGCTTGGAATCCCTTATTATTTATTGGGGATATACATCTAGCAGCCCTTATGTCTTGGGAAAGAAATGAAATAAACTATGGGGAACAATTGAATAAATATAGGGAAAAGGAGAAAATAGTAACTCTGCCCCTAACGCTAGAAAATGAAAAACCTAGGAAAATATACTTTGATTGGCTAGAAATTACTTCTAGGTTCCACAAACTAGAATACAGAAAAAAGGATATTAGGTCTCAAATAATAGGTCTATGATGATTTTGAAAGACTCCCATTAAATGAGGGGCAGAGGGAATAAGAAGGAATTATGTAGAGATGGAACAGACTTACTATGGCATTAATAAAGGTTGAACCACATAGCCTTATCAATTTTAGAGAAAAAAATGGAGAGAGTTCCTCGGTACATCCAGTTGGGTAGGCAGGCTAGACCAAAGTTGTGGGTCCCTCTCATTTTTCAACCTCCTCTCCTCTTGTGACCTCTATATAGCTAATTTGATAACAAAATAAACAAGCAGTTAGAAGCTAACAAAATGAGAAAGATAGAGAAAACAAAAGGTTTTTATTGGCATCTAGGTAGCTCCAGTGGATGTGAGACAACAGTGGGAGACTTCAGGATGCTTTCTCAGATCCACAATTTTTTAGTGCCTGAGGATCGGCACTAAATTCAGAAGGGGAAATGATAGGACATATATTTTTCATCTTTTTAAACCCTTGTTACTAAGTCTAGGATAGTCTACCATGCTCGATTTCATGTTTTACTATGCTATGTTTCCTATGTTTTTCTCAAGACTGTTTTACTGTTTTGGTGGCATTAAGTAGCATGTAGCCAAGCAAACATTTGATGTTTTTATAAATCTTTGACATACATACATGAACCTTCAATTCTATATATAATAAATATGATAAATCTATAATTATGTATTAATAATTAATTAGCTATTTGGTGAAAAAATGTGTGTGCATGTGATGGGGAGGTCACCTTGCTCTCTGAGACTCCTACTCTTTTCTAGGAATCTCACCAGGAATCCTATTCAATTCAGGACTCTCTAGACTCACCCTTGAGTCTCTTAGGGCTGCTCTCAGACCCT
>MU224951.1:15045463-15070253 GCA_018584345.1 Thuja plicata | reverse complement strand
TCGCGAGTGTGCGATGCATGATTTTTCTGCTCTCCACTGCTCTGCGACTTTGCGACTGAATGAAGAACTGTTTAGGATTAATGACAAGGATTGAAAACCAACTGTGATCTGCTCCTTTTGATCACTCAGCAAAAATTGCTAGGGTTTGGAGCTAAACCCTAGGGTGCTCTGCACCAGCATGATTTGTTGATTTTATCCTAGAGTTTTATGTTTTAACATGTCCAATGCAGAGAATGTTTAATGAAGGAGGATGACTAATTATGTGCCTATGCATTGGTCCAGAAGACCTAATCTTGCAATGAAATGATCTGTAATGGAGATAGTGCAATAAAAGTGTCAGCTTTGAAAAGATGCAGATGGAAATGGTTGAGTGACGATTGGGTCAAGATATTGCTCCATCCTTTAGAAAATCTAACAAGAGGAAAGAAGCTAGATCTATTCTTCATGCCTGTTGTAACAGTTCTATTCATTTTTTGTTGAATGAATTCTTTCATGTTTTCTAGTTGCAGTAAAGTCTCCACCTGTTTCCATAGCATGAGCAGTTAGCAGTTAGATTTCATTTCCTGTAAATAATCCCCACTAATATGTGAGAAAGGGGTGCAATAGTTTATTTCTAAGAATAGTATTTACATTCTATCATTTTCCAGCTTTCATGAATAAACTTGTAATTTATTTTTATATGAATGAAATAGAGAAGTGTTGAAAATCTATTCTATGTAATTAATTTATAGATACTCATCCATAGGGTCCCACTTGGTGAGGAATATTTAGTAGATATTTTCATTTCTTGTAGCTTTCATTTTCACATCTTGTTGATTCATTTGTGGTGTTAAAATTGTTTTTGCAGCCAAAGAAGCAAGTTAGCTATCACTTCCTACAGCAAAAGTGGCAGAACAACCAAAGCATTATGGTTTAAGTTCCAAGCATTTCTTTCTTCAGCTTTAGTGTTTCAACATTTATCGTTCAAATCATTTGTTTCCTACAACAATAGATTAGCATGGCCTCAGTCAGCACTTAGTGCATATATTTTTCTTACCTGTTTCAAGTAACACATCCCTGGGTTGATAATTAAATGATTTTTCATGATGAGGATAGCTTCTTTGTTAGGGTGCCCAATCCCTGAGTATTGGTTGTGAACCTAGTTTTTGGTCCCTTTCTGAAACTGGTCAACTATAAACTTGATATGGATCTTGATGAAGTGATTATGAAAATGAAAAATTAAGAAAGTCTATGTTTCTTATCATCTATAAGGTATAAGAGCATAATCCCCTATTACTTAATAAATCACTACAAATAATAATTCTAATTAAGCTATGTTCCTAGGAATCAAACTAATGAAAACACGATGTTTTCTTGAAGATGACTAGGCAATTTGCATCACAAATTACATTAATAGTTTCAATTTTGATTTGATCTTTGAGAAACGACCTCCAAAATCTTGCTAAATTCTTTAATATGCTTAGTGAAATTAGATCAGAACACAAAAAGGTCAATTGATTAGGGGTTAGAATCAAAATTTAGACTGAAAAGTAAATATCTTTGTATATTCACCCTGGAAATGAAGTACTTTTACCAACGACAAAGAAATAATTACCAAAGATGAGACAGAAATCCAGAAATAAAATAATGTTTACCAAAGATGAAATAACTCTCCAGAAACAAAGAAAAGATTATCGTAAATAAAAGAAATTTTTGGAAATGAAGCAATGATTATTGGAAATGAAAGATCTCCTGTAAATGAAAAACAAATCCCTAAAGATGTGATTGTAATGCAATTTATTCTTCCCAGAAACCAAGTAAATAAAACTGTAAATGAAGGAAAAATGACCAAAAATGAACTTTTGAAACTGGACATGAAGGAATATTTTCCAAAAATGAAAACACATAATCGGAAACAAATCTCTTTTGTAGTGTCTCTGCCCTGCAAACACAATTTATAAAAAAAAAGGATGAAAATCAGGGCCTCAAGCCCCATGGTGGGTGCCAAAAATGTGTGTGTATATATTCTACCTACATTTACTACAACACAACACTTTAATAAACCATTAATTCAATTGATTAGAATAAATTAATCAAAATAAACTCAATTAACCAATCAAGCCTTGTTTATTTCTTCCTAGTCATAGAGAGTGTGAACTAATTATTAGTATTGCTCTCAAAATATGCATAGATCAGTGACTAGATATAATGAAATGGAAGATTTAATCTAAATACATCTAAAAAAATGGAAGTTTTATGATGATTAACATGATAAATGAAGCTATATTGATGCAATAAATGAACAATGCAATTCTCCTAAAATGCATTCTCAAATTGGCATAACCTAGGTATGAAAATGATCTAGCTTATGAAATGCCTTGCTTGAGGTTGCTTTTATAGATTTTCCTCTTGTAGAGAAAGATTTGAATTTGAATTAAATGGTTGAGATTGATCCACAATGATTGGTTGAGATTAGGTACTTGAGTGATCCATGTGATTGAATCCCATTGGTTGAAATCAACTTGTTTTTCCTTTTCTGAGTTGAGAGGATAATAAGAAAATTAATTAAATCAACTGATTGGTTTCCTTAGCCATGGGATTTTTGAGTGTGGATTTGACTAAATGGGTTAGGAGAATTTATTAGTGAATTATCCTTGATGAGTGATCATTCGTGACTGATAAATTGATGAATTATTTAATTGAATTGATCTAAATTAATTACACAATTATGTTTAGGATTATCTTAATTTTATTATGATTAAGATTTAATCTTTTGATTAGCATTTAGTGAAATTGATTTGGCTAGACCATTTTTAGGTGATTACATTTTCTCATCTTTGATGCAGTCAAGGATGGAGAAACCTCAAGGAGATCGGTTCAACCCTTGCAGCCAACACAACACAATGGAAGAAAACAAGACAAAATAGGTAAAAACAAGAGATTCAGCTTTTTATTATAATCAAAAAATAATTTACAACAGATATACATCATGATGTTTCACATGTCAGTCATACATTCCAAGCACATAGGATTGATTACACTCAAATCCTTCCAAATATTATCCAATCTAAGCCAAATAATCTTATGAGATCATCCTTCTCCTTAGGAACAACTTCATAAGCTTTTAAATCTATCACAATCATCGGTCGGCCAAGAACAAATTACATTCCCTAAGAAATGAGTAAATACATTACACACAAATAGGTCAGGACCCAAATCTTAAAGAAAAACCTCCAATGAAATATTTAAGAGATGTGATCACATAAATAAGTCAGCCTCAAACATAATAATGATCTGGCATGATCACACTCAAAAAAACCAACCAAAAGATCGGGAAATTGACCGAAAAACATAATGACCAACCGGGAAATGAAGAATAGGATAGATATGTGAAGAATCTGCCATACTTTACGTATATTGAAACCAAATGAGGTGCAATGATAGGATAAGATTCAAGACTAAGTGAAGAATATACTGACACGACGTCAACCAAAAAGGACAAGCACAGATTGAACGCCACTCAAACTACTAAAAATTGTCCAACTAGAACAGAAGAGAAAACAAACTAAAGGAAATATTTTTGGTTGATGCAAGATTTCAAGATCCTAAGATGCTCCTACATCACTCTTTGAATTTATGTATGAGTATCATATTAATTCAAATAATATCTAATGTTGCACCTGATCATGAGACTAATGCGATGATCAATCACTCATGTCTAATGTTCAATATAAATCTCTGTTTGATATGATGTTGGATAAGAGATCATTGATAAAAGCTAGAGTAACCAGTTTGATATGATGTTGATGAAACTGATTGCTTTCCTGAATGATACTGAAGATGTTAAAAATGGATGAGACAAGTGACTTGATATGGATCTAAAGTCACATGCTAACAAATATTTTGATTTGAGACTATCAACTTGATATGGATCTTGATGAAGCTAATATGCAAATCACAAATTAAGAAAGTCTAGGTTTTTTATTGTCTACACAAGACAAGATAATAATCCCCTATTACTTAAAAAATCACTACAAATAATCCTTCTAATTAAGCTATGTTCCTAGAAATCAAGCTAATGAAAACATGATGTTTTCTTGAAGTTGACTAGGCAACCTGCATCACAAATTCCATTGGTAGTTTCAATTTTGATTTTATCTTCGACAAACGACCTACAAAACTTGCTAGATTCCTCAATCTTCTCATTCAAATTAGATGAGAACACAAAAATATCCATGGATTAGGGGTTAGAATTGAAATTCAGGCTTAAAACTAAAAGGCTCTATCAATTCACTCTAGCAACAAAATACTTTTACCAAAGATGAAGAAACGGTTACCAAAGACGAGAAAAAAATACAGAAATGAAATAATATTTACCAAGATGAAATAAATCTCCATAAATTAAGAAAATATTATCAGAAACAATATAATTTTTAGGAAACAAAAGATCTCCATGAAACCAAAAAGAAATCCCTAAAGATGCAACTGTAATGCAATTTCTTATTCTTGAAAATAAAGTAATGGATACCATAAATGAAAGAACAACAACTAGAAATGAACTTATGGCACTAGACACAAAAGAATGTTCTTTGAAAACAAAATCAAATAACTAGAAATGAAGCTCTTCTGCAGTGTCTCTGATCTACAAGCACAATTTATAAAAAATTGACAAAAATCAAGGCCTCGAGCCCCACGGTGGGCACCAAAAATATGTGTAAATATTGTACCTACATATACTGCAACACAACACTTCAATAAACCATTGATTCAATTTTTTAGTATAATAAATCAATCAAAATGAACTCAATTAACCAATCAAGACCGGTTTATTGCTTCCTATTTAGAGAGAGTGTCATCTAATTGTTAGTATTGCTTCTAGAATAACTACTATGAAATGAAAAATTTAATTGAAATGCATCTAAAAAAATGCAAATTCGATGATGATTGGCATGATAAATGAAGTTAGATTGATGCAAGCAATGAACAATACAATTCTCCTAAAATGATCTCTCGGACTAGCATAACATTGCTATGAAAGTTTTTGGTGTAATCAAATATTCCTAATTACACTTTACTTAATCTTACTTAGGATAATTCATTGCATATTAGTTTTTCATTGAGACACCTAAGAGTTTGCATCCTATTTGAGCACATGGTGTAGGAAAAATTTGACTTTAGGTGGTGATAGTTGTTATCTCATGTGTGAGATCCACCTTTAGTGCACATATCACATTATTATCCTCATCATATGGCACATACTTCATTGCATAATGGACGATAATCCACCTTTTGTAGACATGTGATCCACCTTACATAGGTGATAGCTTATCAGCTCCTTACCATTGTCTCTTATTGCCTTGCCTATATATGCAGGCACTTATATATTGTAAATCATCTCCATCTCCATAATCCCCAATATCTTCTATTTGCATATTGCATCATTAATGAAAATACAATCTATTCTTGTTCATATCATCTCTCTTGTAATTATGCTATTCTTTGACCTCTAGATCCTTGGTTCATTTCTATTTGCAAATTCTTACATGGTATCAGATCCATTGGAGCATTTTTGATAACCTATTTTGAGAAATATTGGTACATGCATTTGACGTTCGTATCTTAGATCTGAAGACCAGCATCTTGTGGGAGTATTTTAGGTCAGATTTGACCTCACCATCATGTCTAGGTGGTTGCTTCAGTAAAAATTAACTATAAATTTGCCTATATTTGGTGAAAGTAAAATCTATGGGAAATGGTTTTGCACAGCGCGTCGTATGGCCTGCCTACATAGTGATGCTACAATCATTAAAAAAAAAAAAATTCTTCGCTTTCATTTTTTAATCGCAGGTTTTTCTAGGATTATTTTGTGGCAAAATTTTTGGGTTTTCCCCCTATACATTTTTTTTTCATAATATATCTCTCCAAACAGTTTATGCATCAGAATTGTACCTGTGCACTATCGACAACCAGCATCAAATCGACAGTCACCAACGACCACCCGAGTGCATACACCGACAACCTTACTCTTTTTAGGAATAACAGTCCACAAGACAACTGAGAGGGGGGTGAATTATTTGTGATATAGATTATTAAACTTTATACTTTATAAACTAAATTTGTAAATGTAAATGATAACACAATAAATGCCAACACCATAACACAAGATTTTTTTTCGAGGAAACCCTGTTAAAGGTAAAACCCCGATGGGAATTAACACCCACAAATAATATACTGAGACTATAGTATCCGTGTTAAAATATTTAGCCATGTTAGGAGCTTGTTACAACATTACAGTACATAGTCCTTGTTAGGAGACAACCTTGTTAGGAGCCAAAATAAATAGTAGGTTCACTGCTAAGGAACACTGCCCAAAGAAGGTTAAAGACACCCTCAAGGATTCACAATCTAAACAAGTGTATAAAGAAAATGCACAATCCAGTGAACTATATTTTCTTGGTCAATTCCAATGAAGTATTCTTCTCATAAACTCTTCTCTACATCCAGCAGCCAATCAATCCTCATAGCTTTCACTTCTTCTTCTTTTCAATATTTGTCACATCTTTTCAATAGAAAAGATCACTCATATATACCCTCTTACAATAATTCATTAGGTCAGCCAGTTAAGCTTTCCTAATAAACAAATAATTAACTAGGTCAGCCAATTAAGGCTTTCCAATATACAAATAATTATATGACTCCTTTCTAAGATACACACAGTGCCTATAACAAGTAAACATCATTTACAATCCATCAATTATGCTTCTAGATCCACAATCCATGCACACAATTCATTTCACATGCTACATGTCTGAATTTGGCCAGCAAATAGATCTCCTTTAGAATACACACCACAGTTGACGTCACCAGTAACCAAACCACAATCAAAATCAACCCATTATTTCAACATATGTTGGTTTTCCACTAGTAAGCTCGTATCACCTAAAATATCTTCGCTAGAAAGATATACATTAAACACAGAGACCTGCTCTATCAAGAATCACAGTTACAGTCCAAAAACTAGTCTTCACCAAATCACCTGTAACATCCACAATATGCAACATAAAGCCAAGTGACCTTAGGAATAAGATCAACACACATCCTTCTGCATAAATCCAAATTTGATCATTCTTAATCATCTATACAGTGTACGTACACTCCTTCCAGTCAAGTAACCAGTCTGTGCTTTCCACAAAAATATATGTTGACATCAGTGAAAAAACATGAATATCAACAACATGATCAGTAACCAAAACTGATATCATCCAACAATCTCCCCATTTGGCATTGATGGCAACATATGGGAAAATCCATATGCATCAACCCAAAATTACTCTCTTAATAGAATCTTCTCAATATCCTCAACACAAATCTCTCAAAATAGTAGGGATTTTCACATAGATTCTTTCCCCCTTTGGCAGCAATGGAAAAAGGTGCCATAACTCATCTGTAGTCTTTTGTAAGGTGTAGATTTTTCAAATCTTCATGTCCATCAACTAGGTGCAAGATCACCCAAATGTACTCCATAGTGTTCTCCTATGATCACTCCCCCTAAGGAGTAGATCCATACATCAAGTCCAGAGAATGATATAACTTTGAGACCCACTGGACTGGTGCACATTTGCATCATTTAATTACCACTGGGAGGGGCCACCACCCCAAGCATGCTTCTGAGATATTCAAAAGCATCATTTGGAAAAGGTTTAGTAAATATATCTGCTATATGTTCCTTTGTGCTAATATAATCCAATTTAATCTCTTTATCTACTACCTTCTCCCTCAAGAAATGATACTTAATAAAAATATGTTTAGTCTTTGAATGCATTACAGGATTCTTTGACATATTCACTGTGCTAGTGTTATCACAATGGATAAACACTGGTTCTTTGAAAATTATACTAATGTCCTTTAGCATTTGTTTCATCCAAATAACTTGTGTACAGTTTATTGCAGCAGCAACATACTCTAACTTAGCAGTAGATTGAGCAATACAGTTCTACTTCTTTCTCAACCAAGAAACCAATTTTTTTCTAAGGAAAAATGCCCCACCACTTGTACTCTTCATGTCATCCACATTACCTACCCAATCAGCATCAGTATAAGCCTGCAAAGTAAAATATTCTAATTTTTCATACCACAATCCATATTCTATTGTCCCTTTCAAATATCTGAAAATTCTTTTTACAGCAACAAAATGTGTCTCTTTAGGATCTGCTTGATATCTAGCCACAATTCCAACTGCATTGGTAATATCTGGTCTAGTGTGAGTTAGATATTGTGGACCTCCAATCATCGATCTGTACTTTGTCTAAACAACACTTTGAATCTCATCACTATTAGTCAGTTTGTTTCCAGTCACCATAGGTGTCCCAATAGGTTTACAATCTTCCATTCCAAAAATTTTCAAAAATTCCTTAAAATACTTGGTCTGTGATATAAAAATGCCATTCTTACTCTGATTAATCTATAAACCAAGAAAAAAATTCATCTCACCAATCATTGACATCTCGAATTCATTTTCCATTTCTTTAGCAAAATTATTACTCATCTTATCATTCCCTCCAAAAATGATATCATCAACAAAAACTTCTATAATCAAGATTCCATCTTCATCAGTTCTCAAATGTAAATTACTGTCTGCATTACCTTTTTTGAAACCCAAACAAAGTAGATATTTGTCTAGTCTTGCTTACCATGCTCTTGGTGCCTGTTTCAGTCCATATAGTGCCTTCTTCAATCTGCAAACCATGTTTTCATCATCTATCAAATGAAAACCATCAAATTTCTCAATGTAAACTTCTTCCTCTAGATCACCATTCAAGAATGCTAACTTCACATCCATCTGATAAACCTTAAAGTCTTTTTATGCAGCATAAGCAAGAAATAATCTCATAGTTTCCAATCTAGCAACAGGATAAAATGTTTCTTCGTAGTCTATGCCTTCTTGTTGTGAATATCCTTTTATATAATATTAAAATGGAAGCACTTCCATTTTGGTATGTTTATCACCCTCTTTTAGTACACTTTCATATTAGATTTGCATTTAGGATGCATATGCACTTGATTCTACATTTCTAGGCGAAACTAGGGTTAGGATCATTTGGATCCTCCTTAATTTTCCTTTCTATGGCTCCATTTTTAGGTAGAATCTATGTATCATGTCTCCTAATCTTCACCATACCTCCTCTTTGGCCTTTGTGCCTCTATCTGGCATTCTGGTGTGTTTTCTCACCTTCCTAGGTCCCTGGCTAACTTGGGAATCATGCATATTTCCCAAGGAGACCTGCCTGAAACCTCAGGTCAGGGTTGAAGCCAATTTTGACCTAGGTCAGAATTGAGGTCAAGGTCAAGGTCTTCATTTTCCTATGTCAAGTTCGAGGTCGACCTTGACTTCTGTCAGGTCTTGGTCCCCACTTTCAAATATGGAGCTCATCGGGGTTCTAAACTTAAAAATAGGTCCCCATGTCTAGATGCGGAAGTGTTTTCCCTTATATTTTGATTAATACATCCGGTCCTTGGTTGGTGATTGTAATTGGACCATAATTCAAGGTTAAATTTGAATTTGGGTCCCTTGCATTGCGCTAGGAGGTCTATATTGAGATCTCTATATAAACACTCTCTTTTTGCCTTCATTTCTTCATAAGAGAAAATCATAAGATGATATGATGCAATTATGATTATGACATGATGATGATGCAAGAAAGAAAGAGGATTATATAGAAGGACAAGATATGATTATGCATTGATAAATACAAGCATTTTGTGGACAAGCTATTATGGATCTTCTTTGGAGAAAGAGAGAGTTCTTCCTTCCTCCCTTCTTCTTGGATCCACCATTTTCAACATTCAAGCATTCAAAAGATACTATCATGGGGTAGCAACTATGGATTGTGAGTTTGGTAGGAATACTTTAGCCTTGGGGGCTTGGTATGCTTTCTTTATCATATTCAAATCTATGCATTTCTTTCTCATTTTCAATTCATGTTAGGGATTTAATCTAGAGGATTAGATCTTGACATTACACATTTGAAGCTCTTTCCAAGAGAAACACACACACATACATTCTACTATATCCGGCTATTCGTAGAGGTGGAGATCACTAAAATGGGAGTTTAAATAATGAAAAACCCTATATAGCCACCCCAAAACCCCTCTTTTATAGATATTTGTAGGTGCTATTTTTGGAGGTACAGGTTCAGAACAGTGGATCGGAGTGCAAATTCAAATACCCTTTTCGAAAAGCTTTCAGGATCTGAAAATAGATTTCCTATCAGAGACTTTTTAGGTCGATTCTTCCCTAGGTCAGAATTGGAAATTCTAGGTCAATGGTGACATTGACTTGAGGTTCAAAATCAGAATTGTGTCAGAACGGAAAAATATTTCTTGGTTTTGTTCGTCTCTACGTTTTTGTTCCAGATCCGATCTCAGATTTTCCAGAAACTCAACATAGGATTCAGAAAAATGGTATTTCCAGATCTGCTATGATGTGAGGTAGGTATTTTACTCCATTATTCTTTGCAATTATTTTCAAGCTTTACATTTCTTATCATAACAATTAAATGTAAATGGTTGAATATGGCATAGGTCTCTTTTATATGCAAATCTCTATTGTGCAAATCCCTATTTAGGAGACCATCCAAGTTTACCTCTTTCATTTTGGTGAACCCGCGATAGACAACTCTTTCTCTTTGGTGTTAGATTTACATTTCATATTAGATCTTGCATGCATATAGAAGTAGGTTTTCTTTTATTCTTTTGCATTTATATTCCAAAAATACATAAAAATTACAAAATTTATTTAAAAAACACAAAAACATTTATATGCTTGTAATTTTATTTTGTGATTCAATATGTATGAATTTTTTTTTGAATACTTTGATGAGGCTTTTATTACACAAGAGGATAGATACCTTAATGAGGTACATGGAAGTGAGAATGAAAATGGTTCGAATGATATCTCCATGGATCCTATTCCTATTTAATCCTCCTCCACAACTTCTCCATTTGACCTTTACCATAGGGTGTGTGCATGGTTACCTTCATGTTCCACTATTTGAAACATTGAGGCACCTAGAATGTTATTCCCTAAACCTTTGATGACGGTAAAAGGATGTCCATGAATAACTATTAAGGGTAAACCTAAAGATCCTTTGGATTTGTTTGATAATATGGATTTTGTTTCAGATGCTTATCGCACAAGGAATAATCCTCAACCTACTATCCTAGCCTCTATACCTCCTTCTCAACCCATTCTTCCTCAAGCACCGAGGTTACCTTATTCCTTTAAGGAGTATGACTTAGTTGAGCAATTATGCGCTACTCCAGCTAATATATCTTTATGGGAATTACTTCAAACTTCTCCTACATATCATGAGGCATTACAAAAAGCTTTATCTACTCTTCATGCTCTGCCTCCTAATCAAGAGAATATTAATTCATTTTTGTAGTGCATGCAAACTATGCCTTCTATACCTCCTATTGTGTTTACTGATGATGATTTACCTTCTATTGAGGTGCATAATCAATATGATGCTCTTATGGTTGTTGTTTCTATCAATCAAAGTATCATTCATAGAACATTAATTAACAATGGATATGGGCTTAATGTTTGTATCATGGATATGCTTAAGGCTATTAAGGCCAATCTTAAAACCATTCAACCAGATAATATCCCTATTCATGGATTTGATAACATTGCAAAGAAATTTTGGTATTATTACACTACCTATTAAGGTTGGTCCAGTTCTTCTCAATACACCTATTCACATTATGCCTGGACCTCTCAATTATAACCTTTTTTTAGGAAGACCTTGGTTACATACTATGCATGTGATTCCTTCTACTCTTCATCGTAAGGTTAGGTTCATTTATAACAATCTGATCTATACACTACATGCGGATGATACATTGAATTCTTGCTTAAATGCAGAATATGCTAAGGTTTTTGAACCTGTACAATCAAGTAAGGAACCTGAGAAACCACCTAAAGTTAAACAAGTTGAAGCTCCATCCTCTTCTTTGACTGAAGATGATTGGGGGACATTGGATTTTAATCCTTCTTTTATGGGAGAATATAAAGTTTCTAATTTAGAGTTTATGAAAGAACAAAGTGGGTTTGAAAACCAAGTTTTTATTCCTTCTTCACTTTCTGAGGAATTAAAAAGTAACTTTGTTGTTGCTTCGCTTACAGAAACAATTGAGACAATAAAACCAAATTTCTATGACATTGTGACATATGTCTCTCCTTTAACTCAATCTGATATGGCCGATAGATATGGTTTCAGTTATCATTTACTCAGGAAATTAGGATTTAATGGGAAAGGATGTGGTAAATATGAACAAGGTATACAAGTGCCCTTGGACAATGAAGTTCATGATTATACTTATGGGTTAGGATTCAATCCTTATGGGCAACCATCATCTTTTCCTCTTAATGTCAATCATATCTGCAGTGGACAATTGAAGTTGGTTAATCCACTTCTCCTTGACATGGATCAAAAACCTAGTTTGGGTATTTTCCTGAGGATGAAGCCCTGAATGATTATTTAGGGGCTTATCAAGATCTACCTACATTTCATCATAAAAGAAGAAAGCCCTGTTGTCTGAATAATGAAGCCTATTTTGGAGAACATGATGAACAAGATATTTCTCCTTTGCTAATGGATTCTCTCATGCAAAGTAATTTATTAATAAGTGAGACTACGGAAGTTCAAATGGATGAGAATGACTCTGGAAAAACAATCAAAGTAGGTAAATGTTTGAACCAAGATGAACAAGATCAATTGGTTTCCCTCTTTCTTGAATATAAGGATATATTTGCTTGGACATATTTGGATATGTCAGGTATAGATCCTAAGATTTTTACTCACAATATTGTTCTCAAACCTAATGTTAAACCTGTGAAACAAAAAATCTGAAAGATGAATCCAGGCATTGCCTTGTTATTTAAAGTTGAAATTGAAAAATTATTAGGTGTTGGGTTCATCTGCTCTATTGATTACTCTGAATGGATTTCTAATATTGTGGTTGTTTCTAAAGGAAAATAAGATAAGGATGTGCACTAATTTTTGAGATTTAAATAAGGCATCCTTAAAAGATTATTTATCATTACCTAATATTGATATGAGTGTGGATTCGACAGCAGATCATGTTTTATTATCTTTTCTGTATGGTTTTTTGAGTTATAATCAAATCTTCATTCCTATTAAAGATCGACTTAAGACCACCTTTATAACACCTTGGGGAACATTTTGTTGAGTCATGATGCCCTTTGGATTAAGAAACACAAGAGAAACTTATCAACGTGTTATGACCTTGATTTTTCATGATTACATTCATAAGATTCTAGAAGATTATGTAGATGACATCTTAGAGAAATCTATACAAAGAGAGGATCATGTGTTTATTTTGAGAAAAATATTTGAAATAATTAAGAGTTATAATATGAGATTGAATCCTAACAAATGTGCTTTTGGAGTTGATTCTGATAAATTATTAGGATTTATAATCTCTAAGCGGGGCATAGAGGTCGATACTGAAAAGATTGATGTTATTGTTAACATGCCTCCTCCTAATAATATTTCTCAATTACGCAGTTTACAAGGTAAAATACAAGCTATTCATCGCTTTGTTCCTAACTTAGCTAATATAACTATTCCTTTCACTTCCTTTCTTAGAAAAGATACCACTTTTTCTTGGAACCAGGAATGTAAACAATCCTTTGAGCAATTTAAGGAGTATCTTGCTAATCCTCCTATTTTGCAACCTGCTCAATTCAATAAACCCTTTTATCTCTATACTTTCGCTACTTCCAATGTCGTGAGTGTATTATTGTCTCAACATGATAGCGAAGGTAAGGAAAGACCAGTGTACTATATTAGTCAGACCTTACTTGATTACGAAACAAGATATACCAATTTTGAAAGATAATGCTTGGATTTAGTTTATGCTTGTCAAAAAATTAGGCATTACCTTTTGAATGTTGAGGTCAATGTGATCATTTAATTTGATCCTCTAAAACACCTTTTCTTAAAAACTGATCTCTCTGGCCATTTGGCAAAATGGGTGATATTACTTACAAAATTTGATCTTAATTTCATTCTTAAAAATTCAATTAAAGGACAAGCTTTAGCTGATTATTTAGCTGAAGCTCCTTGTCATCATTCTGATACGAGTATCACCTCAATAGAATTCCCTGATGAGAAAATTTTTTCTATTAAGAAGGAAGATGTTTGAGAATTATATTTTGATGGTTCTAGATGCAAAAAAGGTTCTGGTGTAGGCATTATCTTGGTCCCTCCTACAAATAAACTGATCCCTATGTCATATAAATTGACCTTTCCTTGTACTAACAATATTGTGGAGTATGAAGCTCTTATAGCTGGTTTACGGACAATTTCATCTCTCCATATTAAAAACTTGGAAATCTATGGGGATTCACAATTGATTGTTGAAAAAATCAAAGGGGGTTATCAGACTAAGAATGATAAAATGATGCAATATAAAGATTTGGCTCTTGATATTCTTTCACAATTTTCTTCTTATATGATTCAGACCTCACCTAGGAAAGATAATCGACACGCAGACGCCATGGAAAGCGCAACTTCCTTGGTTTGTCTTGAGAATAATTCTGAAGACTTTCAATTTACTATACACACTCTTAAATACCCTATAATTTCTAATAAGGTTACTACTGATTTTTTTAACTTGCATTTGGATGAATGGTATTCGCATATCTTTCATTTTTTGAAAGATAATACTTTTCCTAAATCAACAACAAGGAACATGTGTAATCATATTAGGAATCTTACAACATGTTATATCATTTTGGGAGATACACTTTACAAACGTTCTTATAATGGTTTTCTATTAAGATGTCTTGGTAGAATGAGAATTCTGATAGATTTAGCAGAAGCTCATTTTGGTTCTTGTGGGGGACATTTTGGTGGGAAATATTTAGTTAATAAACTTCTTAGAATGGGATATTATTGTCAAACAATGGAACAAGATTCTTTTACATTTGTTAAGAAGTGTCATCAGTGTCAGCAACATGGTAATTTAATTCATGCTCCTGCTTGTGAGCTTCGTAATCAAGTTGCGTCGTGGGCTTTTAGTATTTGGGGTTTTGATCTTATTAGAAAAATCTCACCAGCTTCTTCTCAAGGACATACGTACATCCTGACGGCTACAGATTACTTTATGAAGTGGGTAGAGGCTATTCCTCTCCATTCTACTATTGTGGATGTTATTTGTGATTTTATTCTTAATCATATTATAGCACGATTTGGTATTCCTTCAACGATAGTTTTGAATAATGGCACTTCTTTCAAGAATAAAGAAGTTGCAAAATTCTTGGAGAAATATCATATTCAACATAGATTTTCTACTCCCTACTACCCTCAATCTAATGGTCAAGCTAAATTTATTGAACAAATCTTAATAAAAATGTTTAATAAGCATGCGAAAGACTGGCATACCCAACTTAATTATGCTTTATGGGATTATAGCATTAGTGTTCGTACTACCATGGGTACTTCTCCTTATAATCTTGGTTATGGTACTGATGCTATTATGCCATTAGAATTAGAAAATACCTTCTTTACATGTTTCATTTCATGAGATAATTGACAAAGATACTTTTTGGGAACAACGATTATAGGAATTAGAAATTTTGGATGAACAACGGATAAATGCTTTGGAACATATTAAGGATTATCATAAATCGCTTCAGAAATAGTACAATCATAAGGTGATTGAACAGTCATTCTTGGTAGGTGATTTAGTCTTACATGAAAATCAAAGGAATGTGAATGCTTTACCTGGTGAAAAAGGGAAATTTAGCCCTAATTGGCTTGGACCTTCTGTGGTAATTGAGGATTTTAGTTTAGGTACTTATAAGATTTATGATATGAATGGTGTTCCCTTTAAGGAACCTATTAATATTATGCATCTTAAATGTTATTATCCCTAAATACATCATTCTTTCTTTATGTAGTTATGTATTCCTTATAAAATAGTTAGGTCTATTTTATGAGTTATGTAATTCAAATGCATTCATACATAATTTCATTATTTCTTTATATTGATTTTTGTTGTATTGATGAAAAGTACAAGTAATAAATCATAGAACTAACTACACCAGAAAAAAATTTCATATATATAAAATTCTTTGAGTTTGGTACATATATGGCACATGTGCCATATCTATCAATATCTATATCTATGCTCTGAGGGTTGGTGGCTCCTGGATCTCTCTGATCTTTGGTATGAGGCTAAGGATCTCAAAACGGTAGTCTGTGTGCAGTTCCTCGACATGCTCATCTCATAGTTATGCTCCTAGGCTCTCAGTAGATCAGCCATCAATTTCTCCTCTCTCTTTACATAACCTCAACTCTCACTGGACGCGTGCAAAAATATTTGCATGTCTTCTGGGATCCCTATATCCAATAAGGGACTCTCACTCACTAGCTAGTAATCAGTAGGATATAAATGTATCCTTCAGGACCTCAGATACAAAGCTCATCCACTTTTCTATGCTAGCTATAGAATTCAAACATATTTATCTTTTAGTACTTGTAGAAAAACATTTACATGAAATATTCTAATTAATTACATATATCATACCTGGATCTCCCTCCTAGGTGTCACCAAAGGATCTAGATGGTGGGGACATGGATTGAATACCCTCTCCCTACTCACAATGTCTAGGTCTAGGTGGTGGTGTCTCTATATGCGTATGGGGAGGTCATCGTGATCTCAATGTTATAGCATAGATTTCCTGATCATTTGCACATGTACTACCACTTGGGGGCATCTCCTCTGCTCTCTCATATGCTCCCTAATATTCTCTCTATTCTTCTCTCTCATCTTCCCTCTCCTCCTCCATGCAATCTCCCTCGAGGATGGGCTCCTCTTCCTCCTATGGTATGTCACCACCTCAGTTTGTCCTCTTTGAAAGACCTGGATCACCTATAGGGTAGTCATCAGGGAAGATGGGTTGGGTCCCCTATAGAATCCAATATCTGATATAGGCTCTACTAACACCTGAATAGGATACATTGGGATCTACCTCTGTATCCTCAGTCTCATCTGTCTTGCTATCTACAATCTCTACTATTGTAGGTTGACATAGGGTGCCAGGTCTCTGATAGTATCTCATTGGATATATATACTGAGGTACTATCTGGGGGACCCCCTGTATCAGACCAAACTATCTCATCACTCTATCATAATAATATGGCATCATTGCATGACTGGTAGGACCCTCTAGTAGCTTGCACTGTTGGGAGTGTCTCAGTTGGTGTCAAGTATCTAGTCATTCTGTCATCCAATAGTATGGTCTTCATATCACATCAATACCTAGTATATGGTCAAAGTGTGCCCTCCAAAAGAGGATATCCCTGTACTGCCAGACATCTGCTAGCATATATGAAAAAGCTCTTAGTGTGCTCACATATACCTTTATTGGAATACCGTGTGGTCATGTACATGTGTAATGCTCAAACATCCAAATGTGTAGCAAGGTGCATATTGTAAGACTCTCCCACTGGAATCTCACTAACTGACTCAACTCATGGTAAAGATGGGATAACATGTTGCGGCCCCATGAGAAAACAATCTTGTCACTCTCCATCTTGCATACAATATGGGTGAATGGTTTTAAGAAGACTATACCCTTTGTGTTGGGTATTACAACCAAAGAGAGTATACATAGCATCACTCTCCATACCAAGGGTGATGGGCCTACTGGTATGGTTGATAGAGTGATCTGATTTGATCAAGTCCTTGTCTATGGTATTCATCCCAAACAATACTCCCCATCTAAAAAAACCTCAAGGGGACCCTACTGCACTCTAGGTCTAACAGGCTCCCCTCAAATTGGAAGTTTTAGGATCCTATATACATCCTCCAGTGTGATCGTGATATCTCCTGATGGAAGATGGAAGGAACAAGTGTCTTCATCCCACCTCTCTATCATGACTGATATCATGGATTGATGGAACCTCATCTATGTTAGGACTGCTACCCTATATAATCCTACATCTCTCAATAGCTATATCTCATCTTGCTGTAACTCGGACAAGTTCTCTTTGACAGTCAGTAATAGTCTTCCAAAGGGGTGCTCTTAGAGATGGACAAGATCTTGTCAGCACAAATAGTATCATATCAGTACTCCATCATCAAACAACTAGAATACCCACTTGACCTAGTCAAGGTCAAACTTGTTGGGTCAAGTTTGACCTTTTAGAGTCAAGGTTGACCTTTTTGGGTCTGGGTCGACCTTATCCCTAGAAAGGATTGGACCTTCCCAGTTATGGTCGACCTTAAAGGGTCAAGGTTGACATAACTGGTTTAGGGTTTACCTTTTTGGGTCAAGGTCAACCTGCCCTATAAAAAAACAAGAATTTTTCAATCACAAATATCAAAACAAGGAACCTACCTTAGGTAGTGGTTTTCCGCTGGACTGGCGCTCTCTCAAGACCTCCATGTGACTCGCTCAAATTTCTTCTCTCTTTGGCATTCTGCTTCTTTTTCCAAGCTCTAGAAATGGTAAGAATGAGAAGGTAAGTGTTTCCTCATCTTATTTATAGCTAAAAATTAGGGTTTATTATGGTTTCATTTGAATTTACCTAGGTTAAATTCTAATTTCCCTTTGCATGCATTTAGATAGACATTCACTCTTTTCATCATAACTTGAGTTTGGTAGAACCATTTTTAGTGTCATCAGTGGCATTGGAATCGCAATTCAGATACCTAACCTATTGAATTAGTTTAGGAATATTTTGAAACCTCATAACTGGCTTAGGAAAGGACATTTTAATAAACTGCATATCCGGAGTATAGATCTAACCTTATCACCCTGTTTTACCTTTCAGAATTAGTAAGCTAAAACAAGGGGCATAAGGGGCTCTATGCACTTCTCAAAATCATCTTAGTAAGGCTTAGGTTCTCTATGTATTTTCATTAACCTTGTGTGTTGCAGGTTGCGGGTACTAACAGTTTCTTGCAGGATCTCCACATTGAGGACTTGGCTATATCATTTTTACTTTACGATAATTTCTTACTTTAGCTTGCATATTCACATAATTTCATATCTAAGATAAAGTGAAGGATAAATGTATCATCTTAAAATGGAAGCACTTCCATTTTGGTAGGTTTAGCACCCTCATTTAGTACACTTGCATATTAGATTTGCATTTAGGATGCATATGCACTTGATTCTGCATTTCTAGGTGAAACTAGGGTAAGGATCCTTTGGATCCTCCTTAATTTCCCTTTCTGTGGCTCCATTTTTAGGTAGAAACTATGTATTTTCTCTCCTAATCTTCATCATACCTCCTCTTTGGCCTTTGTTCCTCTATCCAGCATTCTGGTGTGTTTTCTCACCTTCCTAGGTCCCCGGCTAACCTGCGAATCCTGCAAATTGCCCAAGGAAACCTACCTGAAACCGTAGGTCAGGGTTGAATTTGATTCTGACCTAGGTTAGAATCAAGGTAAACCTTAACCTAGGTCAAGTTTTAGGTTTTCCTTCACCTAGGTTGAGTTCAAGGTTGACCTTGACCTCTATCAGGTGTTGGTCCCCGCTTTCAAATCTAGAGCTTATCGAGGTTTTAAACTTAAAAATAGGTCCCCAGGTCTGGATGTGGAAGTGTTTTCCCTGATATTCAGATTAATACATCCCCTCCTTGGTTGGTGATTTTAATTAGACCATAATTCAAGGAAAAACTTTAATTTGGGTCCCTTGCATTTCCCTAGGAGGTCTATATTGAGATCTCTATATAAACACTCTCTTTTGGCCTTCATTTCTTCATGAGCAAAAATCGTAAGATGATATGATGCAGTTATGATTATGACATGATGATGATGCAATAAATCAATAGGATGATATAGAAGGACAAGATATGATGATACATTGATACATACAATCATTTTGTGGACAAGCTATTATGGATCTTCTTTGGAGCAAGAGAGAGTTCTTCCTTCCTCCCTTCTTCTTGGATCCACCATTTTCAACATTTAAGCATTCAAAAGATACTATCATAGGGTAGAAACTACAGATTGTGAGTTTGGTAGGAATACTTTAGCCTTGGGGGCTTGGTATTCTTTTTTTATCATATTCAAATCTATGCATTGCTTTCTCATTTTCAATTCATATTAGGGTTTTAATCTAGAGGGTTAGATCTTAACATTACACATTAGAAGCTCTTTCCAAGAGAAACACACACACATAAATTCTACTATATCCATATATTCATGGAGGTGGAGATCACAAAAATAGGGGTTTGACTAAGGAAAAACCCTATATAACCACCCCAAAACCCCTCTTTTTCAGATATTTGCGGGTGTTGTTTCGGGAGGTACAGGTTTAGAATAATGGATCAGAGTGCAGATTCAGATACCCTTTTTGAAAAACTTTCAGGATCCAAAAATATATTTCCTGTTGGAGAATTTTTAGGTTGATTATTCCCTAGGTTGGAATCAGAAATTTTGGGTCAATGGTGACATTGACTTGAGGGTCAAAATTGAAACTGTGTCAGAACGGAAAACAATTTATGGGTTTTGTCTGTCTCTGTGTTTTTGTTCCAGATCGGGTCTCAAATTTTCAAAAAACTCAACACAGGCTTCAAAAAAAATGGTATTTCCAAATCTTCTATGATGTGAGGTAGGTATTTTACTCCATTATTCTTTGCAAGTATTTTCAAGCTTTACATTCCTTATCATAACAATTAAATGTAAATGGTTGAATATGGCATAGGTCTATTTTATATGCAAATCTCTATTGTACAAAACCCTATTTAGGAGACCATCCAAATTTACCTCTTTCATTTTAGCCTTCAAGAATGATGACTTCACATCCATCTGATAAACCTTAAATTCTTTATATGCAGCATAAGCAATAAATAATCTCACAGCTTCCAATCTAGAAACAGGAGAAAAAATTTCCTCATAGTCTATTCCTTCTTGTTGTGAATATCCTTTACATGCCAGTCTTTCCTTGTTTCTTACCATTGTTCCTTCCTTGTCCATATTATTTCTGAAAACCCATTTAGTACTAATCACATTTTTGTTCTTACGTCTTGGAACCAATTCCCAAGTATTATTTTTCTTTATCTGTTCAAGTTCTTCTTCCATATCTTTAGTCCAAGACTAATCTCTACATGCTTCATCAGTATTCTTTGGTTCAACTTGAGAAATCAAACAGATCTCATCTCTGGATATAGATATATTCATCATACCTTTATTTGCATCACCAATAATTTGATCTTCAAGATGGTTCTTCTTAACATAATTTGGTGTCTTCAATGTTTCAGTGGCTTCAATATGTTCATCTTCAATCTCATTTTCAATCATCAAAGATTCTTTAGGTTCAGTGGTAACCTCTTTTACTTCTTTAATCTGACCACAATCATACATTCTTTCCTGAATCTGAAAATTTTCATCTATCCTCACATTGATGCTTTCAATTAACTTTCTCAATCTTAGATTGAAACATTTATATGCTTTACTCTTTCTGGAATAACCAAGAAAGATTCTTCATCACTTCTAGCATCAAACTTGCATATTTCATCATCTCTCTTGATATAACATTTACTACCAAATATTCTGAAATATTTTACAGTAGGTGTATGATCAAACCATAATTCATAAGGAGTCTTAATTGTACCTTCTCTAATCTGAATTTTGTTCAGTGTGTACACAACAGTCCCAACTGCTTCTCTCTAGTGAACATGTGACACATTTCCTTCCAGCAACATAGTCCTTGCAGCACCTAATATAGTTATGTTTCTTCACTCTGTTATCCCATTTTGTTGTGGAGTTCTAGGAGCTGATGTCTGTCTGAATATCCCATGTTCTTCATAGTATGTATTAAATAGCTCTGATGTAAACTCTCCTCCTCTATCTAATCTCAAACACTTTATCTTCAAACCAGATTCATTCTAAAAATTTTCTTTAAATAACTTGAATTTTTCAAATGCTTCAGATTTCTCTCTTAAGTAAGTAACCCACACCATTCTAGAAAAGTCATCAACAAATAGTATAAAGTACCTTTCACCATAGTATGATCTTGTTCGTGTAGGACCACACAGATCTGTATGTACCAGATCTAACTTCCCTTTTTCTGAATAATCTTTTTCTTTTGAAAGTGCTTCTAGTCTGCTTCTCCATAACACACTCTCTACACATAGTGTTAGATGGCTTTAAATTTTTAGGTAGATCTCTTACTACTTTTGTCATACTTTCCTTCACAATGTTATCAAAATTAACATGACAAAATCTTTTGTGCCATAACCAATTGTCATCAATCTTCGCAATAAAAAAATAAGCTTCAGATCTATTCAATTCAAATAAATTACCTCTGGATTTAGTACCAGATGCAATCAAGTCTCCTGCTTTACTTCTGATAGATCATTTCCCATCAATGAATTTCAATTGATAACCCTTGTCTACTAACTGTCCAACACTCAACAGATTATGCTTAAGTCCATCAACAAGTAATACATTGTTAGTGTTAGTCTTTCCATCCAAAGAAATAGATCCAACTCCAATAATAAGCTTAGGATTATTATCACCAAATCTGACAACACCACCTGTGTGTGAGAAATTACACCTTCATGAAATTAGGATTCTAAACTACAATTCTATGGAAAGAAACACAACAATTTAATCTAAGAATTGCAATTAAATCCATGATATCTCATGGTTCCCTATCTAAGCTTTGTTAAGAGAGCTCTCAGCCTTAATCTATCTCAAGGACAATCCTAGAATGAGAAATTTAAAGATAAAATGCCTTAATATAGCTCAATTCTCTCAAAGATAATACAAAATGGATTCAAATACTCTCATAAAAGATAAAATCTCTCAAATTGCTCTCAAAATGCTCAAGATATTGCTCAATTTCTCTCAAATTTCCTATAATGAGGATGCTTTGCATTCGAATTTTCTATGATCCCTTATGCTTACAAAATGGCTTGTATTTATAGAAAATTCCCAAGGGTAGGGGGTAGAGTGAATTGACCATGGGTTAATGCTTGTTTGAGTTTGATCCCTCAAATGGTTTCAAAAGGGGGGACCATTTAAATGGTTGTCCTCAAAGGGTGGGACAAGAAGACAAAATACTCAATTCTCATTGGTTGATCAAATTGAGTTGAAATAAATTAGGATTTATTTAATTCAATCATTTAATTATATTATCCATGTAAGGTTGAATGGGTTGGATTTGATTTTTGATTTAAAACTATACAATTAATTGATTACAATCAATTATATAATTTGATTGATCCCTTTTAGGCTTGAATTTGATTATTTGATTTCATGATTATTTAATCCTTTGATTTTAATTTATTTTGTCCAATTTCCTTGATAAATGTACATTTGATTTGATTTTGATCAATTTTGATGCATTTTGATGAGATTTAGGGAAATTGGCTGAGATTTGCAAATTTGGATGATTAAGAGACACCTGGTCAATTTTAGGTGTCTACAAATGCTCCTCTTTGAATTGATGTGTGAAGCACATTGATTCAAAGAAAACTTGATGTCCTAATGCAGATTTGATACTGATGTCTGATTGATTGCAAAACCTAATTGATTTGATGTGAAACCTGATTGATTTGAAAATTTGATGTGAAACCCTGATGTGAAACCTTGATGTGAAACCCCGATGCAAAACTTGATGTGAAACTTTGATGTGAAACCCTGATGCGAAACCCTGATGTGAAACCCTGATGCAGAATACCTCACTGATAAGGTTTGAATTTTTAATGCTCCAGAATTGATAAAAGATATGATGCAGAATTCTGATTTGATGATACGATGATGGACCCTCAGAAATGAAAACATGTTGATGTGCAAATGTCAAAGATTGGATGAAACTTGATGAAGAATAGATCCAAGATGATTTCATTTCTGATAAACAATGATACTAAAAAAGATGTTAGAAGATGCCCCAGTGTGCAAAATATGCAATTTAGTCCATCTAGGTCAAAAAATCTTCAAAATTTAGGGTAAAATAGCTTAAATAGGTTGAAAAACCCAAATTTACTATTCATTTTCACTCTTTAGAGCTGAGATTTTTCTCTGATACTATGATGATTGACAGTGATAGTGGTCCCTATTTAAGAGCATCGGTTCAAGAGAGCACATTGGTATCAGAGACCCCCTGACTACGGGCCTCCGATGAGTGGTTTTACCCTTCCTAGTGCATTTGTGTGAGAAATTACACCATGAAATTAGGATTCTAAACTACAATTCTATGGAAAGAAACACAATAATTTATTCTAAGAATTGAAATTAAATCCATGACATCTCATGGTTCCCTATCTAAGCTTTGTTAAGAGAAGTTTCAGCCTTAATCTCTCTCGAGGACAATCGTGGAATGAGAAATTTAAAGATAAAATGCCTAAATCTAGCTCAATTCTCTCAAAGATGATACAAAATGGATTCAAATGCTCTCATAAAAGATAAAATCTCTCAAATTGCTCTCAAAATGCTCAATATATTGCTCAATTGCTCTCAAATTGCCTATAATGAGGATGCTTTGCATTCAAATTTTCTAGGATCCCTTATGCTTACAAAATGGCTTGTAATTATAGAAAATTCCCAAGGGTAGGGGGTAGAGTGAATTTACCATGGGTTAATGGTTGGTTGATTTTGATCCCTCAAATGGTTTCAAATGGGGGGACCATCTAAATGGTTGTCCTCAAAGGGTGGGACAAGAAGACAAAATACTCAATTCTCATTGGTTGATCAAATTGAGTTGAAAGAAATTAGGATTTATTTAATTCAATCATTTAATTAAATTAGCCATGTAAGG
>MU224951.1:14986093-15030925 GCA_018584345.1 Thuja plicata | reverse complement strand
AATTATTAAATAGCCATATATTTCATATATCAATGTTTTAACCCTATTACAGGTGCAATAATTAACATTAATATTTACCATGAAAATTCATTAAATAAATTAAGCTAAAAGCATCATCAAATCACCTGAAACTCATCTAAATAGATAATCAACTAAAACAAACAATCAACTGAAACAAAACCACAAATACACAAACAGGCTCACGAATCCACGTCACTTGATGGATTCAAACACTAGGGTAGTCAATCATATTCTTTGTCCATCAATAGGATAAAATAAGGGTTTAGGGTGTGGATTTGGACCTAATACTATCTCCCCTCTCTTACCATTGAGATATTGCGATAGGACACGCTCACTCCTGCCAATTCAGGGAAGACGTAGCCTGGTACCTACAAACCTGTCATCACAAAGATGAGCATACATGCATAAAATATAGAAAATAATGGTTGAGACTAATTTATCGTGTGGATCTCGCCGAAGCAAGTAACTACGACTCTGTCCCATACAATATTAAGCACGTCAAATAGTAATGAAAAACATATAAATGATCCATGTGCATATAAGTCTAGGGTCAGTATTGTTAGAAAACCATAATCAAAATGACATCCTAACATGTACATAAACATCATGAAATAACCATAAATCATATGCAATTAGGAGATATAACACGCTAAGCAATGAATCAATAACATACTGAAATGTGATACATAAAAATCCTCTAGACCATCTGAAATAACCCACACATATATGAAAAGTCCTAAAAGAGTTTGGCAACCGAACCAGAAAAGCAAACTCAGAGGTGGGTATTACACTACGCAACCTCAATCATAAATTCCATTAGTAGTTTCGATTTTGATTTGATCTTCGACAAACAACCTTCAAAAACTTGATAAATTCCTCAATCTACTAAATGAAATCATATTAGAAAAAAAATGATCCATTGATTAGGGGTTAGAATCAAAATTAAGACTGAAAACTAAAAGGCTCTATCATTTCACCCTGGAAATGATGTACTTTTACCAAAGATGACAAAACACTTAGCAAAGATGAGACAAAAATTTGAAAACAAAATAATGTTTACGAAAGATGAAAGAACTCTCGAGAAATGAAGCAAAGATTACCGGAAATGAAATAACTTTTTGGAAACAAAGCAATGAATACCGAAAATGAAAGATCTCCCGGAAACAAAAAATAAATCCCTAAAGACACGACTGTAATGCAATTTATTCTTTTGGAAACAAATTAATGGAAACCATAAATGAAGGAACAACTACCAAAAATGAACTTCTAGCCCCGGACATGAAGGAATATTTGTCAAAAATAAAAATAGATAACCGGAAACAAATCTCTTCTATAGTGTGGCCCCTGAAGATAACCAGAAATAAATATCTAATGTTTCGCTTGATCATGGGACTAATATGATTATTGATCACTAGAGTCTCATGTTTGATATGAATCTGAGTTTGATGTGATGTTGGATAAGAGATCATTGATGAGATCTAGTGTAACCACTTTGATATGATGTTGATGAAACTCATTACTTTCTTGAATGATATTAAAGATGTTAAAAATTGATAGGAAAAGTGAGTTGATATAGATCTAAAATCACATGCTCACAAAGATTTTGATTTGAGACTATCAATTTTATATGGATCTTGATGAAGCTAATATGAAAATAAGAAATAAAGAAATTCTAGGTTTCTGATTATCTACAAGAAATAAGAGAATAATATCCTATTACTTAACAAATAACTACAAATAATCCTTCTAATTAAGCTATGTTCGTATAAATCAAGCTAATTAAAACATGATGTTTGGTTGAAGTTGACTAAGCAACGTGCATCACAAATTCCATTAGTAGTTTCAATGTTGATTTGATCTTTGACAAAAAACCTACAAAAACTTGCTAAATTACTCAATCTGTTCAGTGAAATTAGATCAGAACTCAAAAATATCCATTGATTAGGGGTTATAATCAAAATTTAGAATCAAAACTAAAAGGCTCTATCAATTCACCCCAAACATGAAGTAATTTTACCAAAGATGAAAAATAGTTACAAAAGACGAGATAGATATCCGGAAATGAAATTATGTTTACCAAAGATGAAATAAATCTCTAGAAATGAAGCAAAGATTATCATAAATGAAATAATTTTCTAGAAATGAAGAAATGATTACTGGAAACAAAATGTCTCCCAAAAATGAAAGAAATTTCCGAAAAGGAAGCAATAATTACTGGAAATGAAAGATCTCCCGGAAATGAACAAGAAATCCCTAAAGACACGACTCTAATGGAATTTCTTCTTCCTAGAAAGGAAGTAATAGAAATCATAAATGAAGGAACAACGACCAGAAACAAACTTCTAGCACCGGACAAGAAGGAATATTTATTGGAAATGAAAGAAGATAACAAAAAACAAAGATCTTTTGCAGCGTCTCTATCCTACAAGTACAATTTATCAAAAATGATGAAAATAAGGACCTCAAGCCCCACAATGGGCACCAAAAATATGTGTATAAATATTGTACCTGCATATACTACAACACAACACTTCAATAAACCATTAATTCTATTGGTTAGTATAATAAATCAATCAAAATGAACTCAATTAACTAATCAAGATCGGTTTATTACTTCCTATTCATAGAGAGTGTGATCTAATTATTAGTATTTCTCTTCAAATATGCATAGACTAGTGACAAGTTACTATGAAATGGAAGATTTAATTGAAGTGCGTCTAAAAAAATACAAATTTGATGATGATTGACATGATAAATAAAGCTATATTGATGCAAGCAATGAACAATAAAATTCTCCTAAAATGCACTCTCAGATTGGCATAACCTAGGTATGAAAATGGTCTAGCTTATGAAATGCCTTGATTGAGGTTGATTTTATAGATTTTCCCCTTAGAGGGAAAGATTTTAATTTGAATTTAATGGTTGAGATCAATCTGCAATGAGTGGTTGAGATTAAGACCTTGAGTGATCCATGTGATTGAAGTTCATTGGTTGAAATCAACTTGTTTGTCCTTTTGTGAGTTGAGTGGATAATAGGAAAATTAATTAAATCAAAATAATTAATTTCCTTATCCATGGGATTTTTGAGTGTGAATTTGATTACTTAGGACAATTAATCAATGAACGATTACTGGTGATTGATGAATTGATGAATTATGTAATTAAATTGATCTAACTTAATTACACAATTATGTTTGGGATTAGCTTGACTTCAACATGAATAGGATTTAATATTTTGATTAGCATTTAGGGAAATTGATTTGGTTAAACCATTTTATGTGACTACATTTACCCCTATTTGAATCGATGTGCGAGCAGCGCGTTGATTCAATGAATATATAATGTTTCCACTAATCGTGGGGCTAATGTGATGATCGATCATTGATATCTAATTTTTTATATGAATATATTTGATAAGATGTTGGATAAGAGATCATTGATAAAATATATTGTAACAAGTTTGATATGATGCTGACGAAACTGATTACTTTCCTAAATGATATTGAAGATGTTAAAAATCAATGAGACAACTGACTTGATATGGATGCAAAGTCACATACAAAGATTTTGATTTGAGACTATCAACTTGATGTGGATCTTGATGAAGCTTATATATAAATGAAAATTTAAGAAAGACTACATTTCTAATTGTCTACAAGAGACAAGAGAATAATCCCCTATAACTTAACAAATTTCATTAGTAGTTTCGATTTTGATTTGATCTTCAACAAACAACATTAGTAGTTTCAATTTTGATTTAATATTCGCCAAACGACCTAAAAAAAACTAGCTATTTTCCTCAATCTATTTTGTGAAATCAAATCAGATAACCAAAAGATCCATTGATTAGGGATTAGAATCAAAATTCAGACTGAAAACTAAAAGGATCTGTCAATTCACCCCGAAAATGAAGTACTTTTACCAAACACAAAGAAACAACTACCAAAGACAAGACAGAAGTCTGGAAATGAAATAATGTTTACCAAAGATGAAAGAATTATTTGAAAATGAAGAAAATATTACTGCAAACGAAAGAAATTTCTGGAAACAAAGCAATGATTACAGGAAATGAAACATCTTCCAGAAACAAAAATGAAATCCCTAAAGACGCGACTATAATGCAACTACTTCTTCCTGGAAAGGAAGTAATGGAAATCATAAACGAAGGAACAACGGCAAAAAATGAACTTCTGGCACCATACACTAAGGAATATTTTCTAAAAAAGAAACAAGATAACTGGAAATAAAGCTCTTCTATAGTGTCTATGACCTGTAAGCACAATTTGTCAAAAATTGATGAAAATCGGGGCCTCAAGCCCACGGTGGGCACCAAAAATGTGTAAATATTGTACCTACATATACTGCAACACAACACTTCAATAAAATAGTAATTCAATTGGTTAGTATAAGTAATAAATCAAAATGAACTCAATTAACCAATCAAGACCATTTTATTGCTTCTGGGTCATATAGAGTGTGATCTAATTATTACTATTGCTCTATAAATATGCATAGATCAATGACTAGATACTATGAAATTTATATATTTAATTGAAATGCATCTAAAAAATGCAAATTTTATGATGATTGACATGATAAATGAAGCTAAATTGATGCAAACAATGAACAATACAATTCTCCTAAAATACACTCTTAGATTGTCATAACCTAGGTATGATAATGATCTAGCTCATGAAATTCCTTGATTGAGGTTGCTTTTGTAGATTTTCCTCTTGGAGGGAAAGATTTGAATTTGAATTCAATGGTTGAGATTGATCCACAATGGTTGAGATTAGGACCTTGGCTAATCCGCATGATTGAATGTCATTGGTTGAAATCAACTTATTTGTCCTTTTGTGAGTTGAGTGGATAATAGGACAATTAAATAAATCAAACTAATTAATTTCCTTAGCCATGGGATTTTTTAGTGTGAATTTGATTAAATGGCTTAGGAGAATTCATTAATGAGATATCCTTGAAGAATGATTATTGATGATTCATGAATTATGTAATAAAATTTATTTAACTTAATTAAAAAATTATGTTTGGGATTAGCTTGATTTGATTATGATTAGGATTTAATATTTTGATTAGCATTTAGGGAAATTGATTTGGCTAGACCATTTTTAGGTGGCTACATTTACCCCTCCTTGAATCGATGTACGAGCAGTGCATTGATTCAAAGAATATCTTATGTTTCCTATAATCATGGGACTAATGTGGTGATCAATCAATGATGTCTAATGTTTGATATGAATCTCTTTAATGCGAAGTTGGAGAAGATATCATTGATAAAATGTAGCGTAACCAGTTTGATATGATATTGACGAAACTGATTACTTGCAGCCTGAATGATACTGAAGATGTTAAAAATTAATGAGATAAGTGACTTGATATGGATCTAAAGTCACATGCTCACAAAGATTTAAATTTGAGACTATCAACTTGATATGGATCTTGATGAAGCTGATATACAAATGATAAATTAAGAAATTCTAGGTTTCTGATTATCTACAAGAGACAAGAGCATAATCCCCTATAACTTTAAAAATCACTACAAATAATCATTCTAATTAAGTTATGTTCCTAGAAATCAATCTAATGAAAATACAATATTTTCTTGAATTTGACTACACAACCTGAATCACTTATTTCATTAGTAGTTTCAATTTTGATTTGATCTTCGATAAACGACCTATAAAAACTTGCTATTTTCCTCAATTTGTTTAGTGAAATCATATCAGAATGCAAAAATATCCATTGATTAAGGGTTGGAATCAAAATTTAGATTGAAAATTAAAAGGCTTTGTCAATTGACCCTGGAAATGAAGTACTTTTACCAAAGATGAAGAAACGGTTACCAAAGACAAGACAAAAATTTGGAAATAAAATAATTTTTACCAATGATGAAAGAATTCTCCTAAAATAAAGAAAAGATTACTGGAAATGAAAAAGATTTCTAGAAACAAAGCAATGATTACAGGAAATAAAAGGTCACCCAGAAACAAAAATGAAATCCCTAAAGACGCAACTGTAATGCAATTTCTTCTTCTCGGAAAGGAAGTAATGGTAACAGTAAACGAAGGAACAGCGACTAGAAATGAACTTATGGCACTGGACACAAAGGAATATTTGCCAAAAATGAAAGAAAATAACTGCAAATAAATCTCTTATGTAGTATCTATGACCTGCAAGCACAATTTGTCAAAAATTAATGAAAATCAGGGCCTCGAGTCCCATGGTGGGCACCAAAAATGTGTGTAAATATTGTACCTGCATATACTACAACACAATACTTAAATAAACCATAAATTCAATTGATTAGTATAATAAATCAAACAAATTGAACTCAATTAACCAATCAAGACCAGTTTATTTCTTCCAAGTAATAGAGAGTGTGATCTAATTGTTAGTATTGCTCTCAAAATATGCATAGATCAGTGACTAGCTACTATGAAATAGAAGATTTAATTGAAATTCATCTAAATAAATATAAATTTGATAATGATTGAGATGATAAATGAAGCTAAATTTATGCAAGCAATGAACAATGCAATTCTCCTAAAATGCACTCTTAGATTGGCATAACCTAGGTATAAAAATGATCTAGCTTATGAAATGCCTTGATTGAGGTTGCTTTTATAGATTTTCCTCTTGGAGGGTAAGATTTGAATTTCAATTCAATGGTTGACATTAATCCACAATGACTGGTTGAGATTGGGACCTTGACTAATCCATGTGATTGAAGCTCATTGGTTGAAATCAACTTGTTTGTCCTTTTTTGAGTTGAGTGAATAATAGGACACTTAATTAAATCAAACTAATTAATTTCCTTAGACATGGGATTTTTCAATATTAATTTGATTAAATATCTTAGGAGAATTAATTAATGAGTTATCATTGATGAATGTTCATTGGTGATTGATGAATTGATGAATTATGAAATTAAATTGATATAACTTAATTACATAATTATGTTTAGGATTAATGTGATTTGATCATTGATTAAGATTTGAACTTTTGATTAACATTTAGGGAAATTGATTTTGATAGACCATTTTGAGATGATTACATTTGCCCCTTTTTGAATCAATGTGCAAGAAGTGCATTGATTCAAAGAATATCTAATGTTTCCCCTAATCGTGGGACTAATATGATGATCAATCACTGATGTCTGATGTTCAATATAAATATGTGTTTCATGCTATGTTGGATAAGAGATTATTGATAAAATCTAGCGTAACCAGTTTGATACGATGTTGACGAAATTGGTTAATTGCCTAAATGATATTGAAGATGTTAAAAATTGGTGAGACAAGTGACTTTATATAGATCTAAAGTCACATGCTCACAAAGATTTTGATTTGAGACTATCAACTTGAATTTGATCTTGATGAAGCTGATATGCAAATGAAAAATTAAGAAAGTCTTGGTTTATGATTGCCTAAGAGAGACAAGAGCATAATCCCCTATTACTTAAAAAATCACTACAAATAATCCTTCTAATTAAGTTATGTTCCTAGAAATCAAACTAAAAAAAATATGCTTTTTTCTTGAAGTTGACTAGGCAACCTGCATCACAAATCCCATTAGTAGTTTCAAGTTTGATTTGATCTTCGAAAAATGACCTATAAAAACTTGCTAAATTATTTAATTTGCTCAGTTAAATTAGATCAAAACACAAAAATATCCATTGATTAGGGGTTAGAATCAAAATTCAGACTGAAAACTAAAAGGCATTCTCAATTCAACTTGGAAACAAAGTACTTTTACCAAAGACAAAGGAACAGTTACGAAAAATGAGACAAAAATCCAGAAATGAAATAATGTTTACCAAAGATGAAATAAATCTTCAGAAATGAAGTAATGGAAATCGTAAACGAAGGAAAAATGACTAGAAAAAAAATTATGGCACCAGAAAAAAAGGAATATTTTTTAAAAATGAAAGGAGATAACCAGAAATGGAGCTCTTGTATATTGTCTTTAATGTACAAGCATAATTTTTCATAAATTGATGATATCAAGGCCTTGAACACTATGGTGGGCATAAAAAATGTGTGTAAATATTGTACCTATGTATAATCCAACACAACACTTTAATAAAACATTAATTCAATTAGTTAGTATAAGAAATCAAAAAAATGAGCTCTATTAACCAATCAAGACCGTTTTATTGCTTCCTAGTCATAGAGAGTGTGATCTAATTGTTAGTATTGCTCTCAGAATATACATATATCAGTGACTAGGTAATAGAAAATGGAAGATTTAATTGAATTGCATCTAAAAAAATGTAATTTTTATGATGATTAACATGATAAATGAAGCTATATTGATGCAATCAATGAACAATAAAATTATCTTAAAATGCACTCTCAGATTGGTGTAACCTAGGTATGAAAATGATTTAGCTTCTAAAATGCCTTGATTGAGGTTGTTTTTACAGATTTTCCTCTTGGAGGGAAAGATTTGAATTCAATGGTTGAGATTGATCCACAATGAGTGGTTGAGATTAGGACCTTGACTGATCCATGTGATTGAAGCTCATTGGTTTAAATCAACTTGTTTTTTCCTTTTGTGAGTTGAGTAGATAATAGGACAATTAATTAAATCAAACTAATTAATTCCCTTGCCATGGGGTTTTTTACTGTGAATTTGATTAAATGGATTAGGAGAATCAATTAATGAATGATCATTGGTGATCGATGAAATGATAAATTATGTAATTAAATTGATCTAACTTAATTACACAATTAATTTTAGGATTAGTTTGATTTGATCATGATTAGGATTTGATCTTTTGATTGTCATTTAGGGCAATTAATTTGGCTAGACCATTTTTAGGTGATTACATTTTCCCATCTTTGAATCTCATGGCTAAGGAAATTAATTAGTTTTATTTTATTAATAAATTTATTTGTCAAAACAATAATAGCCATATTATTATCATAAGCATAGAAAATATTTAAAAAAATAGATGCTACAAAATTCACCACTGAGTTGTCATCCCTAGGTGCTAAGAGAATGACTTAGATTAGGCAATGAGCACTTACAATATAAACCCATATGGTAATCAATGAAGCTCAAATACAATCCTTGAGTGGGATTTATTAATATTGGGCAAGGGTTCATGTTCACTAGTTGGTTATGGGGTTCAAGGGCTTTTTGTCCTCCACTCTTAAATAAAAAAAAGAATAGAATCGCTTATATATTTGAGGAATGCTTTTGTAATAAATAAATGATGTTTCTAATATATGACTTAGGTTTGAATAGGCAATTGAGATCTTACTTTACCTCTAAAATACAATGATAATCTTCTTTTTTCCATCATGGAGCCTCACACACATCCCCTTGGTCAACAAAACTTAAAGGAATAAAGATTGGTTATGTAAAATCCAAAGGCCTATACTCTAATCACACATACAATAGGAAACACCAAATTGTTACAATCATTTCCTTCATATATTTTCCCAATCCTATGAGAAATGGAAAATAGTCTTAAGGAACATTCAATAATCTTATGCAAAAATGGGACATGATAATGGGTTTGCAGTCAATTTGATGGTGTGATTGGATTGAGAACATCTTGTTCATGGGGCCCAAACCTTTACCTTTATATTTTGTTCTTTTGCAAATTTGAAGTATAGTGAAATATGTTTCTTTGAAGAAACATTATACAAAATTCTCACTTCAATGGATCTAGGAACTCATGTATCCTTCAATGTCTTCACCAACTTGAACCTTATATTGCACAAATGTGGTGATGGAAAATTTCAGAACATTTGATGTTTTATTCACTTGTGGATGAGTTCATTCATGAAATCTTGGGGAGAGGGCCTTATCTATATGGAAGGAATTATGCCTCATATTCTTCACAAATAGTGTTGAGGATGGGGATGTTAGATTCACAAGATTGACATAGGAGGAAGAGGCTAGGTGTGTGGGAGAATTGAGGATATCTATGCCAAGGCAATGATGGGATTTGTGATAAGAGTCTTCCAATATTTTGTGATATTAGAAGGGATGGTGATAGATGAGTGGTGATTTCCACACCTTTGTTAGGAATTTTGGAGTATTGATGGTAAGTTGAGGGAGTAGCCAACATTGCATGTATCCATGGGTGATCAAGGAAGATATCATAGGATAATCACGATCAATGACAAGACACATCAATTTAATAATATGAGTCCAACTTGTATGGAGAGGCATTATTCCTTCTAATTTTTATGTTGTTACCATAGACCCTGTGATGATTTTATGAAGTTCTAATCATTTATACAATATCCCAATTTTTTGATAATCCTCAAAGTGCACTTTTTTAATCCAAATATGGTATCGAATAGACCTCTTTTTATCTTGCTTGTAGTGATGAATTCTACATAATTAAGGGTCTTGTAATGGGATAGATTGATGGGTAGCATATTGTACAAACTAAATGTTGATATCCAGTTGATAGGACTTTGACATCTGTCCCACCAAAACTTAGAATTAATAAATTTCAATGTTGTTAAGGAATTGTGACTCTTTAAGGCATTGTTCCAATAGTTCTCTATGAACAATGGATGTTTTGAGTAGCTCCAAGATAGATATATATTGGATTCTTACCAAGATGTTCTAAGAGGTTTTATTTGGTAGCCTAGGTAGACGATGAAGGGACCCCTTGAACAGTGCCCCTACCTTTCTTGATGGTAATAGCACAATTGAAATATTTGATTTTGATGGTGACAAATTGCATGCAAATTTGTTCAATATGATTGATGATAATTGTAGGAAGTGGAAGTTTTCTTGGAAGTAGAATTGTTGGTACATTGGTTTTGAGTGTAAACTTGGTTGGATGTGGATGGCTAGGATTATTCATGCTTGGGAAGGGAATTTTGATATATGCCACATTTCTGATTCAACAAGGAGGATGAGTTCCCTTTTATTTAAATCTCCCTACAATCAATTAGATCTTCAATTTAGTTTATAAGCTTCATGTATTTATGCATGGAGTGGCCTTCAATGTAGTGATATTCAAAGTATTCATCATCTTCATACCACATAAGTTTGGCCTCGGTTCATCAAATAGTTTAGTGGTGGAAAACTTCACAATGTTTCCTTGCACTAGTTTTTAAAATACAACCTCCATGGGTTTTCCCAAGGAGGTGTACTTGAATTTGGAATTATGGGTTACTTTTGTTGTCTTTGAAGCATAGAGAGATTATAGGGTTTGTAGTAAATTTACACATTCTTAGTTTCTTGTTTCAATGGTTGTGTGGATTAGACATGCTTTGAGTTAGTGACCTCATCACTAACTACATTCGTATTTCTTGCAAAATTTAGGTTTGTCATTTGTTGTATGGTTGTCTTAGTTGTAGAGTTCAATGAAGCCTTTTACTGTAAGGTTGTTTTCTATGTAAAAAAAGAAAAATTTGAAACACAATGGACTTGTAGAGAGAATATCATTTATTAAGGTTTATGATTAAATCGTGAACAAGTTGTTTCATAAGAAGTAGCAAGCTTCTCTGATAAGTTGGTGAAAATGGTAATGTATCATAGAGCTAGGTGCATGAACCACTCTATGGTTTTACCTCCCAAACTAAAGAATCTTATCAAGTACATGTCATTTTATGTGACCCTATTTCAATTCATCAGAAACTTCTTAATGTGATTCAACATCTCCCTTATACTTGTCAAATTTAGGCATTTAAAAATGTACGGAAATGATATCACTGTGATAGACTAATCAAAGGGGTAGATAAAATAGTCATCAAATTTGTATTGTTTTCTTCGATTACTTATCTTGCTTTGTGACTTATTGAAGAAATTTTTCATCTCCTTCCACTCTTTGTTAAAGAGGGTCCAAAGAGATGACCCAAAAAGTTATGGTTATTGAAAGGTGGGTGAATGAGATGTGAATGTGGAAATTTTGTTGATACGTTTATCAAAGGGAGTTGAATGGTGGTGGTGTGATTTGATAAGAGATTTTTAGATAAGATGAGGTGCATTGATATAGGATAGAGTGATAAAAGGCATATAGCAAGATCATCGATTGGTTCATAATTTTTTGTTGAGGGATGTATAGAAGGGGGAAGTGATTGATGAGATTTGTTTGGGTGGAAATGATAATTTGGGTGGATTAGAGAATTGGGAGTGTATTAGTTAAAATTTGTGAAGGATATTTTGATTCACATAAGGTTTAATGGTAGTTGATTTTAATAGTTATCTTAAAGTGAAGGTGGCAGTAAGTTGTCTTGACTAGGATGATATGTGTGTCATTGAAACTTAGGATCGATGGGAGAAAAGAAGCTTGTTGAGGGTTGGAAAATGATGCATGAGGAGGAGGTGACACACTAAAACTTATATGTTGATCAATAGGATAGTCTTGAGGTGGTCAAGGCAAAAATACCCCAAGGGTTTCCAAAGCTAGATGACGAGGTTAGTTCTTGAAGTGATTGATGAGATTCGCCATGGGTGGAAACAATATTTGTAAGGATTGGAGAATGGGGAGCTTATTGGTTAAAAATTATAGATGAGATTTTGATTCATTGAAATTTTGGTGGGAGCTCATTTTGATGTTAATCTTTAAGTAAAGGTGGTAGTAAGTTGACTTGAATAGGATAATGATGTGTGTCATTGAAACCTTTAAGGTTGGATGGGAGAGAGGAATCTTGTTGAGTATTGGAAGATGATGCATGAGGGGGAGGAAGTGGTGGCACACTGCAACCTATTTTTTGATCAATAAGATAGTCTTGAGGTGATCAAGGTAAAATTGCCCCAAGGGTTTCCAAAGCTAGATGATGAGATTTGTTCTTACTGAATGATATTGATAAGTATTAACATGTCATAATAGTTGGGGAGTTTGTCTCCTATATTAATTAATTTCTCATAGAAATGGTCTTTATGAATGTCATCAAGGTGATCCATTATGGTTTGTGTTATTTCCTTATTGAGGAAGTCTTTGAAACGGGGTGAATATTTTAGAAGAATGAATAGTCTTTCAAGTTTATTTATATTATCATGATACGCGTGAGAGGGTATCTTGCCTTGTGAGTTAGATCCAAAAGGGTTTTGTTGTATGTATCAATGTTCTTCTTTTCTTGTGATCCATGTTTTCCTTTAACGACTTGTTTGGGAATGGTATAAACATTTCACAAGAAGATTTTTGGATTTGGTTTAATTTAAACTTTGGTACTGATTTGTGATGTTGAATATTTGTAAATGTTTCAAATTTAAAGGATGATTATGTGTTTTTCACAAGAAAGCACACCAAGTGAAGAACCTTTTTTATTCAAGTAGGTGTGTATATAATTGTGAGCCACAAATATGCCTTGATTATTCGTAAAATTTAGGCACCTAGACAGTCATTAACCATATTATATTATTCAAGATCACTCAAAGTCACAAGGAGAGCATACATAGCCTAGAAACTCATTTCTAGGAACATGGGGTGAGTAACTTCCCTACGATAAATAATTACTAGTGCATCACAAGCACATATGGTCAAAAGTTCCTATCAATGATGAACAAGATGCTAAGAGGTCTCCTCTATATATCTAAGAGTACATGAGGATAGAATTATTCAATACAATTGTTATGTACAAGCATGTAGCTGGAGTCAACTTCTTCCCCTTCACCTTGTCCCCAATTGAACAACGAGGTTAAGCCTAACATGGTAGCTCTCCTTTGGGGAAAGTATTTTGATTCTCATATAAGAGATATTTTCCACAGGAAGTCAAATTGTGATATTTCTATCAAGATTCAAATGTGTATTTTTTGAGTCAAACTCATTAACCCATGTTTCGTGAGTAGTGGTTCACAAGAACTCATCTCTCTTGAGAGATGGTTTTTGTGAACCACTACTCACATGAGAGATGGGATCTTGTGAAACACTACTCACAAAACATGGGTCAATGAATTTGACTTAAAATGAGAGATGGGTTCTTGTGAACAACTACTCATGAAACATGGTCAATGAGTTTGACATGAAAACTATACAGTTGAATCTTTATAGCAATATCACATTTTGATTCTCAATCGCCTTTAATATACACCTAGTTCAAGTCATTCCCCTCAATGACGAAATCCAAAGGCAAAATCACTAAGAAAAAATCAAGTGCATTTGATTCTAAAGATCAAAAACATCAATTTTGAAATAAAAACAAAAATAGGTGTACAGAAATAAAGAAATATAATATCTATGTTTACTATTCATTTTGCCTGCTATGCATTACTTCCCAAATAGATGTGTTTTTTTTTAGACACGTGCACTAATATAAAATAGAAATGTTGAAAAGTGATACCTACAAAATAGAATGACAAATTTATAAAAATCACCCAAAAAATAGAGCTCTACAATGAATGACTAGCAATAATAGTAAAAAATAGATTAGTAAGTTACAAATCTTTAAAAAAAAAAAGCCTAAGATGATTTTAAAAAATGAAAATCTAGAACCAAGAAATGAAAACATTGAATCTTAAAAAAAACACCTCGTGGGATCGCAGAAACATTGAAGATGAAGTAATTTTTTTACATAAATTGCTAGGTGATCATAAAAGCACAGTATTATGCAAAAAAAACCTACACTTTGATAAAAAAAAAGAGTCAAAATATTACAAAAAAAAAGGTAGAGGGGGTGTTGTCAAGAACTTAGTTTCTAAAATGTCAATGGATGTATGCCACAAATATTAAATATGTGCACTAAATCAAAGAAACACATGTTATGTTAAGCCATGTTGAACCATCAACTTGAAATGCAAAGCCACAAACAATACTAGAAAAAAAAAAGTTGAAAGGTACATAGGTCCCATCAAGCATGCCAAGATATATACAAACAAATAAAAATATATAAATCAAAAATCAAAACTATAATTTAAACATGTTCATATTTGATTGCAAACCTTTGACTATGCTAAGAGACAAAAAACTATAACAAAACCCTAACTAATAGATCTCTTATTGCACACAATGTGTGGATGTAAGACTAATTGATATATGAAATATTGGATGTAAGGTCTCAAATTGACAACATAACAATGCTTTTTATGCATTCATAAAAATAGCTTATATGATGAATTCTTAATAGACTTGAGGGATCAAAAATTAAGAGGTAAAATTGATTTAAAAGATCCCTACAATTCTTTGAACTGCACTTTGTAACTAATGCACATAGCATAGGGTGGAAATCTTAGGAGAAAAAAATGAAGCGTTAAGTTCAAAGAACCTAGTTTATTTAAATTTTTTGAAGAGAAAATTTTCTAGATTGAATAGATAGACAAGATTTGACGAGTGAACTTAAAAAGATGTGTGAAACTTAAAGTCATGTACACATTTTTTTTCTAAATTCATGTGCAATCTTGGATCTTGAGTAAAATATCTTGAATAATCATGATTTGAATTGTGTAAATGATGAGCTAATTTAAATAATTCATTTGGGTTAATTTAAATAATTGATTTGTGTCAACTAATGATTTTAGGGGAAAAAATTACATAAATATGATCTATTTATTTATGTAATTTTTAAGAATAAAAATAATAAGCTTGAATAAATAGATGTCAAATTAATTTATTAAAATTAGGATATTAAAAAGGTATTGATTAATTAAATAAATTTTCCTAACTTATTTAAATTCTAGAGGAATAGTTAAGTAATTAATTGTAAACATTTAATTAACATTGGTGGAAGAATCAAGGCTTGACCCTTTGGTGAAATGGTGGGGATTCTTTCCTGTAGTACCTACAATCAAGGTTCAAGTCCTCAAGGGGTCACTCTCTACCATGGTTCTCAATAGAGAATTGCTTATCCCTATCCTTGATGAAATAATTGGGTTATTTACTGTAGAGCTTACAGTCAAGGATCAAGAATTTTTCGTTGCGCTTGACCCTTTGAAGAAATGGTGGGGCTTCTTGTCTGTAGTGCCTACAAACAAGGTTCAAGTCCGCACGGGGTCGCTCTCTACCATGGTTCTCAATGGAGAGATGCTTATATTGATCCTTGGTGAAATAGTTTGGCTTCTTGCCTGTAGAGCTTACAGCCAAGGTTCAAGAAACAATTTTTAATCTACTAGTTCCAATGGTTATTCCTGCATCTGCTCGTTCAAACTCTACAAAGATTGATGAGTACGAGTGATGGCTTGCTATTGGGACCTCCACATTTTCATCCAATGTGCTAGCATCTACATCTATGCATATTGATATGAACATCATTGTCCCTAAAGAAACATCCACTCTATAGTGCCCTACATGTGGTCTAGATCCTTCTGCTACACCTACTAATGGGATTGATTATGCTACTATTTCCAGTGAAGAATGGGGGGTTGCCCTAAACCCTCTTCTCGTAGGATGGATTCAGCTCCACACCTATTTGTTAGTGGTTTGAGGGTTTCTATTGTTGTTGGGGAAAGGGTTTCCCACCCACCCCCTCAAAAGCCTCTTATTGGTGGACAAAGCTAAGATAGTGATGCCAAATCTATTGCTATTATTCCTCCAAAGGTATAAGCCTGACCCATTGCATGTGCCAAGGCCTCCCCTTTGGTGGTGTGTGGCTCAAATGTGGGATAATGTGGAGTTCTAACATTATCGTGTGTTGATATACAGATTCACTGGTCTGTAGCCTTCTCTTCCAGATCTGCATCATTAGGTTACAAGTTCTTGTCAATCATTAATCTCTGGTAATATTCAACTCTTTGGGGTTTTTTATTGCTACATTTTCTTCCTCTGAAGATCGTGATTTGGTGATGAGAAAGCTATGGGTTTGGGGGAATCACTATCTTTCTGCCAAACACTGGACAGTCTCCTTCAACCCACTCACTTATTTTCTCAATGTGCGCTCTATGTGGGTTCATCTCCCTAATCTCCCACTCTATTTTTTGGAGATGTCTTGCTTTGAGGCCATTGGAAACCTATTGGTCATTTCTTGTAGGCAAATGAGGCTACAATTTTGATGGGTCACTCTATGTTCATTCATATTTTAGTTGACATGGATATCTCCACACCACTGTTGGGGGATGTGGTACTCATCGTTGGCGATAGGCCTTGCACTCAATCGCTAGATTATGAGTGCCTCCCCTTTTGATGTTGATGATGCTTTTATACTAGACATCTAACTTTAGACTATTCTCTTTTGTGTCTAAATATGTTGCCACTTGGTGGAAGGATGAAAATGATGATCATTTGACTGTTCAAGCTTATGATTCTCTCTCTAACTCTACCTCTGAGGACTCCTCACAAGCTTACAATGAGGATGAAGCCCCTGCTGCAAATTTGGGTGATTCTCCTACTACAAATCTAGGTGATACCCCTGTGGTAAAACATGTGGATACCACTCCTACTGGTGCGGCCCCCTCTATCCATGTGGATCATTCTTCGCCTTCTACTCCTGCTATGCTCCAAGCTTCAATTGACTATGTACAACTTTCTTAGCACTCTGGCCATTGTGCTAACAGATGTCCATGTAAAGGATTTTTCTTGTAGGTTCTTGAAACAATGTGAATGCTTACTCTTTATATTTCCAATTTAACTCTATGAAAGAGAAAGCCTAATTGCTGAGGATTAATTCCTCCTTTGACTTTGAGATCCACAGGCTCAGGTGGGTGTACCTTCAAATGATTACTGACTTTCAGTATCTATTATAGTGGATTAGTTTTCTTACTAGATTGTTAATTTCCTTTTACTGTATCAATAGCTAGAAAACTATGCCAATGACTATTATTAATCTGATACAGATCTTAATAAGCCAAAAAATTAATTTAACAATAAAAAACAATAGTGTGATAAGGATTCTCATCCTTCTTCTTTTTGTAGCTCTCTAAACTTAGGAGGGTTAACTTAGTGATTCTCTCTTGAAGGAATAAGCAAACAGAATTGTATTCTCTGATACAATTACTTAAACTTATATGTATTTATGACTTAAATGTAAATGATTAATTTTTTTTTGAATATTGTATGATGATTAATTGTTTTCCAAACCCTAAATCAGTGCCTAATCCTTGGGCAAAGAGTCAATATCAAATGTAAATACACAATAATTGATTAATGTAAATACATGCAATTTGGGTAGAATGCCTTACAGACTACCTTTCACTCTGTTGCCACTACAAATCCTAATACTAATGCTTAGCTCTCTCGAATCACCTGTAAGAATTATTCCTTCCTTGAAAGATCTCACAATCAACTACACAATCACCTTCTAACTGGTATATCTAAGTTACCTTGCAAATCAAACATACAACAGCTAGAACAAAAATATAAAGAGACAACACAAGATATAGAATAGAAATTGCAATATATTTTATTAATATGATCACTCCTTCAAATGCATTCAAAAGAAAATATGCACAAAACTCAGACAAAATTAAGTAGTCTGGCTTGCAATCATATTTCACTTCTCATCTCCTCACCCTTACAAAATGATACAAATGATCTATATATAGTCTAAACCATCTTGGAATCCTTCAAAATTAAGGATGCAACAAGCTTCAGATGGTTTAAGACCTAACCCTAAAAACTTAGAAGAAGACAAAAGACAAGAAGACTCCAAGCGGTGGAAGGACAAAATAGGAATACGATCAAATTCAATCTTTGAAATCTTTTGCTAGCTGGCACCTTTGTCTAAATATGTTCTGGATAGCCTCCAATAGTTGTGAGATTTGGTGACCGCCATTACAAGCTAACATACACTAATCTTTCCAATGACTAACCTCCCTGTGCTCAAAGATCAGGGGCCAAGTGTCCTTCTACTCTTCATCTATGATGTCAAGGTTAGCTGTGGCAAGCTTCTTTTTCTTGGGCTTTGTAAGAACATCCCATGCTGCTACATCTTCCTTTGCAGGCCAATTAAAGCTTTGAATTTTTTCAAGTTGTGTCATTTGCCTCTCTCATCTAGCATTTTTTATGCTTTTGACATTTGTTACAAATTTATTAAAACCTGTCTCGACCTTAAATGCCTCATCCAAGGTTTTATTAAACCTCTCCAAATCTAATTCATTTGTGTAAAAAATAAATGCCTCTTTTCTAGGCAATAATGAATCAAATTCATTTCTCCAAATCTCCATTGTCTTTATCTGATTGTCCTCTATTTTGATTGAAGGCACAAACTTATTATAATCAGACCCAAACATATTCAATATGGTCTCTATATGATTTTCCTTGCCCTTGAAAAAGGACAAGGTTACCCTAATCTGATCTATTTCATCACCCACTTGTGTGACAATCTCTGGTAAATCTACCCTCAGTGGCTGCAAGGATGCTAACCTGTCAAATAAATTGGTCCTAACTGACCAAGTCCCAAAATAGGGGTTCAAAATTGATACAAGACTAGTTACCTCCACTTATAGGGAAAGAAACTTATTATATGCTCCATGCACTAAATCAAATTTATCCTTTAAAATAGTAATTCTATGTTGTAGGATATTTAGAAAGGATTCTAAAGCCACACTATTTTTCTCTGCATCTTTTTGCTTTGTTTCCTTTTGTGCATCCTTTGTTTGCACAAGTGCAACTTCAGCCTATTTTGGTTCAACATGAATAACCTATGGGATCTCTTGTAGCTTCTGAGTTAAATCTTTAATTATCTTCTCCATAGAACGAATCTTTATTAAACCCAGCTCTCTATCCTTTACAATGAGGCATGTTTCATCAAACAAATTATGATACCTGTTAGACATTTGAACAGCCTTTGCTTCATTTAAATGAGAAAAGTGTGTTAGGGCCTGCAAAATTTCTAGATCCCATGTATTACGTACAGACCAAATTATTTTATCCCCTTCCATATTTTCTTGTACATTGATCAATGATGGTTTTTTATTCTTGGGGGCTAGAGCCCACATAGAAAGGGTTTGAGATTGTGCATTGTAACCACACCCTTTGATCATCTCCCCTACTTGTGTCTCTATTAAAAACTTGATGTTTGGTTGCATTCTGATTTGATCAATGATGAAGGTTGAAGCCAAGTCCCATCCCTCCACTAATAACATGTCACTAAATTTCACTAGTTGTCTAGCCTCATCAGGGGTCATGTTTTCAGACTCTGGGTCATATTCTTGGAGAACCTGTAAGGATTCACTTGTTATGGATTATCCTCCATCCAATTTCAATTGTGCCCCCACTTGCTGTTGCTTGGCCCATATAAGGAATTCTTTGAATTCTTTGCTCTTTATGAATTCATCGTCTTTTAAGAACTCCTCTTGTTTCAACTCCCTTTCATCCTGACACAATAAGAGAGGCATATCAACATCATCATCAGTATCTTCTCTTTTCTTTTTACCTTTTATTATGACCTTTCTTAATTGGTGGTCATACGCACTTGTCCCTGTGAATAGAGCACTTACTTTGTCCTTTTTCTTCTTTTGTGTCTTTACAACAGAAGGTTCCCATGCTTCCACCTTTTTCTTTTTATGTGGATGTTCAACCACTACCTCATTCTCATGTCCCTGTGTCAAGTCAATAATGTTTTCCTCAGTATGAGGTGGTTGATCTGTAGGTGGTGGGTTGTGTATAGAGTAACTGCTACTATACTCTGAGGATGATTGTTTATTAGGACCTATGTCCTTATCTTTAGTGTGTTCCTATAGTTGATTGCAAATTGTACCATATGATTCAAGCATCTTATCTAATCTCTGTAGATAAGGCAAACCTAGGAAATATCCTCCAAATGGGATCCATTTCTTTTTTAGTTGCTGCTCCAAATCCATCAATTCTTGATACTTTGTTGACCTAGCTGAAATTTTATCATCTTCAAGTATGTTCTTGATCAGGTCCTCTTCTTCACATGACTGATGTTCTTTTGTAATTGAAATGGTGGGTGTCAGACGTTTCTTGGCACTTATTATGAAACCTTTTGTATCAATGTATCTATACAGGGCAACAATCATTCTGTAATGCCTCAACCATCCATTCATAGCATCATATGCCCTCTTACCTATTGTAAAATTAGAGGCAATAAAATACCTTGGAGTGAAAGTTCCTTTCCTATGTGGATCCAAATGCTCCCTATTTGTCAGCATGAGTTGCCATATAAACTCCATGATAGCAATTCTAGGAGGCACTATGTATGGAAAAATATGTGGTGGTTGAGAGCAACCATAAACTCTAATTAGAGTGAAATTTTGATGATAATAGAAATCACCCCAGTTGTGGTCTCCATACCATTTATCCATAAAATTGCAGGGTCTCAAAATTTGTAACACTTTCACTAGAAGCCTAGTCATGTTGACTCCTAAGTTGCTCGATAAGCGGTATACTACCCGGTTCTCAAATGCACAAAACTCATTCTCTCTAGATGTGTAGTTCCATACCCTCAACCAAAGTTGTATATGGTTGGACCGACCATGATACAATCTTCTAAACTATAGATTGTGTTGGTCCATGATATTAAAATTGTAAAACATAATCAAATGCATGAGCAATGAATATTGCAGGAATTTATGGCTTCCTACCTTACTCTGGATATCCACAAATCCCTGGTGCATTTTATCAATTACATATTGAATGTAATCATAGTAAGTACCGACATAGGGACTTTGCAAGTCCAAAATTATCATCAGCATGTCAGATGATACTCTCTCTCTTCCACTATCCACCCCTAAAACTCTACATAGGGCATATGAAATGTACTTCATGTAGAATGCCAGGTCTTTGTAAAAATATGGTGCATTATCACTAGGAATAGGGGCTATATAGTTCCTGGTTCCTTTTGGCACATGGGCCTGAATCAATTTGGACACAATGTCAGATTCCTTAGTATATCTAGCAGCTAGGGCTTTCAAATTAATTTTTGTTGAGCAGGGGTTGTACATATTAAATGCTTTCATGAATGACACCCTATCAAGGGTTACTAGAATTGTGCCATCATCTTTCTTAATGGTGTTTGAAATAGTGTCATACCTACTGGCTAGTTCCAATATCAAATCAACATCAACAAATACATCAGGAACTACTAATTTTTCTAATCCACACGTCCAAGAGTTTGACACGGGCACATGACTTTCACTATTGTTGTGGAAGTAGTTAAACAAGTGATAACCTGAACAGACAGGTGTCTTTGCATCTCTAATATAAGCAAAATTATCACCAAGGTACTCGGTGTTTACCTTTTTCCCCTGATTGGAGCCTGGAAGGAGCTGTATGAACTCCTCTAAGTAATTCCTCTTTCATTTTAAATCATCATCATCTCTATTTTTCCCACTAGTCGAGGTAACACTCACTACTCTGCTCATGTTGTATGTCTTGAATTGCAACTGATCAAATCTTCTTTCTTTACTCTGCAAATTCTAGATGGCTCTATTCTCTTGAAAACACTTATCACTTATGCAAATTTTGCTCTGAAAACTAAAGCTCTTGGTGAATGAAATGATCAATGGTAATGCCTACTTATTCAGAGAAATAAATCCAAAAACCTTGCTTCGAAGTCACAGATTTGCAATTCAGTCACTTTTGTCATTACTTCTACGTGTTGTGATATCAATTTTCCATTCTAGCCGTGGCATTTGAAACTTGCAGATGATCAATTTTGAATGATTGCTTTTCAATTAAAACCATATTATATTCTAAATTAGATCAAGATTTCATATGATTGGCTCATTCATAACAACTTAGCAACTCTTTATACATGTTATCATAATCTCTACCGTCTGATTGGCTTACAACTGTACAACATGGCGTAGAATAAAACCTTGTATTTTACCTCGCTCTTACTCTTGTTCTCTTCAGCGACTACGTGACTGTATGATCTCTTTTTCACTGAGAGTTATCTTTAACTCTGGTTCTTTTCTAAGACTTAATGATCATCATTTTGATAAACGTTCATCTCTTAATCGTTGCAAGCAATCTCTTAACTCACATTCCATTTGAGACTCCACGACTAAGGCTTTGAATAACTCTAGCTTAAACCTTTAGTTCCCTTTAGAGACTTCGCAACTGTGTGAATCCAAAGTCTCTATAATATTTCTTTTGATCTAAGTTTCTTTCAAGATTACGCGACCATCGCTAGATCTTCCTTCAATCAGACAGTTCGCGTGTAATCTCATATATATTTTTTACTTTCTCTTTTTGATCTGAGACTTTGTGACTACCCTTCGATCATCCTTTAATCCAACAGTTTGAGCGTAATCTCATTAGCTTTTCTCATAATTTCAGTTCACTCTGAGACTTCACAACTTGAGCTATCTCCAAGTCACGAAAATAATTTCTTAATCTCTGGTTTGCATTGAGATTTCATGAATAACTTAGATCTCTGAAAGACTTAGACACATGTTCAAATCTGAATCACCGTCGTTGAATCACTGAATTTTCTTTGACTATTTGACTTTTATCAGGGACTTCATGCTATCCATTAGATCTTTTTTGTTTCAAGGCTCATATCTTTTCACTACAAACTTCACTTAAACTTTACTTAACCTTTATCAACCAAAGTTTTTATCGAGACTTCACAACTCACTGAATCTCATTGTCGCTGAAAGAATTATCTAACTCAGGGTTTCTTTTGAGATTGAACGCCAACCTTTGGATCCTTTTCTAATATGATGGTAGTCATTATACCTCTTAATATTTTATCAATCTGAAGCTTCATCTCACGATTTCACCCTGGCCGTAGGATCAATCTTACATCTGATAGTAGTCACTTTATCTCACAGATTTTACCTTAACCCTTGCTTTCAAAAGAGATCTCGTGACTGAAGGCTTTTAACTCATCTCTTAACCTTGTTTTATTTGTGAGACACCATGACTGTGTGAATTTGAAGTCGCTTTAAGATTTATTAACTGAAGAGTTTACTCTGAGACTTCACGACCACCGCAAGATTATCTCTCATATCATCAGCTATCATTTAATCTCATATATTTTGATTTAACTCTTATTTTCTTTCACGATCACACGACTGCCTGAGAACTTCAACCAATCTTTAACTCAGCTTTTGACTATGATTAGCTTTCTAGACTGTGTGACTGAATGAACTCGAAGTCGCCAAAGGATTTTCTAACTCTGGTTTTAAAACAAGACTTTCCACACACCACAAGATTATGATCTTCATTAACGGCCCGTGTAAAATCTAATTAGCATTGGAAGCATATTCTTTTCTTATGGAGATAACATGACTAAAGCATTTCACTAAGTCTCAAAGAGAAATGGAATATTCTCAAGTCTTAAAGAGACATCACGACCAACATGTAAAATATGAAAATAAGCACATGACTTAAGTGACTTGATTTTTCTGAAAAAGTAACTACGAAATAGAAGCAATTTTGAAGAACTAGGGTTTTTCTCTTGGATATGCATGAAAACTGACTTAAGACCTAGGGTTTTACATACCTCTCTGATTTTTAGGCTTGAAGACCATTATATTACAGAGGGATTTTGATAGCGTTGGGCATAACTTAGATAATTATGCAAGAAACTGACTGAGAACTCAAAAATTTACTGGCAAACTTCAAAACTGGAAATACAACCGACAGTGGCTCTATCTAAGGATGCTTAAATGCAAGTTTAATGCAAGAACCATAGATCTTTGGTTGCAGACCATGCAGGCTACGCTCACTAAGCTACTATAGAAAGGAAACACACAACAGAAAGAAACACACCTATATACATATGATACAAAACTTAATGTGCATGGAAATTTCACTCTCAACTAAAGAAAGGTTTCAAGAATAGTCCATGCACTTTCAATTCAAATTCTTCTCCATCCATTTTTTTCAAAAGATAGGAATCTTTTCCAAAACTCTAATAAACAACAAAGGGACCTAACCATAAGGATTCAAACTTCCTGTGCTTCCCTTTGTCTTCAGCCCTTACATTCCATTGGAGTACTAAATCATCAGGCTGAAACTTTATGTTACCTACTCTCTTATCAAAAAGATATTTCATCTTCTGTTGTAGTTTTACATTCTCTTTTTGACTTTCTTTTCTGACCTCATCAAGCTCTGCTAATTGAATCATTCTATCTTGCGTTGGGTCAGAAACATCCAAATATTTTTCTTGAATAAACTTATATACTGGAATTAAATTACTCATGGGAATTCTAGATTATAACCCATATACAAGTTCAAAAGGTGACTTACCAGTTGCTTTTTTCACTGTTATTCTATCAGCCCATAGAGAAAATTTTAACTTTGTATGCCAAGCTCTTTTATTCTTTTCAAGGGTCTTCTTCAATATTTTCAATATGCTTTTATTGCTGGATTCTGCTTGGTCATTTTCTTGACGATGATATGGGGAAGAATAAGACATCATAATCCCATATTCATTACAGGAGTCCTTAATTTCATCTAATATGAAGCACATAGAATTTTCCATTACTAGTTTTGCAGGAACACCAAATCTGGTCAGAATGTTTTCCAATATAAAATATGTGACCACTTTGCTAGTTTCTTTCTTTGTGGGAATTTCTTCTATCCACTTTGTAAAATAATTAGTAGCAACAAGTATCCAGCTATATCCTCTACTGGATTTCTCTGAAAACTCTCCAATGAAGTCAATGCCCTACATAGCAAAAGGTTCTTCAGCACTTATAGGGTTTAATAACAGGGCACCTGAGAATTTCAATTTATTGGAAAACCTTTGGCAAGGTTCACATTTTCTAACAAATGCATGAGTATCCTTGAATAAGCTAGGCCAATAATAGCTAGCCCTCAAGATTTTATGGGTAGTGGTCTTAGCAAAAAAGTGTCCTCCACATACTCCAGCATGCATTTCAATTAATAACTTCTCAGCTTGGGTCTGATCTAAACATAGTAATAGTACACCATTTCTATCTTTCCAATACAAATCTCCTTGAACTAGGGTGTACTTGTGAGCTTGTAATTTGAGATTCCTCTTATAATTATCTATCATAACTTCGGGACACTTGGCATTCTTAAGATAATACATGATGTCAACATAGAAAGGTTGTCTTTCAATACTTGTTACTATTGAATCTTGTATCACTATATTATTTATTTGCACCAAGTCTAAATTTTCTTCTGTCATAAGTTTTTCTAGATCTTTTCCTCTCACCAATTTAGTAATATGGATTTCTAAGTTAAACTCTTGAATTCTATTAATCCATTTACACCTCGTACCAGTCACTTCTGATTGAGTAAGGATGTCTTTTACTGCTGAATGAGCTACACATGCTAATACTTTGGCACAAACCAGATAAGGCCTGAATGATTTCACAGCTTTCACCAAAAGCATATGCTTGTTTCTCCATCATTTCATAATTTAGCTCTGCAGCTTGAAGAGATTTGCTAAAAAATACAATAGGATGCTCAAATCCTTCCACATCTTTCTGAAGTAAAATAGCAGCAATAGTATGAAAAGATGCAAATGATAATAAAGAGAAAGGCTTACTGTAATTAGGTGACTTCAAGACAGGTGCCTCCTGAACTGTTTTCTTAATTATTTCAAAAGATGATTGGGCTTCTTCACTCCATTGAAACTTTGCATATTTCTTCAATAGTTTAATAATTGGTTTGACAATCTCAGCAAAATTTGCAATAAATCTTCTGACAAAATTTATCTTTCCTACGAAAGATTGCACACCTTTGATATTTCTTGGAGCAGTGACCTTTTGAAGAGCTTCTATCCTTTTAGGGTCAATCCTTACTCCATCTTTGGACACTATATGTCCCAGCAACTTTCCATCTCTCACTACAAATTGACATTTTCTGGGATTTAGAGAAACACCATATTCTAAAGCTTTATTGAAAAAAATTTCAAGATGTTCACAATGATCGCATGCTTTCTTAGAAAATACAGTCAAATCATCTTGGTAGATTACCATGAATAAGTCAATAAACTCTTTAAATGCAACATCCATGGCTCTCTGAAAATTTTCTCTTGCATTTATTAATCCAAATGGCATTCTAACATATACATAAGTCCCCCTAGGAGTTGTAAATGTGGTCTTAAACTGTTCTGATTCTTTTACTAGCACCTGGTTGTAGCCTGAAAAGCCATCCATCATTGATAATAGCTCACAATCAGTAAGCTTATGTAACACTGCCTCCATATTAGGTAGAGAATAATTGTCTTTTAAGGATGCAATGTTCATATTTCTAAAATAAACACATAATCTTATGTCACCATTCTTCTTTCTCACTCGTACTAGATTAGAAACCCAAGTTGAATGTCTAATAGGCCGGATAATCCCTACATCTTTTAGTTTCATCAACTCCTATTGCATCTTGGGAGCCAACAAAGGATTGATAGGTCTTTGTTTTTATCTGAATGGTTTTACATCTGATTTTAATGGGATTTCATGCTGGAAAAGGTCTTCCCTATAAGCTTTTAAATCTTCATAAGTCCGTGCAAATACATTCTTATGTTTTCTTAATAATTTTATCAAATTTTTTCTAACATGGGAATCTAATCCTTTTCCAATATATACTATCTGAGGAGTGGTCTCTGATCCTAAGTTTATCTCTTCCAAATCCTCAACTTTAGCATTGTTTATTTTTAATGAATGATTATTTTGATCACTAAACAATTCTTCTAGTTCTACCAATCCCTTAGGAATCTTATTAGAACTTAGTTGGACAACCTCATCCCCCAAAACACAATCCCTACCATCAATGACCTCAAGTAAAGAGTTGCAATCTATGTGTTGGTCTTCATAATGATCTAGGCATTGAATAAATCTAAGGATATCTTGGTCATTTTCAAATACTTGCCAGTTGTAAATATTGTCAAGGACAACTGGTCTTGTCTTGATCTCAACTATTGATATCCCATTTAACGTCAAATCATCAGTTTTCAAAGCAACATTAGCTAAGAAATATTCCATAATCTTTTTGGACCTTTCTATCCAGTTAATGTTAAAGGCATCAAAAGATTCAATTTGGTCCCAAATAGCATGCTTATACATTTTCAATCTATCATTTTTCACATCATATTTGGACCTGACTTGGGCTACTACTAACTCTGAATCCCCATAAAATTTTAGACATTTTATTCCATGTTTAGCAGCAATGTCTAGCCCTAAAAACAAAGCCTCATATTATGTTGTATTGTTTGTACATTGGAATGATAATAGGAAAGAATATTTAAATGTTGTACCTGATAGAGAAATAAGTAAAACTCCATCTCCTAATCCTTCCTTAGAACAGGCTCCATCAAAATACATCTTCCATAAAGCATCATTCTGTGTAATCAACTCCTTCACTAAAGGATCAACGTTTTTACATTGATGAGCACTCCTTTTCACTTTGAAATTATCCATGTCAATATCTACACAGTAATTAATATCAGTATCTTCATGTAACTCAATCATATGGGGTGTCCTACCTTCTCTGGACACTTTGACATTATTCCTAGAAATATTGAAAGTGGCATAAGAGAAATCACACTGAATATTGTCTCCCATTGAAGCACTTCATTTCCTGGACAACAACATGTCATAATGTGGTCGGATATCAACCACCAGTACACTCATTGTCAATATTGTGTCAGAGCATATGGCTAACTTATAAGGAAAGGCCTCAATGGTACCAACCACAGGGATCTCTCTTGAATCCATTGCTTGACATCTCCCATGAGGAGTATCTACTTGTAATCCCATGGATCTCATGATTTATGCAGGCATGACAGTATTAGATGCTCCTGAATCTATCATGTAGTTGAGCATCTTTCCATTAATTACCAATATTAGGAAAAAGGGATCAACAATCCCTGTAGAAGTATTTGTATTTAGATAAATCTGAGGGATCTCTGAAATCATTCCCTCAGGCTCTTTTCCCCTATTGTTAGATTTCTTTTCAACATATTCTGGTTTTTGAGGTTTCACCGGAGATACATTGTTTAATACTAAAAGGGCCTTTTCTTTGTGTTCTTTTATCCTCGTCATTTCTAGGAATGGGACCTTGACAGTCATCTGAGATAGACATTGGCCCATATCAAATGGAGTATATTTCACATCAGAGGATTTTGGTTTTTCTACAATGATATTATTTTCCTCTATTTGAATATTCAGAGTAGATTCTTCCTTCTTAGATTTCTTATTTTCAACTTTGGAAGAGGAAGCACTTGCTTCTAGCACTTTATTTTTTCGTGCATGTAGATCTTTTGGATCACTAGCTTTGTTTACAATTTTGACCTTAGGTTTATTTACATTTTCCCCAGGTCCATCTCTTTTTGGTATATAATTGGCATCTGTCTTATTTTCTTTGATGAAGATGCTAGCTGGCTGACTACCTGCATCACCCACTACTCTATTTGTCAAGTGGTAGTTATTTCTTGCTTTGTTTACTAGATCAGCAGTTATTCTAGCCTTTTATTCATTAGAAGGTTTTCTTATTGTAGTGGATTCCTGACTATTCTTCTGTGCATAGCATCTTATATCGTCAACCTCCTTTTCATCACTATCAGATAAGACTTGTTGGTGATGTACCTCCATTCTTCCTTGTGAACCATACATGACATGGTTCTCAACTTCATCTTCAGAATCTATGTCGGGACATGCATAAGAGTTAGTCATATCACATCTATTATAATCACATAGCTCACCCTATTCACCTTCTTGTTCTTCATTAGCACTGATGTCTAAGTCTACAACACAAAAATCAGGGTTGTGTGGGGCTTGACAAGCCTCACACCAATAGGTGTCACTGCACATATTTACAGCATTTTTGTGTAGAGGGTCAGAGGTTCTATTTTCTGGTTTATCTTTTCTTGGTGGAGCAATAGGCTTTCCATACTTGAACTGGGTACCATAGGGATGATTCTGCATCCTATTCTGTGGATTATAATTATTTTTATAGCATGGTTTGTTGTTTTGTGGAGCCTTGTATTCTTTATATTCAGGTTCTTTTCTCCTAATAAAATGAGCATCATCTCTTCTACTCATTTTTCCTTACAATATTTTGTTCATTTCTATGTTCATTGCTATTTTATATGCATCTGTAAGACTTCTAGAATTTTTATCTCTAAGAGCATAACCCATCTTATAATCAAAAGCATTCAGGTATGTAGCTAGACATACCTTTTCATTCAGTTTGATCTTTTGAAAGAGATTGTGCATGGCTCTTTGAAATCTTGTGTTGAATTCAATAACCTCTTCATTGAAGTTCTTCTTTATGTTATTGAATTCATTTAACAAGAATCCTTCATTAGTTTTGTCACCATACTGATCTTTGAACAAATCTATTAATTCTTCCATAGATGCTACAGAACCATTAGAATCCTCTAAACCATTCCCTAGCATCTTCTACTAAGGATTGAGCAAAGGGCTTCATTAGGACATCTTCATGATTAATATTTAAATCGTCTATTATATATATAAACTTTTTCAAATGAACTTCACAAGAAATAACATTGTTTCCTGAAAACTTTGGAAATTTTTCCCCAATATCAATAGGTACTGCATTAGGATAGCCAGGAATGCCAATAAAAGTGAATTGTTTGTACCTTTCTAGATGCAATGGCCTCCTTTGAAATTTGTCATCATCATGGAAAGAGGTAGTCTTGGCTTTTGAAGATGTATTATTTTCAACACCAGCATAAGAATATTTAAGATTGTAAAAATTCAATCTTTTTCTTCATCTCCAAGGTGGCAGCTTCAGCTTCTACCTTTTCCAGCATCTTTGTCATAGTTTCTTTCTCCTTTCTTGATCTTTCAAGTTCAATGTCTAGATTAGACATTTGTTCAGTCAGGACTTTATGAGTTTTTATTTCCTTAACTTCATTTTTAGCAACTTTCTTTTTTCCTTTATCTCTAAAGGCTTGAGGACCAAAACCTTTGTGAGTGATTGGAGTCTATTGGTCTCTACGAGACCTCTCAACATTTTTTTCTGCTTGATGTCTTAAATATCTTCTTCTAAACTTATCAACATCTTTTTTATCATGTTTTTTCTTTTTAAGATCTTTTTCTCTCTTCTTTTGTTGAATAAGGGTCAACTGCCTCATGAGGATTATTTCCTCTTCAGCAAGCTCATCTGAAGGAACTTCAGAGTCTGACCTAATAGTGTCAGTTCCTTCTTTCTCACTAGAAGTAGTGGTAATTGCATATGTTTCTAATCCTAGCTCAGGGGCTTCTTCATACTCTGAGGTGTTCCCCTCATGACTAGATTGGTTTGCATCTTTTCTTCTAGTGTTATTTTCTTCATTTCTTGGATAATAGTCATTAATATTGGCTTGGTTCTTCTTTTCTCTCCAAGACATTTTGGTCCTAGAAGTAGTTGCAATTCCACTATCCAAGTCAACTTCAGGATTATCTCTCATTCTTGACCTAGTATTCGTATTGATAAGATGTGTATAAATATTTGAAATTCACTTTTGCACTGATTACAAAGATTTTCTTTTAGAGTCCCCACCCAACACAAGTTTGGGAAATATGAATACTATAAGAATGACTTAGATAGGCAAACTCAACTGTGGTATTTGTAAATCAATCTTCTTCAACCAGAGATTTTGGGACAATTATTTTCTAATCCCTAGCAGAGTCGCCAATTTGTTAGTGCGACTCGGAAGGGCAAACTCAATACGTGGTATTTGTGACTGTCTTTTTCAATCATATTTTGGGATGATTCTGCAAAGTATTAAAATTTCTATCTTATTAATCCCAAGCAGAGTCGCCAATTTGTTAGGGATTTTTCTTGCAGGTTCTTGAAATAGTGTGAATGCTTACTCTTTATATTTCCAATTTAACTCTATGCAAGAGAAAGCCTAATTGCTGAGGACTAATTCCTCCTTCGAATTTGAGATCCACAAGCTTAGGCGGGTGTACCTTCAAATGAAACTGACTTTTGGTATCTATTATATTGGATTAGGTCTCTTACTAGAATGCTAATTGCCTTTTACTGTATCAACAGATAGAAAACTATGTCAATGACTATTATTAATCTGATACAGAGCTTAACAAGCCAAACAATTAATTTAACAATAGAAAATAGTAGTGTGATAAGGATTTTCATCCTTCTTCCTTTTGTAGTTCTCTGAACTTAGGAGGGTTAACCTAGTGATTCTCTCTTGAACAAATCAACAAACTAAATTGTATTCTCTGATATAATTACTTAAACTTATATGTATTTATGACTTAAATGTAAATGATTAATTGTTTTTTGAATATTGGATGATGATAAATTGTTTGCCAAACCCCAAACCAGTGCCTAATCCTTGGGCAAAGAGTCAATATCAAATGTAAATCCACAATAACTGATTAATGTAAATACATGAAATTTGGGTAGAATTCCTTACAGACTACCTTTCACTCCAATACCCCTATTATCATATCCTAATACTAATGCTTAGCTCTCTCGGATCACTTGTAAGAATTATTCCTTCCTTGAAAGAACTCACAAGCAACTACACAATCACCTTGTAATTGGTATATCTAAGATGCCTTACAAATAAAACATGCAAGAGCTAGAACAGAAATATAAAGAGACAAAACAAGATATAGAATAGAAACTGCAATGTATTTTATTAATATGATCACTCCTTCAAATACATTCAAAAGACAATATGCACAAAACTCAGACAAAATTAAGTAGTCTGGCTTGCAATTATATTTCACTTCTCATCTCCCCACCCTTACAAAATGATACAAATGCTCTATATATAGTCTAAACCATCTTGGAATCCTTAAAAATTAAGGATGCAACAAGCTTCGGATGGTTTAAGACCTAACCCTAAAAATGTAAAAGAAGACAAAAGACAAGAAGACTCCTAGCGGTGGAAGGATAAAATAGGAATACAATCAAATTAGATCTTTGAAATCTTTTTCTAGCCGGCACCTTTGTCTAAATATGTTTTGGCTAGCCTCCAATAGTTGTTGTGAGAGTTAGTGACCGCCATTACAGGCTAACATACACTAATCTTCTAGATGACTAACCTCCCTATGCTCAAAGATCAGGTGCCAAGTGTCCTACTCTTCATCTATGATGTCAAGGTTAGTTGTGGCAGGCTTCTTTTACTTGGGCTTTGTAAGAACATCCCATGCTGCTACATCTTCCTCTACAGGCCAATTAAAGCTTTGAATGCTTTCAAGTTGTGCCTTTTTCCTCTCCCATCTAGCATTTGTTATGCTTTTGACATTGTTACAAATTCATTAAAATCTGTCTCGGCCTTAAATGCCCCATCCAAGGTTTTATTGAACATCTAAAAATCTAATTCATTTCTGTCAGAAATAAATGCCTCTTTGCTAGGCAGTAATGAATCAAATTCATTTCTCCAAATCTCCACTGCCTTTATCTTATTGTCCAATGTTCTGATTGAAGGCACAAACTTATTATAATCAGACCCAGACATATTCAATTTGGTCTCTATCTGATTTGCCTTGCCCTTGAAAAAGGACAAAGTTACCCCAATCTGATCTATTTCATCACCCACTTCTGTGACCATCTCTGGTAAATCTACCCTTAGTGGCTGCAAGGATGCTAACCTTTCAAATAAACTGGTCCTAACTGACCAAGTCCCAAAATAGGGGTTCAAAATTGATACAAAACTAGTTACCTCCACTTGTAGGCAAGGAAACCTATTATATGCTTCATGCACTAAATCAACTTTATCCTTTAAAACAATAATTCTATGTTGCAGGATATTTAGAAAGGTTTCTAAAGCCACATTGTTTTTCTCTGCATCCTTTTGCTCTGTTTCCTTTTGTGCATCCTCTGTTTTCACAAGTGCATCTTCAGCATGCTTTGGTTCAACATGAACAACCTCTAGGATCTCTTGCAGCTTCTGAGTTAAATCTACAATTATCTTCTCCATGGCACTAATCTTTATTAAACCCAGCTCTCTATCCTTTGCAATGAGGCTTGTTTCATCAAACAACTTCTGATACCTGTTAGACATTTGAAGAGCCTTTGCTTCATTTAAATGAGCAAAGTGGGTTAGGGCCTGCAAAATTTCTAGATCCCATGTATTGTGTACAGACCAAATTATTTTATCCCCTTCCATCTTTTCTTGTGCATTGATCAATGATGGCTTTTTATTCTTGGTGGCTAGAGCCCACATAGCTAGGGTTTGAGATTTTGCATTGTTACCACACCCTTTGATCATCTCCCCTACTTGTGTCTCTGTTGAAAACTTGATGTCTCGCTTCCTTTTGATTTTATCAATGATGAAGGTTGAAGCCAAGTCCCATCCCTCCACTAATAACAGGCCACTAGATTTCACTAGCTGTCTAGCCTCATCAGGGGTCATGTTTTTAGACTTTGGGTCATATTCTTGGAGAGCCTGTAAGGCTTCACTTGTTATGGCTTCTCCTCCATCCAATTTCAATTGTGCCCCCACTTGCTGTTGCTTGGCCCATATAAGGAAGTATTTGAATTCTTTGGTCTTTATAAATTCGTCATCTTTTAAGAACTCCTCTTGTTGCAACTCCCTTACATCCTGACACAATAAGAGAGGCATCTCAACATTGTCATCAGTATCTTATCTTTTCTTTTTACCTTCTCTTATGACCTTTCTTATTGGTGGTCATAGGCACTTGTCCCTGTGAATAGGGCACTTACTTTGTCTTTTTTCTTCTTTTGTGTCTTGACAACAGAAGGTTCCCCTGGTTCCACCTTTTGCTTTTTATGTGGAGGTTCAACCACTACCTCAGCCTCATGTCCCTATGTCAGGTCAATAATGTTTTCCTCAGTATGAGGTGACTGATCTATAGGTGGTGAGATGTGTATAGAGTAACTGCTACTATACTCTAAGGATGATTGTTTATTAGGACCTCTGTCCTTATCTTCAATTTTTTCCTCTAGTTGATTACAAAGTGTACCATATGATTCAATCATCTTATCTAATCTCTGTAGATAAGGAAAACCTGGGAAATATCCTCCAAATGGGATCCCTTTCTTTTTTAGTTGCTGCTCCAAATCCATCAATTCTTGATACTTTGTTGACCTAGCTTAAATTTCATCCTATTCAAGGTTGTTCCTGATCAAGTCCTCTTCTTCACATGGCTGATGTTCTTTTGTAATTGGAATGGTGGGTGTCAACGGTTTCTTGGCACTCTTTATGAAACATTTTGTATCAATGTATCTATACAGAGCAACATTCATTCTGTAATGCCTCAACCATCCATTCACAGAATCATATGCCCTCTTACCTATTGTAAAATCAGAGGCAATAAACTGCCTTGGAGTGAAATTTTCTTTCCTACGTAGAGCCAAATGCTCCCTATCTGTCAGCATGAGCTGCCATATAAACTCCATGATAGCAATTCTAGGAGGCACTCTGTATGGAGAAATGTGTGGTGGTTGAGAGAAACCATATACTCTAATTAGAGTGAAATTTTGATGATAATAGAAATCACCCCAGTTGTGGTCTCCATTCCATTTATCCACAAACTTGCAGGATCTCAAAAGTTGTAACACTTTGACTTGAAGCCTAGTCATGTTGACTCCTAAGTTGCTCAATAAGGGGTATACTACCCAATTCTCAAATGCACAAAACTCATTCTCTCTAAATGTGTAGTTACATACCCTCAACCAAAGTTGTATAGGGTTGGATTGACCATGATAAAATCTTCTAAACTGTAGATTGTGTTGGTCCATGATATTAAAATTGTAAAACATAATCAAATGCATGAGCAATGAATATTGCAAGAATTTAGGGCTTCCTACCTTACTCTGGATATCCACAAAAACCTGGTGCATTTTATCAATTACATATTGAATTTAATCATAGTTAGTACCGACATAGGGACTTTGCAAGTCCAAAATTATCATCAGCATGTCAGATGATACTCTCTCTCTCTCTCTCTTCCACTATCCACCCCTAAAACTCTGCATAGGGCATATGAAATGTACTTCATGCAGAATGTCAAGTCTTTGTAAAAAATATGGTGCATTATCACTAGGAATAGGGGCTATATAGTTCCTGGTTCCTTTTGGCACATGGGCCTGAATCAATTTGGACACAATGGCGGATTCCTTAGTATATCTAGCAGCTAGGGCTTTCAAATTAATTTATGTTGAGTAGGGGTTGTACATATTAAATGCTTTCATGAATGACGCCCTATCAAGGGTTACTAGAATTGTGTCATCATCTTTCTTAATGGTCTTTGAAATGGTGTCATACCTACTGGCTAGTTCCAATATCAAGTCAACATCAACAAATACATCAGGAACTACTAGTTTTGCTAATCCACACGTCCAAGGGTTTGACAAGGGCACAGGACTTTCACTATTCTTGTGGAAGTGGTTAAACAAGTGATAACCTGAACAGACAGGTGTCTTTGCATCTCTAATATAAGCAAAATTATCACCAAGGTACTCGTCGTTTACCATTTTTCCCTTATTGGAGCCTAGGAGTTGTATGAACTCCTCTGAGTAATTCATCTTTCCTTTTAAATCATCATCATCTATGCTTTTCCCACTAGTCAAGGCAACACTCATTCCTCTGCTCATGTTGTCTATCTTGAATTGCAACTGATCAAATCTTATTTCTTTACTCTGCAAATTCTGGATGGCTCTGTTCTCTTGAAAAGACTTATCACTTATGCAAATTTCGCTCTGAAAACTGAAGCTCTTGGTGAAATGAAATGATCAATGGTGACGCCTACTTATTCAGAGAAATCAATGTACAAACCTTGCTTCGAAATCATGGATTTGCAATTTAGTCACTTCTGGCATTCCTTCTACATGTTGTGATATCAATTTTCCATTCAAGTCGTGGCATTTCAAACTGACAGATGATCAATTTTGAATGATTGCTTTTCAATTAAAACCTTATTATATTCAAAATTAGATCAAGATTTGATATGATTGGCTCATTCATAACAACTCAGCAACTCTTTATACATGTCATAATCTCTACGCTCTGATTAGCTGACAACTATACAACATGGCGCGATAGAGAACCTTATATTTTACCTCGCTCTTACTCTTGTTCTCTCCAGCGACTACGCGACTGTATGATCTCTTTGTCACTAAGAGTTATCTTTAACTCTGTTTCTTTTCTAAGATTTAACGATCACCACACGATCATCATTTTGATCAACGTTCATCTCTTAATCACTGCAAGCAATCTCTTAACTCACATTCCTTTTGAGACTTCGCGACTAAGGCTTTGAATAACTCTGGCTTAAACCTTTAGTTCCCTTTAGAGACTTCGCAACTGTGTGAATCCAAAGTCGCTATAAGATTTCATTAACTCTGAATTTCTTTCGAGATTACGCGACTATCGCTAGATATTCCTTCAATCAGACAGTTCGCGTGTAATCTCATATATTTTGTACTTTCTCTTTTTGATCTGAGACTTTGCGACTACCCTTCGATCAGCCTTTAATCCAACTGTTCGCGTGTAATCTCATTAGCTTTTCTCTTAACTGCAGTTCACTCTGAGACTTCGCGACTTAAGCTATTTCCAAGTCGCAGAAATAATTTCTTAACCTCTGGTTTGCATTGAGATTTCACGACTAACTCAGATCTCTGAAAGACTTAGACACGTGTTCAAATCTAAATCATCATCGCTTAATCGCTAAATTTTCTCTGACTATTTGACTTTTATCAGCGACTTCACACTATTTGACTAACTCAGATCTCTGAAAGACTTAGACACGTGTTCAAATCTGAATCATCATCGCTTAATCGCTAAATTTTCTTTGACTATTTGACTTTTATCAGCGACTTCACACTATTCATTAGATTTTTTTTGTTTCACGGCTCAAATCTTTTCGTTGCAAACTTCACTTAAACTTTACTTAACCTTTATCAACCAAAGTTCTTATCAAGACTTCACAACTCACTGAATCTCGTTGTCGCTAAAAGAATTATCTTACTCAAGGTTTCTTTCGAGATTGAACGCTAGCCTTTGGATCCTTTTCTAATCTAATGGTAGTCGCTATACCTCTTAATATTTTATCAATCTGAAACTTCATCTCGTGACTTCACGTTGGCCACAGGATCAATCTTACATCTGACGGTAGTCACTTTATCTCGCAGCTTTTAACTTAACCCTTGCTTTCAAAAGAGATCTCGCGACTGAAGGCTTTTAACTCATCTCTTAACCTTGGTTTATTTGTGAGACACCGCAACTGTGTGAATTTGAAGTCGCTTTAAGATTTCTTAACTGAAGAGTTTACTCTGAGACTTCACGACCACCGCAAGATTATCTCTCAGATCAACAGCTATCGTTTAATCTCATATCTTTTGACTTAACTCTTATTTTCTTTCGTGATCACACGACTACTTGAGAACTTCAACCAATCTTTAACTCAACTTTTGACTCTGATTAGCTTTTGAGACTGTGCGACTGAATGAACTCAAAGTCGCCAAAGGATTTTCTTACTCTGGGTTTTCAAACAAGACTTTCTGCACACCACAAGATCATGATCTTCATCAACGGCCCGCGTGAAATCTCATTAGCATTGGAAGCATATTCTTTTCGTATGGAGATAACACGACTAAAGCATTTCGCTAAGTCTCGAAGAGAAATGGAATATTCTCAAGGCTTAAAGAGACATCGCGACCATCATGTAAAATATGAAAATAAGCACATGACTTAAGTGACTTGATTTTTCTGAAAAAGTAACTACGAAATAGAAGCAATTTTGAAAAACTGGGGTTTTTCTCTTGGATATGCATGAAAACTGACTTAAGACCTAGGGTTTTACATACTTCTCTGATGTTTAGGCTTGAAGACCATTATATTGCAGAGGGATTTTGATAGCATTGGGCAAAAATTAGACAATTACGCAGGAAATTGACTGAGAACTCAAAAATTTACTGGCAAACTTCAAAACTAGAAATACAACCAACAGTCCAAATGGAGTTTCATTAGTTTCTCCCCCTTGTGATGGGGATCCTAATGACAACATTGTTTAAACAATTTTCCTATGGTGTGGAAAAAATAGTTCTTCAAACTCACATTCTTCCTCCCATGCAGTGAGTGAGTGGCCCTCCCACTCTTGAGGAGGGCTACTAGCCAATGTGCTAGTGTTTTGTTTATTTGTGTACTTTATTTTTTACAACACCTGTTATGTTCATGTGTTGGTAATATGTCGTTGATGGCCTGTAATTGCTAGCACTCTTGTTTTAGTGTTGTTCTCTTTGACGCCTTCAGGCTATGGTTGTATATGGGCCAACCCCCTTGTTAGGTTGTTTATAACAAAAAATATTGATGAAAGAATCAAGATAATTAAATTTAAAAGATGATATGAAGAGAATTGATGATAGCAAAAAAATAGAAAGGCAATATAACGCCCCGTCAAGGAACCCAAGAGAACAAGTCATCTAACTACTAAAGATGCAAGTAATTTTATTTTAGTTTTTTACGATGAGATATGCATCGTTTCTAATACATAAATAAATACTTGTTTACAAAACTCAAATGCAAGATTACTGACCATCCTAAGTCCTCACAGATTCCCTATGTCACTACTACAACAACATCCTCAACCTATTTACATCCATAAAGACAAACATTGAATTGTCATCTTTATTAGTCTATGATCATTTTAATGTTATTATCTAAGTTAAACTTAAGTCAATCAACTATCATTATTTGAATTATCAACTCAAGTCATTACTTCAAAACTAATCATCGAATTCATAACCTCTACTAGTCTATGATTTATATTAGTTTTATTTAAACATTAGGGTAGAGATAAACATTTATTAAGGTATGCATTGTCTTATTACTCCACTCATTTGAAATGCATTAAGTAAACATAAAACCAGTCATTGATCAATAATCATCGAATTCATAACCAATCATTGATAAAACCAGTCATTAATCATCGAATTCATAACCTCTACTAGTCCATGCTTTATATTAGTTTTATTTAAACATTAGGGTAGAGATAAACATCCATTAAGGTATGCATTGTCTTATTACTCTACACTCATTTTAAATGCATTAAGTAAACATAAAACCAGTCATTGATCAATAAAATTCAAGTTAGTATCTCCATCCATCACATCATAACTACCCATTGATTACAAGTCTAATTTCCACAAGTTATCATTCCTACTACTTCCTTTGAACATTAAGTTAAAAGATGAGATTTTCTTTCATTTCTATCATTCACTTAGATACATCATAGTATAACTATTCCTAGGTTCATTTTCCTTTTAGTCATCAACATAAAGAGATACTTTAAAGAAATACCATTATTGAAACAACATCTCTTCAATGCTTTGAAATAATACATGTTCACTTTTCCCTTTCTTTCCTCCTAGAACTACCCTTTCCCTTTTACATTGCTTTGAAATGGAATTATATCAAAATATATCATTATTCCATATACTTACGACTCATTTACAATTACATGAATACATATACATCAATGCATCTCAACATCAAATAATATACTTGAATATAAAGTCTACAACAAATAATCTAGAAAGGGACATGTATAAGGATCATCCATGAGACCGCAAACAGTACATCAATAAATTATCCACCCAACCACGTGGAACCACAAGGTTCTACTCCCCCGAGCTAGGAGACAACATCAAGGTTCTCGCAAGCTCTAAGGCAATCTAATGCTTAAGAAATATCCTTTCCCCAAACAACCAACGAGAACAGGGGACAAACATATCACATGAACAAACACCAAAACATCACAATACATGAGTAAGGGTTCTAGCATATCAACTAGGTGAGTGTCATCACATAGCATTTCATATTGGGATCCTTCCTAATAGCCATAGACCCTGGTACCGCCTAACTGGGATCCTTCCTAGCAGTACACATGGCCTTGGTACTCCAACAAGTTTATGTGAACCATTGTATCATTTATCTTTTGTTACGTTTAAACCCACCCATAACCCAAGTTTTTGATTAAGTAAAACATGTTTTAAAGGGTGCCTGAAACCCGATACAAAGCTTAAGATATAGCAATAGGTCCTTGCATAAAAAAACAGCGGGAACAAAGACAGAAACAGGCCACAGAAAAATAGAACAGGAAACCCATCAACACTGCAAGAAAAAATAAGACATGGAAGTCCAGCAGCCCAGATGCATCCCAAAAGAGGAACAGCCAGCAAAGAACCAGCAGCCAACACCCGAAGCCATAAGAAGGGTCATTTCTTCCCCTTTTGGGATCAAAGGGCCATAACAAATGTGGGCGAATTTTTAGATTTTTTCATTTTCACAGCAGTCCACCCAACATCCACCATGTTGGCCAAACCCTGCAAATCGGGGACCGAAACTCCCAGATCCAGAGAGCCAGGAGAAGGTACCATAGAAGGGCCAGGTACAGCCAACGGGACAGGTACAGCAAGAGAGCCCGTAGCCACTAGGCCAAAAGAAAACAACGGAGCATTGCCAGCAAGGGAAGCAACAACCTCACCTCCCTCAAAGACCCGAACACAAGAGTCATCGTAGGGACAAAGGCAGCAGAAGCAGGCGGAGGAGAGGCCTCACCCGGGGAAGAGACCTCACCAGACACAAGAGGCTCATTTGCCTCAACAACCTCCAGAGCAGAAGAAACCACCTAAGAAAAGCTTCGAATAGACGAAGCCTTCCCAATAGTGTAATGTTGAGAAGAAGCCCCCTTCCACCAAGAAGCAGATTTTTTTTTAATCTTCTCCAAGCCACACTGATCAGCCAAATGACCAGTTTTGAAACATCTCCTGCACCTGAAGGGGATCCCTTCATAATCCAGGGATTGGATCCATGCACCTCTAGAGTGTTGCAGCATAATCTTTTCCGGAAGACCCTTAGAAATGTCCAGGTCCACCAAAATCCGAGCATAAGTTGAATGAAGAATATCAGAAGAGTCCTCATCAACCATTAGAAAGTCCCCAAAAGCCTCACCCACAGCCTCTAACAGGGAATCCACCCAAAGATGAAGGAGGAGGTAGGGAAGCCGGACCCAAATGGGAACCTTGGAGAAAGTCTTAGAAGAGGGATCAAAGTCAGGATGCCAAGGCTTCACAATAAGCATAAACCAAGCATCCCAACTAAAAAAATGATCACATAAAATTATTTTCCTATCAGCAAAATTTTCAAACTTTGCTATGAAAAAACCCCGAGCCATAGGAAAAATGTGAACAGTACCAAAAATACTATGTTCCCAATGTCGAGAAATCCAAGAGTGAAGGGCAGGAAGACTCGGCCAGAAGCCCTTGAACAGCCCCAGAAGCCGACCCATAACCCAAGTTTATTTTATAGTTATCACTTGATGAAGAACCCTCCCATAGGATTTCCTAGCGGCCACTTTGGGCCCTGGCACCTATGGTGCGCCACCCACCTAGGGTACCTAGTTACCCTACTCAACATACTATCCAGGATGCTTAGTTAACACAAGCAATATCAAGGCATTCACAACATAGGTTTAGGAACCCTCCTGTGACCCCACGTCCATGGGATGATTCTAAACCCTAGCCTTATTATAAGGGTTCTCGAATGCATAAGAAGGAATACAAAATACATCAATCAAGATATCAAAACATATTCAGGGTAATAAAGGTCCAATTGAATCAAAAATAAGATCTTAAATGTCTTTGGTAACCTACAAGACTCTAATACTTGACAACTTCCAAAAATCGATTTATATCAAACAAAGGTTAAATGTCAAGAATGGTGATCACTGAACAGTAATTCATAACTTTGACAAAAGACATAATTAAGACAATCACTTTGGTGAAAATTAAAAAAACATAACTAGAAACTTTATATCCATTTTTTATGAAGATCCAACAGTAGGAAAGAAAGTTATGGGTTATGTTCTAAAATAGAAAACCCTAGTTAAGGTTCAAACCTACCTTCACCAAAACAATTTTAATTTTCACAAAACATAATAAAAATACTCCCAACCAATGGAAAATTAAAGATAAGACAAAGGACCGTCTTTGATATCAAATTTAGATTTTTACATGATCATACCAGCCTGCACCATACGAATACATTGATAGAAAAATCGGAACAAAGAATGGACAGGAATGGTCTGACAAAATGTCTATAATATGACATTAATTCGACCCTAAAAACAAAATATGAGAGATCCGTTTGAGATCTCTGAATTTTCTTTCCATAACATCAACCAAGAAAAACCTAGACTCAATTTAGATTATTTAAATAATAGATATCCAAAAACAGGTTGCTAAAAACCCTAGGAAAACACATGGCAATTTTCACAAAAAAAAAACTCAACTTTTAAATAATTCTAAGAATAGAAAGTACAGATATAATACATCATTAGAACATATAAATAGATCCATATTTTATCAAATAAATAATGCAACCAAGAAATTCAATCCATACCTCAAGTCCTACAAAGATTCAACTGAAGAATGAGGAAGGAGACGAAAGAAGAAGACAAATCCAAACTTGAGATGCATGATTCAAACCCTCTCCACTTTCAGAAATCTCCATAGAAGAAGAAGAAGAAGAAGAAGAACAAATTCTACAACAACAAATCCCTCTCTCAACCTTTGAAACTCTCATATACACCTCTCCCTGAAAGTAAGGAAACTTATGAATCTTTAAAGAATTGTGCTCACAAACTCTCCCTCACATATCATAAGTTTTTCTCAAAAATCTCCATAAAAAGTACAACCAAGCTCTCCTCAAGGTTTCAGCAAATCTCCCCCTCAAAATAAAAAGAGAATCCATAAAAATGGATTTCCCAAAGATAACCAACCCCCAACTAACCCTTAACTAAAGGACATAATTAAATAACTCAATATATTTATACTCTCACAACTATATAGTACATAAATATAACTATAATGTATACTTTATAATCATTAATTCTCATATTTATTATTATCATAATATGTGGCATAGAAGATATAAGTAATATATAACCTATCCATATTATTAGTAATTAGTAATTAAGAATATTGAACCTTGCATTAAGTAATATTTAATTATTAACAATATTATACTTACCTTAGTCCCCAAATATACACTATAAACAATATCCATAATCATGCATATATATATATATATATATATCAAACACTAAAATCTATGTAATTATGAAGTAATAGCTCACAACATTAATATTATTAAGTATTTATACTTACTATAAGATATAACACTCGGATAGAATAAAATCACATGTCTTAAATTAAGTATAACCATCCAAAGAGGTCATAACATTCAACTATAAAACATAGAGAAAACTACAAGGTCAAACAAGGTAAACAACAGTCAATAAGGCAAGTCAAGCCAAACTCCTAACCAAACATGAAAACCTGAAATATAATATAGAAAAGATCATCAGAGAATCATCCCAAGGAGGAGAAATAAATTAAATGATCAAACAAAGCATACAACCAAAAGAATGCAAGTGACCACGAGGAACTATCCACAACAATGACCAACTGGATGAGGTGGATCTAGGTTACTCACCCCGATAGCCGAATGACAAAGTAGGAACCCCAATGTTCCCAGATTGAATAATGGAAAAGGGGAGGCTCATGTAGGGACCTTGGTACTATCTCTGTAATCAACAACTTCGAGGATTTTAAAGGCACGCTTAAACATGTGTAACTAAAGGGAGTCGATGTCTGGTACCTACAACCCTGCATCACCGAGATATATATATATATATATATATAGTAGCACACAAGGAGGGGGGCGCAACATCGTGTAGATCTCCCATAGAAGTGACTACGACTGCCTCCCCTCATCCTACAGACACATCAAACAAAATTCATACTAAAACATGATTTGTTAGTATTGTTAGCACGTAGATAATCATGACCATGTAAATTCACTAAAAGAACGTAAATCATCATCAGTGGTAATGCATAATTGACATGCATAATCAAATATATATAAGCAATATTTCTAAATCATTACTCAATAAGAAGAATCTCATAATGAACCAAAGAGACAACTAGGATCATGTATAAGTAAACATAAAAGATAATGATCATGAACATTTTATTCAAAGGAAAGGCATAATCTATTAACGTCTAATCACTTAAGTCTAGTAAGGAGGAAACACACAGTCCACAATGCT
>MU224951.1:14962575-14983769 GCA_018584345.1 Thuja plicata | reverse complement strand
TTACATCCCACATTACTCTTTTGTTGCATACATGGGTACACAAACCCTCGTGACTCATGTTGAATAGGTTGGGCCACTACTATGAATGGTGGGTTGCACGCCATACCAAACTTGGAGTACATGCAATTTAGACAATATATACCAAGCAAAAACATATTGCACTGACAAGTATTACCATAATACCATGATTCCAAAGCCAGCCAATAGCCCCCTGCACCTTTCTTCAAAATAGAATCAATGCTCAGCTAATGTAGTACCACTATAATTCAAGCCAATCAAAAGTTCAACTAATAAGAACATATTGCATTGCTAGAGATAGAAATTATATTTATGACAGTGGCACAATTTTCAGAGTGAAACTAAAAGCCCTCGACCCCTTTCTTCAAACTTGAACTGGTATTAAGAACCACTATTCACTCTGACTGAACAAAAATGGTTGAATGTGTGAAGTGTTGGTAGTAGATTTAGCACAAAAAAATAGATGTATGATGCGAGAAAACAAAGATATAAAAAACTAGTTGACAAGCATGAACTGGTTGATTGAATCTTTCTATATGATAATGACATTGATATGCCTTTCAGTTGACATAAGTTTTTCCTAGACTGGGTTCTACAAATCATAAATGACCCCCCTTCCAGCTATTCTCGACCAGTGAACCCCCGTATGAGGTCTATTCTTCAGCAAACCTCTCCTTCCTCTTCTCCTCCTAGGAAGTGTAGGAAGTTCTCTTTGGGTTATCATACAATCATGGAATTATATTGTCCCCTCTTTGAGTAACGCTTTCTTATGTGTTAAATATATTGCCAAATATTTTTTCATAATTATGCTCCCAGTCTTGGGCGATAATTAAATAAATGGAGTCTTTGATTTATATTTTTACTTCTGGAACATGGATTGCACGAGAAATCAAGACGAAACCCTTGGTTTTGGACGCCCAACCAGACTTGGTTGTGAAGTAACAGCTGTCGCAAGTGTTTTAATGAATACATTGTTAGTGTTATGAGGTTGTTTGCAGGTCTAGAATACTATTCAACCATCAATGGAGTGTATCACAGTGTTAGGAAGCATCTACAACTGAAGATGTAGAGGATATCAATATTTGTTCACACACAGGTAGCGACTGGGCTATGCTTGATTGGATCATTCAGCATAAACCTTGTATGAAGACATTAAATTTGGAAAAGCGTCTTCAAGTATTTCCCTACCAATGTTTACTCTTGGATAGTATTATTCTATTTACTACTGTATGTACATAGAAATAAGAGGAATTTTCAATAAGAATCGTCTGGAACAATTTGTAGGTTCTTGTTGCCAAAAATTGAAATTTGATTCCAGTTAGATATTTTTACAATTACATGTTTTGTGGAATGAATCTACTAGAAAGGATATTTCAGTGGTATCAGCGCCACAAACCCTGGCAACCTGTGGGGTTTTAGTCTTCTTTTTCATTTTTTTCTTTGCATGTTAGTGTAATAGGGTTCTATGCAATCCAGAGGGTTTAAACCACACAGATACAATACAAGGAGTAGGTCTAGGCAAAGAGAAGAAGCGGGAATTAATCCATCAGAAGCAGAAATGGGAGAAAGAAGAGATGGCAGTCCACAAAAGAAACTGAATGATTTCCTAACTATTTTTGCCCAACAGCAACAGTAGCAGCAACAACTACAGATGCAACAGCAGCAGCAAATGATGCAACAATTTTGAGACCGTATGATCGCGGCAATGGGACAACTGAGAGTTGAACATTAAAGATCAGGAAGGTCCAGTAGTCGACACAACAGGAGTGAAGCAGGGCATGAGAACCAAGACAAAGTAGCCTCTAACATTGTGAGAACAGCATATACAAGGTCTGATCGACCATTGTGCCCCACTTTCTTACCTCATCCAGTTGAAAGAGAACCAATTCCTAAGGTTGAGGTAGAAGAGATGCACATCACAAATATGGAGGTTCGAAATGAATACCTGCAGCTTCCAGGTGATGTAAGGCAGCTGATAAATTTAAATCAGTTTATGAATCAATGTAAGGACAAAGCTAGGAATCGTCTGGAAAGGCAGGACAGGAGGCCTAGAGGGAAAGCCAAACAGGCCTACCAGCCGATGGAGTACAAGGATGCCTTGAACAAAATTACTATTCCAACTTTCAACGGAACCAGAGAAATATCAGCTAGGTCATGGGTTCATAAGTTGGACACTTTCTTGGCACTCAAGCCCATGGAAGAGGAAAGGGCAATACAGTTCGCTATCATGCATTTGGAAGGGGTAGCGTATGACTAGTGGCACCACGGCCTCATTTCTCAGGATCATACTAAGGTTCAATCTTATGAAGAATTTGTCAATAGGTTGATCACACATTTTGACCAAGACATAGAGGTCTATTACAAGGAATTAGCTCAAATGAAACAAGTAGGACAACTGGAATCATACATTAATGAATTCCAAAAAAAATCAGTGATGGTTCTTAATATGCCTCAGAAAAGAGTCACAATGCTATTTGTTGAAGGTCTAAGTGACAAACTAAAAGGGTTGGTTAAAGCTCATAGGCTCAGTTCTTTAGATGATGTTATTGGAATAGCAATGGGATTTCGAAATTACAGCACCCAACCAGCATCATAAGAAAGAATTCAGCCCTTGGAAAATTGACAAAAAGGGACCAAATCAGCAAAGAAACACAAGTTCCAATCAGCCAAGAAATGCACCTTCAAAAGCTGATCTAGAAACACGAAATGAACTTAGAAGGAAGAAGTTGTGCTTCTCTTGTAAAGAACCATGGGAACCAGGACATCTTTGCCTTGGAAAAGGCAAGCTACACTTGATTGAAGTACATTCAGAAGAGGAGGATTAGGATGTGCCAAAGGACAGCTTTGAGGAAGATGACACTCATGAAAATCAGCGTCAACAGATAGAACTGGAGGATACTATTGTTAGAGAGAAACCGCACATTGCCACTTTATCTAGAATTCCTCGAGGTAGACCTTTCTGATTGAAAGGAGTTCTAAAGGGGTAGCGAATGGAATGTTTAGTGGACAGCGGTGCTACACATAATTTCATTTATGAGAGTCTAGTCAATTTATGTGGACTTAAGGCAGAAGATTTTCCTGGATTTAATGTCATTGTTGCAGATGGTTTTCCCTTGAGTTGTAACCGTGTTATACCACAGCTAAAAATTCAAATGGAGGATTACACATTGACAAGTGATTTCTATGTTCTTGGTCTCAGCAATCTTGATGTTGTTTTGGGACTTCAGTGGCTTGAGTCATTAAAGAAGTATGTTCAGGACTTCAAACAAATGCAGCTACAGTTTATGGTTGAGGGTAAGAAAACAATACTGAAAGCTATGGCAAGTGGTGGTCCAACAGTAGTTTCAGCTAGAAGAATGGAAGCTTTCTTCAGACATAATGATGTGGAATGGGCAGCTCATTGCTTTGTTTCTAATAAGTCTACCTTGGATAATAAACCCTCTTACCATGTTGATATCAAATCTATGTTAGATAAACATAGAGCAGTGTTTGGGGAGATTCCTCCTGGACGGCCACCTGATAGAGGGTTTGAACATGTGAATGAGCTAGAAGAAGGTTCAAAACCGATTATCACAACACCTTACAGGCAACCTCGTCATTTCAAAGAGGAAATTGGAAAATAAATCAAAGAGTTGCTAAAAATGGGACACATATGCCCAAGTTCCAGTCCTTTTGCTTCTTCTATGGTGTTGGTCAAGAAAAAAGATGGAACATTGCGCGTGTGTATAGATTACAGAGCGTTGAACAAGAGGACTATTAAGGAAAAGATACCTCATCCCTAGGATTGATGAGCTTCTGGATGAGTTGCATGGTTCAGTGTTCTTTTCTAAGATTGATTTACAATCATGCTATCATCAAATAAGTGCGTGGGAAGATGACATTCAAAAAATAGCATTTTGTTGTCATTATGGGCACTTTGAATTCCTTGTCATGCCCTTTGGTCTCACAAACGCAACAGCAACATTCCAATCTTGCATGAACCATGTTTTTTGTTAGTTGAGAAAATTTGTATTAGTATACTTTGATGATATACTAATTTACAGCAGGACATGGGACAACATTTGCAGCACTTGGATGTTGTACTAAGTATCATGGAAAGGCAATCATTGTTTGCAAAAGCTTCAAAGTGTGAATTCGAAATGTCTGATATTCTTTATTTGGGACATGTGATAGGAGTTGAAGGGGTAAAGGTACACCAGGAAAAAATACAGGCAATCATGGATTGGCCGCCTCCTAAGAACATAGCTGATTTGAGAGGATTTTTAGGTTTATGTTGCTATTACATAAGGTTTGTACGAGGTTTCTCCCACTTAGTCTCTCATTTGACCAATCTTACTAAGAAGGGGGTATTTCAGTGGTCTCTAGAGGCACAAATCACCTTTGACAAATTCAAAGATATTATGAGCACCCGCCCAGTGTTAGCACTTCCTAATTTCACAATTATTTATTGGTGAGTGTGATGCTTCGGGGTAGGGAATTGGAGCAGTTTTGATGTAGGATAGGCATCCTATTGCGTTTGAGAGGAATCTCAGAGATCCAAAGAAGCTATATTCCACTTATGACAAAGAGATGTTGGCTACCATGAACGCACTAACTAAATTCAGATAATACTAGGTAGGTGCAAAATTTACTGTCAGGACTAGTCATAATAGTCTGAAGTACTTTTGGAACAAAAGGACCTCAACGAACGTCAACAAAAATGGGTAAGCAAGATTCGGGCCTATGACTTTGATGTGGAATTTATCAAAGGGAAAAAGAGCGTGGTTGTTGATGCACTTTCCACGAGACCCGCCCTTTGTTCACTCAAAAAAATTTCAGCTGATTGGAAATCTCAGTTGCTAGCCGAATATGCTAAGAATTCTTTTGCTTGTGATTTAGTGGATGGTCAGGTGCACGATGATAATTATTTTGTAGTTGAGGAGGTGATATATTACAAGAATAGAATCTACCTGGTACCTGGATCTAAGTTGAAGCATAACGTTATGAGGGCACTACATGACACTCCCCTAGTTGGGCACCCAAGGTTCTTCAAAACATACCGACAGATAAGGGAGAGATTTTCCTGGAAGGGTCTTAAGAATGATGTATTGCAACATGTGCGTGAATGTTTGACATGCCAGTAGAACAAGTTAGAACACACTTTTCCAGTAGGTTTTTTGCAACCTTTACCCATACCAAAACAAAAGTGGGAAGGAATATTCATGGATTTCATCACAGAACTCCCACGAGTTCAAGGAAAAGATTGTATTTTTGTAGTAGTTGACAGGTTGACCAAATATTCTCATTTCTTTGTCATTGTGATGGATTTCTCGGCATCACAGGTTGCTGATTTGTTTTTCCAGGAAGTGTTCAGATTGCACGGTCTACCTAAGACAATTGTCAGTGATCGAGATAGCGGGATTATCAGCATGTTTTGGCAAGAGTTGTTGCAAATGGCAGAGACAGAATTGACACCAAGCACCAATTACCATCCCTAGAAGGATGGACAAACAAAAATTGTGAACAAATGGGTTGAAGCCTACCGAAAAAACTATGTTTCAGGACAGCAACGTGCTTAGGTCAAATGGTTGCATTTAGGGGAGTATTGTTACAATACTACCTATCACATGACGATCGGCATGTCTCCATTTAAGGCCATGTATGGATATGAAGCATTATCCTTCATTGACTTAGCATTTGATGATAGCAAGGTTCCGCGGGCAAAGGAGACAATTCAAGATTATCAGGACATTCTCAAGGCAATGAAAGATAGCATCCAACAAGCACATAACCAACAAAAAATGTGTATAGAGAGGCATAAGGTTGAACGAACATTTCAGATTGGGGATTTGGCTTTCCTACTGTTGCAACCATACAGGCAATCTATATTGAGAGTAGTGGTGCAAAGAAGTTGAAGCCATGTTTCTATAGACCCTATAAAATCCTCAAAAAGATTGATGAGGTTGCATATGAATTGGAACTTCCAGCAGGAAGTAAAATTCATAACATTTTCCATGTTTCTTGTCTTAAAAAGGCATTTGTACAACATACCATTGCATCACCTGAGCTACCACCGTTGGATGAGAAAGGGAAATTGGTATTGGTTCCTGAAGGCATTGCAGATTGGCGGGAGAAGAAGTAGAGAAATGAAATGGTCCAGGAATATTTGATAAAATGGAAGGATCTGCTCCTTGAGGATGCTACCTGGGAAGGCGAAGATATTTTACAGCATCCTAATTTACAATTGCCAGTGGACCAGCAATCTAGGGAAGGGAGGACTATAATGTCCCCTCTTTGAGTAACGCTTTCTTATGTGTTAAATATATTGCCAAGTCTTTTTTCATAATTATGCTCCCAGACTTGGGCAATAATTAAATAAATGGAGTTGGTTTCACTTAAGTGATTGTCCCTATTTTTCAGTCATGAGAAGGGGTCCTAGGTTTCTCCTTATCCTTTGGCGAATTAATGAGATAAAGGCAAACCTAATCTTTCAAGTAAAGTGGCGAGCTCGTCTACAAGTAAAACAGCCTGAAATCTAGGCTTTTGTGGCTGTTCGAGTTTTTTGGAATTGATGAAGTCTTCATAAGGCATCAATGAATATTAGTGGGGATTATTATTGTCTTTGATTTATATTTTTACTTCTGCAACAAGGATTGCATGAGAAACCAAGACGAAACCCTTGGTTTTGGACGCCCAACCAGACTTGGTTGTGAAGTAACAGCTGTCGCAGGTGTTTTGATGAATACTTTGTTAGTGTTATGAGGTTGTTAGCAGGTCTGGAATATTATTCAACCATCAATGGAGTGTATCGCAGTGTTAGGAAGCATCTACAACTGAAGATGTAGAGGATATCAATATTTGTTCACACACAGGTAGCGACTGGGCTATGCTTGATTGGATCATTCAGCATAAACCTTGAATGAAGACATTAAATTTGGAAAAGCGTCTTCAAGTATTTCCCTACCAATGTTTACTCTTCGATAGTATTATTCTATTTGCTACTGTATGTACATAGAAATAAGAGGAATTTTCAATAAGAATCGTTTGGAACAATTTGTAGGTTCTTGTTGCCAAAAATTGAAATTTGATTCCAACTAGATATTTTCACAATTACATGTTTTGTGGAATGAATCTACTAGAAAGGATATTTCATTCTCGGCCAGCAAACCCCTAGATGAGGTCTATTCTTCAGCAGTCCTCTCCTTCCTCTTCTCCTCCTGGGAAGCGTAGGAAGTTCTCTTCGGGTTATCCTTCTATTCGGAGGTTCTTTTTGGTGATGCAGCTTATGTAGCGGGGGTTTGGGGTTGGGGTTCTCCCTGTTGGAGTCCCCCTTCCCCCCCTCTCTCGTTCTCTCTTTATGTCTTCTATTGTTGTTTGTTTGTTTCTGCTATTCTTTTTCAGACACCATTTGGTGTTCCTGCTTTGGGCAGGTCCCTTGCTTTGTTCTCGGCAGTCCCATGGACCCGCTTTGTGGTCTTTTATTGGACATTAATAGATTTATCTTATCTTATCTTTCCATAAATAAACTTTTACCCAGACTGAGTTCTACAAATCATAAATGATATGAAAAACATACTCCTCCATAAATAAACTCTAAAGGGAAAAACCTGCCCAAAATGAAACTTATGTGACAACTTCTAGTGCAAGCTAAAGCAACAAAATGATGTAGCAAGACTCCACATGAATTTACATCAATCCAATTTACAACTACAAAAAATCTCCATTTAATAGAAACCAATGAAATGACGAAATGAAGAGCAAGCAGTTAAAGCACTTAAATTCAGGGGAAAGAAAAAATACCCTCTCAACACTTCCACCTTCATTACAGCCACCATTTCTTTAGGCCTTAATGGAACCTTATGATCTTGGAGATGCAGAAGTTAGCAAATTACAACCACCTCCAGAATTATAATCCTAGATCCACATTCAGAATTTCAAGTACCTATACAATAACATACAACTCATCAATCAACAGAATATGATGATGCACAACACCTCACTTGTCTTGTAGGCAACAGGCACCATTCACACCAGAAAGAAATGCTTCCTCAACATCATGCAGATACTGATATATCCCCATTTGTTTATGGTCGTTCAGACTTTGTGCTGTGAGGAAAAGATGATACCAGCCAATCATTATCTTTAGCCTGTTCAACATAACTTTCAAACTTTCCACTTGCATTAGGTATGTCCAAGGCTAGATCATCAAGGCTGTCTGCAACTCTTGTGAAACCCTTCACCATCTGGTTGATTGTAATCAAACCTTCACTTGAACACTCCTGCAGCAAATTCAACAGCCTGTCATTCTTTTTCTCCATTGCCATGACCAACGCTTTCTTCACAACCTCATGGTGGAAAAATGGCATATCCAGATCTCGAATACAATGACAAGCTTCTGCAAGATCTCCACCTGCTTCATATTCCTCTAAAAGCTTATTGATTTTGTCCTTTGCATCTTCAACTGCCCAGCCAGTGCCACCACCCCAACACCTAAGAATTCGCTCCCCAGCAAGGCGAGCAGATAGCAGAGAACGAGCCATGCGAACAATTTCATTGCCAATGGAACCTATCTTTGGCTGGCTGTTTATTTCTTCCAAGTTCAGAGGAGCCAAAATATCATCTATGACAGCTCTAGCCAAAAAAAGAGCTAGTTCATTTAAGGCATCAGGTATGTCCAATGCAGTGTCCTCTGCAGACTCTAGCAGTAAAATAAAACCACTAACAATATCCTCAACAGGAATCACCTCAGTATAGAGAGCTGAAAGCAAAACAGAAGCCATTTCTTTCTCTCTGTTCTTCCGATCCATAGCTAATGTTATGAGCTTCTTAACAAAAAGTGCATTAAAATCAGGAGCAGCAAGATCTTCCAAACTCCTGATAACTTCCAGGATGTCATCAGACAGAAAGTACTCTTGAATTATAGTTCCTGCTCTCTCTTTGAAAAGTGTTGCATCATTATCTTCAACAGCTTCATTTTGTTGGCTGGGGATGGACCTAACAGATTCTGGACTGAGCCAACCCTCTGCATTTGCCTTCAAAATTAATAACCGAAACATGTCCTTAGCCTTAAGTATGTCAAGTGACAGATCATCAACAGTATCTGCAAGCCTACCAAAACCCTTAGACATCTGACTAGATGATATCAAACCTTCCTCAGCGGCTTCTTTTAGAAGATCCATAATAAAAGGCTCTGCATTTCTTCTTTCCATAGCCAATATCAAAGCTCGCTTCACAACTTCATGATGAAAGAAAGGAACATTCAAATCTCTTATACACCGACAAGCTTCAGCCTTATCTCCACTCTCAACATACTCATTTAGCAAGTCACTTATTTTCTTTTTCATTTCTTCTACAGTGATGTGGGTACTACCACCCCATCGACGTTCAATAACTTCTGCATGAAGAGGTGCAGATAAATAACTTTTTTCTGCCTTCTGAATTGCTTCAACCCCCTTTGAATCATCAGGAAGAGATTTCAATGTTTTTGTCAGAAAAGCAGGTGGAAGTATGTCATCAACCACTGCACGAGCAATGAATAATGCTAAAACATCTACTGCATCAGGAATATCCAGGGCCAAATCATCAGCCGAGTCCAGCAATTTCCTGTAACCTTTACTAACCTGCTCAGGTTCAATCACATCTGCATACAGTGAGGACAAGAGGACTGCAGCCATCTCCTTTTCTCTGTCATACCTGTCCATGGCCATCGAAATAAGTTTTTTAACAAAATAATGGTGATAGCTTGGACAGTCAAGATCAGTAAGATCAGCAGCAGCTGCAGCCACATCATCCGTAGCAAAATATTCTTTTATTATTGACCCAACATTGCCCTTGAATTCCTCTAGAGTATGTGTTACAGTTGTTCCCACCAGACGGTAAGGTTCCTACAAGACACATATTCATTGTCTGTAAGTTATTCCAAATGGGCAATAGTATCTTAACTAGAAGCTTTGCAATTGTCAGGAACAGTAACATTACAGTTACGAACTAGAGGAAACCTCTCCACATGGTACATTCTATAATAAATATTGCATTTAAGGTCAACGACACAAACATCATTAACATGAGTAATACTAAAACCCAAGTTATTCCGACTTCAAATTACAATATTTGTAACCAGAGTAAAGATTCTTAAAACTGTGCAACCAGCTTATGGGAAAAATTTAAAAAGATAGTTAAAGCCCTCTGATTAAACCAGAACTTTATGAAAATTGTGATGTGAGAAGATTAATATGTGGACCCCGGGGGTAACAAAGGCCAATAGGCACATTGTAAGCCTGTAAGGTGATAGCGGGTGGATAAGCATACATTGAACTGAAGAGTGAAGAGACTTTTCCTGCCCAAATGGTCCCTTAATGGGAGTGATCATATGGATTAAGTCTTAACGATTCAAGTTAACTACAGATTATTGATAACATGATTTCACTATTCATCAAAATTTGAAAATCCTATCAATAGTTTTTTTAATTTCTAATAAACGTAAAAGGAATTGCCCAGAATTTGTTTGGGTAAGACAGTCCGACCATAGAATTATAAACTATCCCTGACTTGATGAAACAAACACAGCAAATGAGAGACAAATTAATGTAAACGGAGTGAAAAGATAATTGAACATTCTAATAATAGCATCAACAACATTTGCAATCTATTTCTAGACAAAGTATCACTATTGATTTGTATTATGAGGGTATATACCAATTTCAGAGGCATTTCCAGGTGGAGTGCATTAGCAAAATAAAAACGTAGTGATTTGGAAGATATAATTTCAGTTCCTTATCTGCATATGTTGGGATCTCCTGGTGATAGCTTTCGCCACAACTCTCAAATACTTATCTTTTCCATGAGCGCCGAAGAAGACAAACAAAAGTGGGGGAATCAGTGCATACAACGTAAAGAGTGGGGACTTGCTAAACAATCTTTGAGACTTTAAGGCAACAAGATTCGCAGGTGGAAAACAATCCTCCTGAATTAAAACTATAAATAAAATGAATTAAGGTATTCAGGAATGCCTCAACATGCTAAAATTTTATCTGGAATTTGATTTTTCATTGAAAATTAGAAATGCAGAACACTACAAGCCTGAGGAAGTGTAAAATTTACAAAATAAAACATTAAAAACTATGGGGATGCCTAAAAAGGGCCTTTTAAAAATTTTAAAATGCTTAAAAGCTGGTTGAACAATTTTCAAAGGCCAGCCAGCACACAGTCTATTCAACTTCCAGTCAAGTGAATCAGAATTATGGAATGAGATGTTAAAAAGCTAAATGGTTCACAAAAATGGCTTAAGCAATTAATTAGATAGAAGGGAGAAAAATAAGCTAACATATTACCTGCAAAGATAAGGCAATTTAAACATACACATTCCACATATGCATAAACAATTGTACACATTATTGCATTATTCACTACCAACAAAAATATTCCACCCCAAGCATATCCCTACATGTTTTATGGTTTTTTGCAGAGTAAATACAAGTATCTTTGACCATACCGGAAAATGTAGGTATACATTGTTTCAGTAAGGCAGCTATCCCCTTTATCAACAATATGTGAGACTCTTAATCGTTTTAAGACTGAGGAAATGGATTTAAAAGATGCATGAATGGTATTTGCAAATTTAGCCAGAGAAAGAGAGAAAGAACTGATTAAAAAAAAGTTTACCTCTTCACTATCATAATTTGGATCATTACGATCAACATGCAAATTACCAGCAGTGTCAAGTAATCCTCCCCAGGTGCCTTTGCCACCAGATCCACCTGCCAAAATAACCCCAAGCATCCCAATAAGTTCTTGAATAGAAGAAACAATACTTCACATTGATCAGAATGTCATCACAAAATTCAGTTGCACCAGACTTCCCCATTTTTCTACTTTTTCACATAAACAAAATATAATTGAAGACTAATCAAAATTTAAAAAGAAACTAGTTACACATAAAGATAAAGAATTATCAGAACCATCAAAAAGTCCTTGAATAACCCCAAGCATCCCAATAAGTCCTTGAATAGAAGAGACAATACTTCACATTGATCAGAATGTCATCACAAAATTCAGTTGCGCCAGACTTCCCCATTTTTCTACTTTTTCACATAAACAAAATATAATTAAGACTAATCGAAATTTAAAAAGAAACTAGTTACACATAAAGATAAAGAATTATCAGAACCATCAAAAAATGTTATTAATTTTGACGATGAATCAAAATACTTGAAAGAAAATCACAACACATTCAGCTGAAATTTAATTCTATGCTACCAGATCTGCCAGAGCACTGGCCGGATCCTCGATCCAATTTGGTCTGCTTGTGGATACAAATAGGACACAGGTCTAGGGAGTTGGGTTTGTCTGGGATGAACCTGGAGAGGATCAACATCAACATGGACCCACCTGAACCCAAGGGTGACTTTGACTTAGCCACCCTAAAATGAATTCTTAACCCTGAAATTGTTTATTAAAGCATTTTAAAAACCAAAACAAACTCATTTTAGCTCATCTTTATTGCAAATGACAAATACCATTCCAATAGGCTAAACTTTCACTTTTGCTCGTCATTCAACAAAGGGAGCTGACAATTGATCCTTGAAGCTTGTTACCACTTCTACATATTTGCAAGTGTTCACTAGCTGTCAAGATCATAAAAGAATATTTTTGCAAAGAGATAACTTTTTTTTATTTTTTTCTTGCATTTTGTTTGATAAATATGAAACAAATTCTCTGCTTTGTTTTTCCTTCATTTTTTTATGAAAGCATCATTATGCTTAAAATTTCTTACCATAGGAGTTACAATGCCAGCTAGTTCTAACTCTACAAGTCGACTTAAATTCAAAATAGATCTGAGTTCTCCTCTATAGAAGTATTGTTGATATGAGAAAACATTCTAGGTGGTAGGGATTATGTTTGAATTTGAAAGGTCTGTGATGTTATATTTCAAGTTCATCTAGTCGGGTGAAAGCCCATTTGTGTGGAATTTCTGGTCTAGGCATCAAAGCTTGCTTTATAAAGAATCTTGTAACAATGTGATTAGGGCAAGTGGTAACATATATTATGGAGCAAGGGCAAGTAGATGAACTAGCAAGCCACAGAGAAAATCATCCTTTAGCAAAAAGGAGATCAAAGGGAATGAAATCTCCTATGCCCCCATCTAATTTCAATGTTGTGATAAGGAGCCGCCCATTTTATACTACTCCTGAAAGTGAAGAACCAACTACAAATGAAAGACCAAAGGGGGCCTTTGGAAACAACACTTCAAACTGGGACTTGAGATATAACCAATCAACACATAAAGAGATGTATTTGTGCAAATGGGTTGGCTCTCAATGTTATCTGCTCACCATATTGGCATGAAATAGTGAAAAGAATTAATGAGGCTCCAAAAGGGTAAAAGAGACCAGGTTATGAGAAGGTGCACGGTACCTTATTGAGCAAAGAGGTCAAGCTTGAAGACAATTCATTGAAGCCCATAAGGGATTCATGGGTTGAGAGAGTCTCGTCCATTGTTTTTGATGGGTGGAAAGATGTGAAAAATTGGCTATTGAGCAATGTCACGTTAGTATCCCCTAAAGAAGTAATGTTTTTGAGAGCCATAGATTGTGAGGAATTGGTGAAAGGGCTAATTTATTATTAATCTCCTAATCGGAGCCATTGAGAAAATGGGACCTCGTAACATTGTTCAAGAAATAATGGAAAAGACAAAGAATTATAGTTGTTGGGTTGTTGGTTGAAGAACACTATTCGCACATCCTTTGAACAAATTGTGCACTTCACTATCTCAATCTTATGCTACAAAGGATTGGGAACGAAATTTATTCAATCAAAAAGTTGTAAGCAAAGCTTGAGAAGATTCAAATGTTCATCACCAACCACCACATGTTACAAGGCATATTTATAGCATTTTCAAAACCAAATTTATTGAAGGTAAATAAAGTAGTATACAATCTTATATTTTAGTTTCACATTAGTTACTTGAAAAATTATTTTTTTTTAAATGTAGTTGCTTAAGTCATAATTTGATTGTGAATTCTACTTTTCTTTAGAATTTGTTTTTATTTATTTTTGAATAAATTGTTAAGGCTCGTTTTGCCTTTACCCCAATCATCTTGAGACAACTTGTGAAGGTTTAAGAGGCACTTTTTAGCATGGTCATTAGCCAAACTTGGTCCATATGAATACAAAGCAACACTAGGAGGGCAACAAATATTAGGCAAACGATCCTAGATGACTTTTGGGATTGTGTAGAGTATCTTTTTCATTTCATCAATTTTGAGAATGAATCGTTATACTAACATGGAGAAGCCTTGCTTAAGAGAGATATATAATGGCTTGAGTCAATGATTGAGAAGATGAAGACCATCATGAATGAGAAAGAGTAAAACCCTATAAAAAAATTATTCAAACAAGTGCACAAAATTATTGGAAAAAAATGGAACACAATGACCACCCCCCCCCCCCCCCCCCCGGTGCTACATCTTGCCTTTGCATTGACTCCAAAATACTACAATTCTAAGATTCCCTCTATACCGATGAGGATCGCCCCATATAGACATTATGAAGTTGCTGAAAGGTACAAATCAACATTTCGGAGATTGTTCCCTAGTCTTAATGTGTAGAATGTAGTCACAAGCAAGTTAATTGATTTTGAACACTCCAATGGTCAAAATAGTGAGGCTCTTCACAATAAATTCAAAAAGGCTACTCACGATTGGTGGTTGTCCCATGGCTAATAATTTCAACACCTACAACCCCTTCCAGTCAAAATTTTATCACATGTTTAATAAATTTTTATTTTTTAATCTTTGAAGTTTCATTTATATTTTTTGAATTTTTTATTTTTATAATGTATAGCTCTATCTCTACTTTTTCTTCATATATTTCTAGTTCATTTACATCTGAGAGAAATTGGAGCAAGTACTCTTTTGTCCACACAACAAAGCACAACAAATTGCACACAAAACTTAGTGTATGTGCATTCGAACTTGTGCCCCCTTTCACACAAACAACACAACTACAAGGGACATGAAGTTGTCGGATATGGAATCAAAGCAAATTGACTTAAATGCTTCCACTTCCCAACATATTGTACTTGAGGAGTTTGAAAGCACACTTTTAGCATGAATTGCCATGTCATTGCTTGCAGTTCTTCAAATGTTCCTATTATGACGATGATGATATTTATATTAGTGATTTAGAAAATCCATTCAATGCTGAATGCTGATTGTTGAACTTGATATTTTTATTTTAATATTGAACCTAAGTTTGAATTATGAATATTTTATTATAGTTATCAATTATTTTTAAATGTCATTTGAGTTTATGGTAGTTTGGTTGTTTATAATAAGATATGATGCTCTGCGGTATTATAATTCTAAACAAATAAAATCGATGGATCCATGAACCTAAATCAAGATTTGTACCAAAATCAGTAACTTAGATTTAGTCCATTGAACATTGGCAAGAAGATCATAATGATCTTTTTTGGTTACATGTGACTCGTGTATTTTTGTTGGAGTAATTAGGATAATCACCTAATTAATAATCTCTAATTAGGTCCCTTATTACTTTATTAACTTAAGCTAAACTGGTGAGTCTTTTCTATTATTAGATTGAGCTAATTATAGGTAATGTTGTCTCATTACATAGGATGAGGACACTTATATGCACTAATTTAATCCTCACCTAGATTTAGATCTAAGGTTTTGTCTTTATGCTTTTATAATCATTCATTGTACTCTATCCAAGTTATTCACGTTAATCTCAATATCAAATTCTCTCTTGAATCAATTCTCTCTCAAGGTTGCATAGCATACAATCATGGCTTCTTCACTTCAGATGTGATAGGCATTTTGATTGCACGTGATTTATGGCAGCTGTGGTTTAACTATTAACTCCAACATGGTATCAGAGCATTAGATTTGTGACTTTTTGTTTGTTTCTTTAAAAATCTAGCCTTGAGAGAAAAATTGGCTCATCCTAGAGCAAAATGGACATTACCATTGGATTCAAAGGGGCCAAAAACCTAACAAATGCATGTCAATTTGCCAAGAAAGGAAGAGAAAAAAAAAAAAAAGAGGCTTGCATAGATCTCGAGGAGAAATCCGTACAATCATACAGTCACCAAATATGCACAATCCCATTTGCACATTCAATAAAGAAGGTACAACTTTCAAAAATTTCTCGTTTTTATTATTGTTTTTCTAGTAAATTTAAAAAATCAAAAAAAAAATTTACAGACCTGCACAAGTAACATGTAGCAGGAACAGCCCTTGTCCCATTACATCATCCCCTCCACCCTGACGACGACACCACCTTCATAGACTTCCATTGGCACATATTCTGCCCAACAAATCAACAACATCAACCTCTCTCAAGAATATTCTGTCAAAAGATTTCATCACACACAGCACTAGCTATCAGGGAATCTCGACAAATATTCCTTAACAGCCCAAAGCCCAAAGCATATTGCGATAGGATACTAGCATATTCGAGCGACCGTATATTTCCTGACGAAGGCATTGTTTTTCAACGAGCAGAATATTATGATGAATATCCACTAACGTCATGTAACATCAACATGTGCATTGCCCTCGGCCCCCTCTTCAACCCCATGTGCCCTAAAGCAGTTGTTTTGTTTTTGCCATTGGCCATATGGAATCACAATCGAGCAAACACAACATTGTCAGAAATTTGCTTCCGAGCACTTCTTAGTGGTGCAAATCTTGTTTTCATATATTGTTGTTAATTCCTATTATTCTAAGTAAAAGTTGGATCTTTATTTTTTGTTTCTAAGATAACAATCTTCGAATTTCACGATTCTTATGGCGTTCGAAAGGTAACTCAAAGCTCTTTTGATCCATACGTGTACTTTTCCCATAACCTGCCCCAAGTACATTTTATACATTTTTTTGTGTTTTCACATTCAAGTCAATTTTCTTGGACATTTTGGCACCTAGAAAGGATTTGTTTGCATGAGATTATTTTATTTGACCTGATTTCTATGCACTAAGGTTATTGGTCTCAAATTATTTCGTTTGAGGAGTTATCATGGGTTTTCATGTTCATCCTTCTGTTGTCATCCTACAAGAGGATAATTATGAGTCTTGGTGAAATGGCACCTTGACACATCTCAATTGGCTAAAGATATTTTGCCTCATTTGTATGGACTCGTACTTTAACCAACCGAGAGACGGCGCCCACTATAATAGAAAGTGTCGGGGAAGATGGATCGTCACCCAGCTTTGTTCCACCTTTCTTTACCGAGCCCAAAGGGAAGATGGACTTGGAATATTTTTATTGACCATGTTGTAGGATTAATTTGTTCTAGTGCTGATCCTGACATTGTGTGCTATATCGAATATTGATTGTCCCCACACCCTTTGGACTAGACTTTGGGAGATATATGGAATATTATTATTGACCATGTTGTAGGATTAATTTGTTCTAGTGCTGATCCTGACATTGTGTGCTATATCGAATATTGATTGTCCCCACACCCTTTGGACTAGACTTTGGGAGATATATGGAGACCCTCATATATCTCCATTACCACTGGATCTTGTAGAAAATTGTCTCATCGCCCTTGCACATACAGATTGTATACCCTGTGATGATACTTCAAAGGATCTCGAGTGTGTCACAAGTCTTACATCTACAGTAGATCAGAGGCTTGTCTCCTAGTTCCTACTCCTCACATTGAGACCCTATCTCCATCTTCTATTGTGCCTGATCAGCTTGACATCACGACAATCGTGGCCTACATTTATTCAATGCAACAGACAATCTATCTCCTTCCAAAAATAGCTACTTGGGATTCATATTTGCAAACATATCATCCTTGTTTGTAGAGTCTCAGATTGCAAATCTGGAGGATTATCCTGAGAAAAATCATCTCTGTGTTGACAGCATATCATCATTGTTAGCCTGCCATCTTCATCGCTGCTAGACACTAATTGGGATTCATATCTTGTAGACATATCATCCTTGTTTGTAATGTCTTGGATTGCAAATTTGGAGGATTATCTTGAAGACATTCATCTCCTTTTTCATGACAGACATATCAGTGTTGTCAGCCTATCTTCATCGCCCTAGGAGCTTCCTCTATAGTATTCTTCACAAGTTTCAAGATTGGTGTTCTCTCTTTTCGACATGAGGAAATTTCATCAATTTTTAGAGGCAAACATCATTTGGGTTTGGATTCTTGATTCTTCCAATTTATGGGAAAGGCTTCTCCAATTTCCAGTGGATCTATTTCTTCCTAAGGGGAGAAATGTTGTTTGCAAGTAGTGGATCTTGATCTGTCTTAAGGTGTTCATCAATGGCATAAGAGCTACTTCTTTATGGGGAGATTCATATCCATTTTTTCTCTCCCATGGGAGGGACATCTATTGGACTTGTGTGACAAGCAATTCTTAGGGGGTCACATTGAGTCCTATCCTTCTCTCAATAGTGCAATTATTTCATTTTTTCCTTTTTGAAGAGGAGATTTTTTCCCATGTGGTTTCTCCTCTTCTCTAATTATGGGAGATTGCATTTGTTTATACATGGGTACCTATGCGGTTTCTCCTCTTCTCTAATTATGAGAGATTGCATTTGTTTATACATGGGTACCTCATCAAGCATTGTAGCCAAAACCCATCCATGCATCCATTATTGCATTTATCATAAGGTTTTTAGTTTCTCCCTAAGTTAATCTTAAGAGAGGGTATTGGAGTAATTAGGATAATCACCTAATTCATAACCTCTATTAGTTTCATCACTACTTTATTATACTTCAGCTAAACTTAGGAGTGTTCTTCTATAGTTAGATTGAATTAATTATAGGTCATATTGTCTCATTACATAGGAAGAGGACACTTGTCATACTCTAACTTAATCATGACCTAGGCTTAGATTCAGGGTTTTATCTTTATGTTTTTATAAGCATTCATCGTATTCATTGAAATCTATCCAAGTTAATTTCAATATTAGATTCTCCCTTGGATCAATTCTCTCTCAAGGTTGCATAACATACAATCATGGCCTCTTCTCCTCAGATGTGATAGACGTTTTGGTTGCAGTTGATTTTTCGGAGTTGGGTTAACCATCAACTCCATTTTCACATCATTCTTTTAGGTAATTATCATGTTAATCCACTCTATTCCAGATTTGTAGCTTTTAGAGCTTCTCCCTCAACAATGCCTGTCTTGTTACTGTTGCCCAAATTTTCCATCCTATGCAATTTGGCCAGTTTAGCCCTGTCATTCATACTCATTCTCTGATTTTCTTGCTTTCTGCTCTTTCCCGGGCTTTCTGATTTTGAATCCTCTGTGTTTACCGCGCAAAAAACGGTCATGCCCCTTTTGAAGTTATGTCTCAGCTCATCGCTCTGTCGCGTCAGTTTTTATGTTATGTCCTTATATTGCGCGACTGCGCGACAAGTTGCAATTGAGGGTCATCACGCAATCGCGAGCCGTTTATGAAGAGTTCTACTCTGTCTGCGAGTGCGCGACGAGTTGTAAAATCATGTCATTGCGCAATCGCAATCTATTTTTAAGTAGCTCCGATCTGTCCGCGAATTCACGACGAGCGGTCCGAGAAGGGAATCACGCAGTCGCGATCCACTTGGGTCAAGTTATGTCTTGTACGCGACTGAGCGGGTTCAGCACTTTAAGGTATGCATCGCGCAGTCGCAAGGTCTTGTCAAAGTCGGGAGATGAGCTCGCGGGTGTGCGACGAGCTAAACAAGGGACGCGTCGCACAGTCGCACCGACAGTTTTCAAAGTTGATAAGGGTCCACGACCGAGCGACCAAAGGAGATGATTAACTCCATCGCGCACTCGCCAATGTTTTCAGATAATGGAATGCCAGCTCGCAACCGTGCGATGAGTTAAAAAGGAGAAGGTTGTCGCCCTGTCGCCAGCCAATGCAGAACAAAAGAAAAAGAGCTGCGAGGATGTGACGAGTCAGAGGAGAAGGTTGTCGCCCTGTCGCCCGTCAATAAAGATCAAAGGAATGCAGCTCGCGAGCGAGCGATTGAAGAAGGAGAAGAAGTCGTCGCGCACTCGCAGCAAGAGGTAAAGTAAGATTTTAAGGCTTGCGAGTTGGCGACTAGTAAAAAATCAGTTGCTATCACGTACTCGCGCATGAAATAAAAACAGATTAAAGGGTTGTGCGGGTATGCGATCAGGCAGAGGGTGCAGACAGAACCAAGGGACTGTTAGAGCAGAATTTGTCAAAGGAGTTGATGATGCATTTAATGTGCATTCACCATGTTCACCGTGTCCAGGACCCAGGTTGTTCAGTTTGCAGAGGTGAGATGTTTTGCTCGGCTTGCAGGGTTTCAAAGGTTCATCAGAGAGTTATTGCATTTCAGAGAATTATGCACAGAGCGGTCTGCTGATATCTGAAATAGTTTTGTTTCAATATCGGTAAAAAGAAGAAGAGATTCAGTGTGCGACAGGTCAAGGAACAGATGGCATCGCCTACTCAGCGAATGAAAAGATACAGAGAGATCAAATTGTTCTCGAACGATCTAAATCAGATATTTTGCAGGTGGAAAGATCAGCTTTGAAAAGATCAAAAGGTTGCAGTTGATAAAGTCTGCAGAAGAGTTATTGCATTTCAGAGACTTTCGTAACTCTTCTAGAGGGATAAGACTGCTTCTGAGAAGGAGTATTTATGATGATATTTCCTGGTTATGACTTTGGTGTCATCAACTTGTATCTTTGTAGACTTTTAAAAGGGCTAAGCGGTAACTGGACAGGCCAAAAAATCTGATCAAGAAGTTATTGCTCTCCAAAATGCAGTTGGCTAAAAGGCATAAGTATGGGTTGAGGTTCATTTTTGAAAGAGAGGTTCATTTTGTAAAGGAGAGAAGCCCACTTTTGCAAGGAAGTCATCTTTTCTCAGAAAGCTATCTGTGGTATTTGTTATACCCTCTGGTTCTTCTACTCTTTGTAATCTCCCATTGATGATTAAGATATTCCTGAGGTACATGTGATATTTGTTCTATCCCTGTCTTCACTATCTCGATTATCTCTTATTGGATTGAAGTTTATGAATGTTGTTAATGGAAATTGGGGTTCCTAGTCTCTCTCATTTTCTGTGCTTTTGCGTGTTACTGTGTCTGATCTGATTTTAGATGTTTTGTGGGTATACTACAACCCCTAGCAGTCTTGTCTCATTCCTACACCTAGTTGCAGAAAAGGATGTTTGTTTGCAGGTCA
>MU224951.1:14903481-14921125 GCA_018584345.1 Thuja plicata | reverse complement strand
GTGGCATCCACATAAGAGCCACATAAGGGACACATAGGCTTGAGGGGATGACCAATTTTGAGTCAAACTTGGCATTAAATGTTGAGTGGCTCAACATTTCCAAGTGGGAGACAAAGTTGTAAGAAGAGTTTAAGAGGAATGGGTGCCCATTTTGGAGAGAATTTCCCCATGTGGATGAGCATTCCATTAGCCTTAAAAAGGCTAGGAATCACCCTTTAAGCATGATCAGAGGACAGTTAGGTGGGGAAATATGCTTAGGAAATGAGGTGATGGGAGTAGGGTAGGAATAGGGTAGGCTTAGGCTAGGTCTCTAGATTGGGTTAATAGGTTCCTAGCTAGGGTTTATATTATAATTCAAATTAAATTTGAATAAATCATAGTTTAGAAGAATTAGGAATATGGAGGATTTAATAAATGTAAATTTATTAAAAAGGGAATTTCATGAGACAAATACTAGCAAATGAAACTATTTAATTGATTAAATTAAATAGTTAGAGGAATAAGAGGGAAAATAATATTAATATTTTTGGACATCTACATTTTGCCCCTCTTTGACATGGCATTGCAAGTGATGTTATGTCAAAGACAAAAAAAAATAAGTTGTCCCAGAGGAAGAGGGTTTCTAGGAGTCGTGTTGAAGCAACGATGATATAGGGTCATGCCCCCTCGAGAAAAGAACACAATGAAGACAACGTTGTGGAATTTTCTCAAAAAAGGACGCAATGGGCAGGAGGAAGAGAGAGGAGGGAATAAATAGAAGCCTTATGAAATGCAATTAAGAATGCAAATGAAATGAATGCAGCTAAAAAGCACTGGGGATCCATTTGTGTGAAAATATGGAGAGCACATCCGATTTTGATATTGCAAGAGGAGGTATGCATCAGGTGTTATAAAACATAGATAACAAGATTCATTTGCGTGGACTAGATGCCAAAACAAAAGTGTGTTGCAAAAGATGCATGTATCAGTATTCACCAGTCACAACGCACCAAGATATAGCAGATCAAGGTAGTGGTGAGTAGGCATGAACCAGAACAAAAATATAAAATCAGTAAAAAGGGCCTCATGACCAAGCGGTCATTCAGTCCAAAGTTTTTGCCATGAACAAGAGTGATGTGATGAAGGATTTGATAAGCCGACACTAGAAGGATGCATCCTGACGGGCAAAGATTGGATTGGATTTGATTAAAAGATATTCGCTGGAAAAAGCTGTGAACAAGATGAGGAGCAAGGACAATTGGTCACAAAACTGAGTTGTTGAAAACATGATTGCAGTCGCAAGAGTCAAAACGTCAGTGAAAAGCAAAAAACTGAGTGATGTAGAAAATAACCGATGGTTTATTGCAAGATTTTTGAGAATATTTGATTTTTTGGAATTTTTTAGAAATTTTTTGGAGTTTTTGCGGTTTTTAAAATGTTTTTGGTAATTTATGCTTATTTAAGCTGTACAACGAGACAATTTATACAAAAATATACACGAGGGGGAAGGAAAAAGGGTGGGGAAATTTTTTGGGGAAAACAGGGGCTATAAGAAGGGCTAGGGGGCTTAAAGAAGGTCATTTGTGAATAGTGAATAGTGAAAACTGAGCTCCAGAGTGAAAATCGTGGCTGGCGAGAGGATGAAGGGGTAGTTGGGGGAGCATGTGTGCACACACGGGAGGCCCGCGGAGCGACCGATATCGGTGAGTGACTCAACTGAGACCTCACACTTATTACTGTCAAAGTTTTTAATGCTTTTGGGTAGGTTAGGGGGAAATAAATGCTTAAAACTTGGGTTGTAGACTGAAGACGCCGGTTCCTAAACTGGCGTCTGCGCAGATGCCGATCCCTGAACTGGTGTCTCCACAAATGTCAGTGCCAAACCGACATCTTCGAAGACACCAGACCCAGACCCATGTCTGCAAAGATGACGGTCTGTAAGGAAAGAGGGCAGAGATGCCGGTGTATGAACCAGTGTCTACACCAAAAGGGGCAAATGCCGAGGGGAAGGGAAACAGAAGGACCCAGCGGGGGCCAGGGATGGGTCAGCTAAGGACCTAGGGATAGGATGCCCCATTTTAGAAGGGATTAGGCTAGGATTGGAAGAAATATGGGCTGACATGGTGGATTTTGAAATGTTACAGGAGCAGTTCCCACCATTGGGATCTCGAGAGCATTGGTCGCCGACCATGGAGTTGGAGTAGTAGCTCACAGAGGAGTACTGTGGATTATTAGTTGTTGTCAGGTTAGACTATGTGCCCCGTTGGCCTAGGCTACGAGAGCACAATAGGATGATGACCACATTGATCGAGCGGTGGCACAACGATACCACCACATTTCATTTGCCTACTGGAGAGGAAACTATTACACTCAAGGATGTCTAGCGGATCCTTCAGATACCTATCCGAGGGCTGATTCCTCAGTATTAGTTAGAGGATATCGACCACTATATGGAGATTTCTTTTAGGAGACCGATGAGGCAGATTCCCACATACATGACCTAGATGCCCTGGCAGCCAACAGTCGACGGGAGATTACGGTGGATAGCCTTGTATTTGGCTGGGTTGATCAGAGGGCGCATGTTAGCTGACCTGGATGGACATGGTTTTGGCATAGGATGGTCATGGGTACTAGCAAAGATGCTAGAGGAGGGGACTAACTATTGCTAGGGGTATGTTTTCTTAGGATAGTTTTAGCATGATTTACACATGGCTGTGTACCATGGGGTGCACAACATGGGTACAGGAGTGACACTGATGTTAGTGTAGGCATGGGAGCACATCGCAGTGTTCTGGACAATGAGAGTGTGAGAGGCACAATAGCCTGGAGAGCCCTATGCCTGCAGATATAGGCTTCCTTTGAGATACACCTCCATTGGATAGACTGGCTACTCGCGATGATTGCTCGATGAGGTATAGGTTTTATGTTGGACCCCATACAGACTCTGTGAGTCATGGGGAGCTATGGACTGGGCGGCAAGAGTGGAGGATGGATTCGAGTACTTCTTATACATGTCATATGTACAGACTGACTGCTTTCTACTAGGGAGGACCATCCACTAGATAGAGAGGTATAGACCATCCAGGGTCATGCAACAATTTGGACTACAATAGGGGTGGTGGCAGAGGATCCCTTACATCCTCATGTCACCAGGGAGGTAAGTACATGGGGGAGATATACAGATGCTCTTATAGTGAGGGCATCCTGGAAGGACATGCCGCAGTTAGATTTTATTGTGCGGCCAAATGTTATTGATGTAGGGATGACCGCTGAGTACACAACATGGTGGGTCGCACATGTGCCCTTACAACTCACAGACCCAGTGCAGGTGACTACTAACGAGCAGTTGATAGGAGATATGGATGTCGATGATGGGACTAACATAGGAGAATCCCTAGAGAACTCAGCAGTAGGTCAGAGGAGGAGGCCACAGTGGAGATGGGTTAGACCTTGGACAGAGGCACAGGTAGGGGTTGGACCAGATCAGGGGCCATAGGGGCCACCACAGGTAGATGGGCATGCCCAAGCACCCCAAGCACCAGCCCAGGGACAGGGATAGGTATAGGCACTATAGGTGCCACCATAAGTATACATGCCATAGGGGCCATAGGGGCCACTAGTAGGATATGTAGCACAGGAGACTCATGACACTATCATCGCTAAGCGAGACAGTCTACAGACAGAGTGTGCATGACTGCGAGGATTACTAGGCATGGCATAGGTATCGGAGATGAGCCTGCACACTGAGATGACCCGGATACATGGGTTACTGACTGCAGAGACAGCATAGGCTGACAGGGCAGAGGGTTCACTGGATACCCTACAGGGCAGGGTGGACATAGGAGAGTTCTCCATGGTCGACTTGACATAGGATGTTGTAGAGCTCCGGACCGAGATTGGTACACTCACATACTAGTTGGGGACTCTGATAGAGCAGATGGATCAAGCTACTAAGTAGATCATCTCATTGACCTCAGAGAGGGATGTCGCACAGAGGTGGGATGAGGCATACAGGGCTGAGCGAGACATCACTATGCAGGTGGTTGTTGCAGGTGGGGTTGGACAAGTTGTAGCTAAGGTTTTCACAGCTCATAGAGATACAACCAAGGTAGGCAGGGAGGTGGCCCATTATTGAGTTTTGTATCATCAGCTTGTGCTTGAGGGATAGAGGCGAGAGTACTAAGAGAGGTCTTGATCTCAGAGCACATTGCAGACTTTAGCATCACAGGGATCTGTGGGCATGCCACCACGTCTGCCATCAGAGCAGGGAGGTGGATCATCACAACCACCGACATGATTCAGCAGAGGATCATGTGACACACATTTTTGCATTTTGAGATGTACATGTATATTGGCACCGAGGTGCACATGATGTATTTTATTGATGACAAACTTATATACTTATGGACATTTGATATATATATGATCGATGAGGACTCTATGATGCCATGGTGTATGCTTTTCATGCTTTGACATATATGATGTTTTGATGCATATGCCTATATGATTACTGACATTTGATGCTGGTAGGATGTGATGCATATGTATGACAAATTGTGTATGCAGGATGGTTTTATGACTATGTATATCTGATGTACTGACATGTGTGGATGCAGGATGTGATGTAATTTCATGATGTATGCAAGGTATATGATAATGTTTTATGAATATGTATATGAAAACAATGCAAGACTATAATGATTTAAACGAGTTAACAATGAAATCTAAATGATTTAACAATGCAAGAGTAAAATGAATCTAAATGTGTTAACAATGCAATGAATTAACAATGCAAGGTTAAAATGAATCTATATGTTAAGACTAAAATGAATCTAAGATGAATTAATTATGCAAGATGTTCATGATTTAACAATGCAAGATGATATAATGAATCTAAATGCTTTAACAATGCAAGATGTAAAATTATTCTAAGATGAATTAATTATGCAAGATGTACATGATTTAACAATGGATATGAATGATTTAATAATGCAAGATGTAAAATGGATCTAAATATTTTAACAATGCAAGATGAATTAATTATGCAAGACACTAAAATGATTTTGACTATGCAATTAAATGAAGAAATTAATGTAATCTAATGATGGATCTAATGCAATCTAATAATGAACCTAATGCAATCTAATGATGAACCTAATGCTGTGACAACCAGATGCAATGGATGTGATGGATGCAATGGGCGAGATGGGACCCATATTTTTGTTGTGTGTCACGATCAACTGATGAACCAACCAGGAGGACTACGAAGGACTAGGCAGGGAATGTTAGCATGACGAGGACTCGGGATGTTAGCGCGATGGCGAGGAGACTGAAGGTGTTATGAATATACAAGGACAAACTTGATTGAATAATTACAAGTGATTGGTTATAACGATTATGCACAAAGGTTACTGCCGAGATTCTATTGGATCGTGTTGTTGTCTTGATGCGTGTGATAGTGCAGTATATTGATTGATTAGTTCAAAAGGAAGGATACGTCCTATGAGAACCCAGAGATGGTGATGATCTAGATTTAAGTTGATGAGAGGAAGGATACATCCTCAATGGACTCATTTCCAAAAAGATGGGATTCATAAAATTGATTGGTCAAATGTGCACTACGATCAAACTATAGAACCAACATAGGATTTTAAATAGCGTAAGTATATCATTTTTCTGCACGAGGAGCAACTAAGGACACGAAAAATATACAGGACTAAAGTTTAGGGATTGAGATAGTACAACATATGAACAATAATATACATGACCATATGGACAAAAAGCTCAGGATTTGAGATAGGAGGACCATTTTGAACTAGTGTGTGCGATAAATAAACACCCAGGGAATACTAGTGAGATGTTGAGGTTTGCGGAGATGTGGTGATGGATGGAAATGAGAGTTTGATAGATAATGGAATGGTCCACTATGTGTGACGCCTGTTTCCAGGTTTTCATCACCCATACTTGTCCAAGGCACCTGATTGCCAAGTTTTCACCATTGGATGAAATTTTTCTATTTTTTTATTCTTTTTTGATTTCTTTGGATCTTTTTTATGTTTTTGATGTTGTCCAAGTGCCTGTTTGCAAGGTTTTCACTGGGACAACCATTTTTTCAGCTTCATTTTTCTGCTTTTTTGAGATTTTTTCAGGACTGTTTTACATTGTTTTTGTGCTTTATTCAGGACTTTTTACACTTTTTATGGATTTTCTCAGATAACTGGAATAAACAACTAGCTGTCAGGCATAAAAGCACCTGAGATGAATGATGTTGGTAGGATCATTCAATGGTTCTCCTTTAAGAGTGGAGAGTTGATATGCCCCAGAACTGAAGCATGCAGTGACAACATAGGGGCCTTGCCAGGTGACTTCAAACTTACCTTTATTTTCCCTATCAGTACCTACTTTCTAATTTTCCTTTAGCACAAGGTCTCCTACTTGGAACTGGCATGGGTGGACCTTCTTGTTATAGTTCCGCTTGAGTCTATTTTGGTAGAATATTAGATGATCATAGGCTTGTTGACATTTTTCATCTAGTAGTTCTAGTTGTGTGAGTCATGCTACTCGGTAATCTTCATCATCAATTAGGTCTCTCAGTGATATTCGGAGAGACGGTAGTTTGACCTCAATTGGTAAGACTGCTTCAACACCATAGACTAGGGAATACAGAGTAGTACCAGTAGGAGTACGGTAGGAATTGTGATATGCCTAGAGGGTGGGGTTGATCTGGAGATGCCAGTCATGACCAATATCATTGACAGCTTTCTTAAGGATTTTGAGGAGGGTTTTATTAGTTTCCTCAGCTTGGCCATTACCTTGAGGGAAATATGGAGTGGAGAAACGGTGATGGATATGGAGGCGAGCACAGAGATCATTGACGTGTTGATTTTCAAATGGTGTACCATGATCTATGAAGATGGTGGAGGGTATGCCAAAGTGACAAACAATGTGATAGAGGATAAATTTGGATATATGGACACTAGTAGTGAGGATGAGCGGAATTGCTTCAACCCACTTTGTAAAGTACTCTATTGTTATGATTATGTACTTGTGGCCTTCAGAAGAGAGGGGAGTAATCTTATCAACGAGGTCAAAACCCCAACAAGAAAAGGGCTAAGGAGGTGCAATAGGTCTGAGGTCCTGTGCAGGAGCATGGATCAGATTGGCATGCTGTTGGCAAGGTAGGCACTTCTTAACAAACTCACAAGCATCATGTTCCACTGTAGGCCAATAGTACCATGTACATAGAAGTTGCTTGGCTAGGACCATGCCACTTGTGTGGGCACTGTAGATTCCAACATGTACCTCTTGTAAAGCCTGGGCGGCTTCATTTTCATCTAAACACCTAGAGAGCACATTGTGATAGCCTCGATGATAGAGGGTGTTGGCTACGAGGGTGTAACGGGAAGCTCTGGGAATAAATTTTTGGCGTTGGGTTGCAGTGAGATGAGGAGATATGATACCATTTTGTAGGTAAGCTTAGATATCATGGTACCACGGGGACTGGGGACCAACCAAGACACATACGCAATTTGATTCATCATTCTCAAAAGTGGGAGCATGTAGTTTCTCAACTAAGAATTCGTATTGCGTAGACTCATGAGAAATCTCTAGGAGGGAGCCAGTTGTGGAAATTACATTAGCAGCCTTGTTCTGCAAGCGTGGTACTTGTGTTATCTTCAAGTGGAGGAAATGCTCTTTCATCTTGTCAATCATCTGCTTATATGGCATCAATTTGTCATCTCTGGTCTGATACTCATCTAGAGCTTGTTTGATAATGAGTTGGGAATCACCAAAGACATGTAGAGTTGTGATGTTCCATTCTATAGCCATGCAGAGTCCTGCGATTAGTGCCTCATATTCTGCATTGTTTTTCATGCAGGGAAATCCAAATTTGAATGACATAGGGATGTAATCACCTTGAGGGGTGACAAAAAGTATTCCTACCCCTACACCATGAGCTGTGTAGGACCCATCAAATTAGAGTTTCCAAGTTGGTTGTTCTTCTATCATGTACAAATTCTCATCTGGAAATTCTATCATCAAAGCATATGCATCTATCAATGGCGCTTCTGCTAGCTTATTAGTGATGACTTTCCCTTTAATGGATTTTCTGTCTACATATTGAATATCAAACTCACTTAGCAACATAACCCATTTTTCCATTTGACCTATGAGCGTAGTACTAGAGAGTAGATACTTGAGAGGATCCACCTTTGAAATGAGCTTGGTTGTATGACTAAGCATATAGTGGTAAAGTTTTTGAGTGGCAAAGTTTTTGAGTGGCGAAAACCACTGTCAGACATGCTTTTTCCATAGGTGAATAGTTGAGCTCATAACCCACTAAGGTCTAACTGATGGAATAAATAGATCTTTCTTTATCTTCATCATCCAACTAAGCGAGGAGTGTCCCTAGTGTTGTGGTAGTAGCAGAAATATATAGGATGAGCGGTCGACCAGGTACAGGTGGTACCAAGATGGGTGGATTAGCCAAGTATTCTTTGATTTTGTCGAAACTCTTCTAATACTGAGGATCCCACTTGAATGTGTTATCTTTTCATAGGAGATGAGTGAATGGTTGGCACTTATTTGCTAGTTGAGAGATAAAATGATTCACAAATTGTAACTTTCCTTGGAGGCCACGCAGTTGTCGTAGTGTCTTTGGTGGAGGCATTTCTATGATAGCTTGCACCTTCTTTGGATCTATTTCAATGCCTTTTCTAGATACAATGAACCCAAGGAGTTTGCTTGATGTGACCCCAAAGACACACTTCTTAGGGTTGAGCATTAAGCAGTAGTGTCCAATTCTATCAAAGACGCACTCCAAAACATTGAGGTGATCTTCCCTCTTAACTGATTTTGCCAAGATATTATCGACATAGTCTTCAAGAATTTTTTGTATCATGTCATGGAAAATGACAGTCATAGCCCTTTGATAGGTTTCCCCAGTATTCTTCAATCCAAAAGGCATCATGTTATAGCAGAAGGTGCCCCAGGGGGTTGTGAATTTTGTCTTATGTTGATCTTCTTCTACAATGCGGATCTAATTATATCCGAAAAAACCATCCATGAGTGACAACATCTCATGTCCTACTGTGAGACCCACAATCATGTTTATGTTTGGCAAGGGGAAATCATCCTTGGGACATGCCTTATTGAGATCTCTGAAATCTGTACATATCCTGATTTATTTATCAGGCTTAGAGACGGGCACCATGTTAGAATTCCAGTCAGAATATTCAATGGGGTAGATGATCTTTTCTTGGAGTAACTTCTCGAGCTTTGCTTTGACAAGTAGTGCCAGTTTAGGGTGCATCTTCCTAAGCTTTTGTTTGACAGGTTTGATGTTTGGGTCCACTGCAAGATGGTGAACCACCAAGTTGGGGTCTAATCCCGGTATGTGGGAGTAAGACCATGTGAATTTGTTGATGGATTCCTTCAATAAAGTGACAAGATCACTTTCTTCTGCTTCAGTTAGAGATGTTGTTATGTATGTTATGGCGGGATTCTCTTTAGTGCCTAGGTTGATAGGTTTTGCTTCTTCGATGAGAATCGATGACTCTTCAGGCCTGTAATCATGGATCAGAGGAAGAGGAGAATCTTCATCTTCTGGCACCTCAAAGAGGTTTTCACCGGGGGATACACCCTTTATTTTTTACTATTTTATGATCAGATAGCACCCCAGAGGGGTTTTCGCTAGGGGATCAATTTTTCCCTTTTTTATTTTTGTTTTCTTCTTCATTTTTGTGGCTGAAGTTCTCCTCCTCCCCATAGTATGCTTTTGGGTCTATTTTGTAGACATATGTTGAGTCTTGCCCCAAGTCATTGCTTTTCTCAATTGCTCCCATAAATCTTAGGAGCACGTCCTCACTTTGGAACTTGTCAATGTGCACGACACTTGGTTGGTCCCAGTCTATGAGTTCAGGATGGCGGAGGGGAAGGTCAATGAAGAGAATGGAAAGTTGGTGTAGGACAAAATTGCCTTGGAAGGTTTCATCATCAAAAACATCGTCATAGGCTCTCACAACTTTCTCTTCTGGGATATCTTCAATGTCAACGATTTCACCCCAAGACGGACAAGAGGCAAAGATGTTTTTGTTGGTGCCCCCATTCATGTCAGATCCCATGCCAAGGTCTAGGTTCCTTTCTAGTCGGGTAGGTATAATAGGATCTTTCATTCCTTGCTCTTCATAACCAAGGCCACCTCCTTGGTAGTTCCATTTTTCTATCACCAGTTTGTGAGTTGCGGGGTACTTATCTTTGAAATAATTGAGGCGACTTGTGTCCTTGGGTGGTGGATCTTTATAGAGCCATTGGTTGATGTTTAGTGTCATTTCCTGGCCAGTCAAAGTACCCTTTGAGATAAAAGTGGTAGAACCAAATTGTAGCGCCTTGGTCATCTATGGTTCTATCTTGCTTAGATTAGGTCGGTGTCCTTAAGAGTATGGATCAATTGGCAATGCTCCAAATGCGAAGGCATCAGATAAATTGTACTCACCACAACCTTTGTTGTTGATCTTGACTGTGGATAAGGTGGAAGAGAGGATTGTTTCTAGGTCTGAATGGGTTTGAGATGAACTAGTGACAGAGGTGCTAATATCAATCCTAGGACAGTGATTGGAATGTGGAAGGATGTTTCCAATGCATTGCAGTATGTGAAGGGCTTGGGATCTGCGCGGATGGTGATCTCAGTGTCATTATATGGAAATTTGATGCACTGATGGTAGGTGGAGGGGATGGCTTGCATAGAATGAATCCATGGGCGTCCAAGGAGGATGTTGAAGGGAAGGTCAAGATCAACAACATGACATAATGTATCCTGGATAACCGGGCCCACTTGAATGGGAAATGATATGGTGCCTTTAGAAGTATGCTCTAGATTTTCATATGCCTTTATTGTGATGACATCATTTGTTATATCAACTTCAGTGCAACCCAACTGTTTTATGAATTTTAGAGTATATAGGTTTAGGGTTGAACCATTATCTATCATGACCCGTTTGATGGAAAAATCTTTAACCATGACAACTATACGGAGTGGGATATTATGATGGGGTTCTTATGAGGGCACGTCTGTTGGTTTAAAGGAGACCCCACAAGATTCATACAAGGCTTTATTGAGGATCTCTTGATAAGTGGGTGAAGTGCGAAGGAGATCCAAGATGGAAATTTGGGCTGGAGTATTCCCTAGGTGTTCCAAAATATTGTATTGGGTCCCAACTGATGGGGCAGGAACAACACCTGCAACTGTTATCCTGCCTCTACGAGTGGTGATTGCACATTGGTTATCAACACCCTTGACATGGATGACATTGATGGGGGATTGGACTTGGGATATGCAACCGATGAGATTATCATAGTTGATATATGCATTTGTATAATCCTTTTTGTCAGCATTTTCTCCTTGCTTACCCTTCCCCTGATCAGAGGACTGAGTAGGATTTCCTAGGCATGCGCTTGAAGTGTGTTTAGGGAATGCATTTTGATAAATTTTAAGGCCCGTGTTTGGCGATGGTTGGGCAGGAGAGTCCACTTCAATCTCTTTGCGGTCGATGAGATCCTGGATGTAATGTTTTAACTTCATGCATTTGAGAGTGGTGTGCCCCTTAACACAGTGGTATTCATAGTACTTGTTGTCTTTATACTAGTCTATCTTAGGTGTTGAGTCATCAAATGGCTGCATTTTTAGGTACACGACTTGGTTAGCTTGGATGAGTTTGCGGAAGATGACATCTATGGGCTCACCCAAAGGGGTAAACATGTGTTGTGGCACATTCAAAGTGTGAGATCTTTGTTGTCCATGTGGGACTGATATAGCATTTGTCTGATTCATAGGACCTTGGTAGTTGTGTTGATATGATGTTCCTTGAGGGGGATAGATAGTCGTGCCTTTAGGGCGTATGTTTTGCTGGTAAGTTAGTTGGGAATACATGAGATTGGGTTGTTGATACATGGGAGGAGGTTGAGAGTACATTGGTGGTGCTTGCTGATAATTTTGGGTAGGTGCATTAGGACTGGCTACCACAACATGAACATGTTTGGTGTCAGTGGCTCCATCAGTAACTGCGTTCTTGTTCTTTTTCCAATACCGTGACCGATCATTGTTATGTTTATCAGGTTGGGATTCCTTGTAGTGTTTGATGGCATCATCTTCTATGAGACCTTGTTCAAGATCCATACCTTTGATCCTGATGTCTTGATAATTTTGTATGCAATTCATGCGCATGTGATAGGTGAGCTTAGGATGGAGGATGTTAATGAAGATTTTGATAAGATGTTGCTCTGGGGGTTGGTAGGACAACCTTGTAGTAAGCCCTTGTCAGTGCTGAAGATAATCAGACAGGCTCTCTCCTCCCTTTTGTTTGGAATTGCATAGGTCAAGGAGTGAGAGTTCATTTTTGATGTTATGTGTGTATTGGACCACAAACTTTTCAGATAATTCAGCGAATTTAGAGACTATGTCATAGGGGATTTTGTAGAACCACTCAAGAGCAGTTCCTCCTAAGCTCTTGGTAAATATGCTCATGAGGAAATTATCGCTATAGGCCACTTCTTCACATGCCATGTAGAATTATTTCACGTGGCTCACGTGATCTCCCTTCCCCCGATATTTATCAAATTTGGGTGTCTCAAAGTGCTTGGGGAAGGGTATGGCAGTGATAGATTGGTCAAACAGATAAGGAAACACTTCTTCAAACTTGAATGTTTTAGCCTCTGTCCCAGATTTTAGCTCCTTGGGAGCATTCTTCATTTCCTCCCATTCATGATTGATTTGCGGGGGAGGATTGTTAATCGTGATTGCATAGTTTCCTTGAATCTGATATGGATCAAATGGCAAATATGGAGGATTATGTGGGGGATATTGTGGTGTTTAATATGATGGTTGTTTGTCAACATATATGGGCTCTTGTAGTGGAAGTTGCAGTTGAGGGGAATATTGCAGTGGAGGAGGTGTCGACGCTTGATAAGATTGTTGCAACTGCTGGAAAAATGCTTGTATTTGCTATGATGTTGGATAGGTGGGATGAGCCTGTTGCACACCTATATAGTGTGGAGGATAAGGATTTTGCGACAGGATGCCCCTAGTGCGAACACTAAATTATTATGGAGGTGGAATGGTTTGTGATGCAGTGGAAGATGGTATGGCTAAGTAACTGGCGGAAAGAGTTTGTTGTTGCTACATGTGTTGGATGAAAGCATTAACAAACTGTTGCAGTGGTTGTTCCATGAAGGGATTTGCCCCCTATGTTTGTGGTTGTGGCTGTTGTGTATTTTGGATGGTGGGTTGTGCAGCTATGAAGGGGTTGATTTGTTATTGTTGTGCTTTAGATTTGAATGGATTGGTGATTTGTTGTTGCAGCTGTTGTTGCTGGGATGGTTGCTGGAAGGATTGTTGATGCTGAATAGGTTGTTGCTGTTGTTGGATAGGTTGTTGTTGCTGTTGGATAGGTTGGATGGGAATTTGGGGTATGATGAAGGGATTTGTAGATGTTTGTTGCATGGGGGGATTTTGGTTGAACAGTGTTTGAGGTAGAACTATTGACATACGTTGCTGGTGGAGCGGGAAAAGTGGACCCTTGCAGAAATAAGGGTTGGTTATAGGCGTTGGTAGGTGGCATGCATGTGGTGAAGAAAGGTAGGATAGGCATGGAGACTTGGGTGCTTTGATGCTACAAACTAGTTGTTGCACTTTGAATAGGCTGAGTGGGAATGGGTGGAATGGTGGTTTGTTGAGTGCTGACCAGTGGTGGTGGAAATTGTGCCACAAATGTTGGGAATGTTTGTAAAAGTGGAGCGGCTATGACTTGAGGAGGTTCTTGCATAGTGATGGGGGTATTTCCTGTGCTGATGATGTTGGATCAAGAGGCGGGGCTCCTGAGGTAGATGAAGTTATCATGTGCATGATGGAGGGTGGGATGGAAGGTTGGACTACTTGTGTGATAAGAGTTCCCACTTGTAGGGCTCGTTGAAGTGGATCAAAAACTTCATTTATAGTGGGATGAGGATGTTCCCTTGGAAGTGCCATAGGTCATGTAACAAGTGTGGGTATAATCCAAGGTGGGAGTTGAAGTCCTTGTGGCTGAATGTCCAAGAGTACCTGATTGCTATTGCATCCACTCATGGCATTTACCATTTGGACATGCACTGGATGGTTGATAAATGTTTCCACGGTACTCAGGGTGGGAGTCTCATTAGTGTCTACCTAGATATGTTCAATTTGATAATTGGGTTGAGGCGTATAAGTAACCATGGCGTTGGTGTTGTCAGTCACAGGATTAGATGAGCTAGCAGCAAGATTAGGGTCCATGTTCTTCCTCTTCTTAGTGGCCCGTGTGATAGGTGGCATGAAATGACTACCCTAAGGGAATATGAGATGCAAGATGTAATGCAAAGATGCACCTAGGAAGCTAAGGGTGATGATGCTAGGACTAGGATGTGTTTAAGATGATGAATATGCTCCTATGTGTTAAGGATGACTTTAGTACATGCAAGGATTAAGGATTGCTTTCCCTAATGTAAGATCAAGTGGATATGATTATCTACCTAAGATAGATTTGTGGTCTTCAATGAACGAGATTCTTTGTTAATGCGAACCAACCTTTTGATCAAGGTGATGAGGTTGCAAAAGACAAAGGGGATAATCCTAAACAATGCTTAGTTCAAGGACATTCAAGGATGTGGTTTGATTAAGATGTAGGTTTTTAGCAACTCAGAAGGGGATGCAATACCAAGTGAGGGATGTGATCAAGGATGTTTTGGATGATGATTAGGATGATGCTAGGCTGATTAGGATTGATTTGATTAATGTAGGATCATGCTAGGATGAGTGTGTGATGTGTTTCTAAATATGACAACCTAAGGGAGGTCATAAAATGCAAGCTAAGTGAGCTTAAGAAGAGGAGGAAATTTTGTTTGTTGTGGTAAACCGACTAGTCATATTGTTCAAATCCAAAAAAAGTAGAGTTTAGAAGATATATGCCCATGAAATAAGAAACCTTGTTGTTGTAGATCACTTTGTCGAATTCTTCCTATTTATGAATCTCTTGTTTGATGGAATCAATGATGTGTTGGTACTTGGTAGCCTCTCAGGTTGTGTTTTTTGTTCTCTTTGCATGGGTGGTAACAAAGTCTTTACCTTCTTATGCTTATTGGAATTGGTCACATCCTATAAATAGATCTGATCTTGGATGAATAGTTGGAGGTTTTAGGACATATCTCATAAAAGACCAAATTCTGAAAACTAGAGCCCAAGGTAATCTTTGCAAAGGGATGTTGTCTTGATAATTTGGCAAAAGTTTGATCTCGCTCTGATTTTCAATAGATTTGTTCCATGGAAAAAACCAATTTCAACATAGTCAAACCAGAAAAGAACAAGCATGTGTCTGAAAATAATCTGACAAGGGACAAAGAAACCTTGAAGGATACAAGCATGTGACAAATTTGAATGTTGGATATTCTGTTGTGTTTCAGATTTGCAAATGTTTTTCAAGCACTTCAAGTACAAATCTACCTAAGGAATTGGTATAGCATGAAAATGCTTGCTCATAAGATTAAGCACACACACAAGAGCTAATCAGAATACAACCGTCACCAAGCACGCAATGGCTCTAGTCATGATGTCATATTATCCGATTCCAAACGCTCAGGGTGGCATGAATGTACGAGTGATCTTGGGGAAGTTACTATCTTCCTTGTACAAGCATTATCACCTTTCGGGGGTGTTTCGAGTAGCTTCTAAGCCTAGAGTGTTTATTAAGGTTCTCTGTTCGACTGTATCCTCTATGTCCGCACAATCATAATTCAGGCATATAACCCCATAGAGAATCTTGGAAAAAGTGGTCATGTAAACATGATTGAGACTGTGAGGCTGCACTTAAGTTAGACGAGAGCCGAGTATAAGCTCAAATGCCAATCGACTCCTGAGGCTTTAACCCCAAGGAGTAAATTTGATTAACATGAGTTAGAGTGGTGTGGCTTACACCTCATTCTCACATGGGTCATTCTTGGGAGATTTTTTCCACAATCGACAGGTCAATCTAAAGGATTCAAAGTAAATTGGATTGGTGACAAAAAGGAGTCTGGATTTCTAATTCTCCCACAAGGGGAAAAGACCATAGTCTCCTATCTAGTATCATTTTCTCCATAAGCACACATGACAAGTTTTGCTCTTTCCCAAAAGATTTAATTATTTAACACAAAGCAAGTGTGTCTAGGTTTTTGATCCTCCCAAAAGAGAAGAGAGCATAATCCCCTAACACTTGCTTTGGATTAGATAATGAAATCTAGCTAATTAGTCTATGTGCCTAAAAAAATATTAACACAAACACAATCATTTTGTCGATTTTCGATTTGAGGCAACCTGCAAGACAAACATGAGTAGTTTTGAATTTGTCTTTGACAAGCGATGTTGCGAAACAATTGATTAGTAGTTTCGAATTTGGTCTTTGACAAGCGTTGAAAATACAAGAACCACTTAATAATTGTTAGCAAATGATAAAAACCAATTTGACAGAGTGCAGACACCAATTCATGGCACAGACACTGGCTTTTTTTTTAGCTTAAAAATGACAGAATGTAGAAAACAGGCCAAAACACAGAAAACTAGTAAGTTGCTATACTAGTCAGAGACGCCGATATGTGAAACGCAGATGCTGGTTAAACAAAAACACCGATTTGTGAATCACAGACACTGGTTCATGAACCATCATTTACACAGACATCGTTGTACCTACAAGCACAAAAAGACAACAAGAGACAGCAAACAAAGTTAATTTTTTCTTCTTTTTAGTCTTTAATCTGATCAAATTTACCCATTTGAGATTATCCAAACAACTAAAAGCTAGTGCTCTTTAATATATTATCAAGATTTATTCCCTTAGTAAAATTTTGGCATTATAACTTCTTGTTAGATTGATCTTTGCTAAAAAATAGAAAGCTAAAATATTAAAAAATAGTGGGAAAACCAAAAATCTTGATAAATAACAGTTGATGTTTTGGAAAAATCTCAAAATTAACAAGGCTAGGATGAGACGCTAGTTCAGGTCACAGATGTTGGTTCTGCGAAGATGTCGAATGGTGGTTCATAGAGAACTGGCGTTTGTGAAGATGCTTCTGCGTAAAACGTAGATGTTGATCCGCGTGCTGGGTGAAATTTGAAGAAAGAAAGACAAGAAGTCAGAAAATTTTAGGGACATGGGTCCCACCGGGTGTGCCAAAATGTAGTATGAGGAATTATTCTATCTATTGGGAGAAAGCTCAAACATGCAAGGTTAGTGGGTTAGCACATATAATCAATTCAAAATCATATGAATGTGCAAGCAAGCAAACAAAGAACACCAAATAACATCAGATTAAGCTAAAACAAGTAAGCACCCTATTTAACTTGTTTGATTTGCTCATTTTGATGGATGTGGGTGTGCTCTCTCAAACACACAAAATGCAATGGATCTCAATGCAATGCAATATTGACAAGCAAGAAGAGAGATTCAAGAGCTAGTATGAAGAACTAGTCTAAAATCTTCTTCAAGATGATATTCTAAGCTATGAAAATGATATGCAAGACAATTGAAAGAAACTATGATTCATTAACCATTAGCCTAGCATGTAACTTCTAAATGATTTAAGCATGAAAATATGAAACTAGCAATGAAAACATGAAATCTAGAGC
>MU224951.1:14885203-14903340 GCA_018584345.1 Thuja plicata | reverse complement strand
GTAAGAAGAATTTAAGAGGAATGGGTGCCCATTTTGGAGAGAATTTCCCCATGTGGGTGAGCATTCCATTAGCCTTAAAAAGGTTAGGAATCACCCTTTAAGCATGATCAGAGGATAGTTAGGTGGGGAAATATGCTTAGGAAATGAGGTGATGGGAGTAGGGTAGGAATAGGGTAGGCTTAGGGTAGGTCTCTTAGGCTTAGGGTAGGTCTCTAGGTTGGGTTAATAGGTTCCTAGCTAGGGTTTAGATTATAATTCAAATTAAATTTGAATAAATCATAGTTTAGAAGAATTAGGAATATGGAGGATTTAATAAATGTAAATTTATTAAAAAGGGAATTTCATGAGACAAATGTATTTAAATGAAATACATTAGAATAGTATTTAAGCTATTGATAAATACTAGAAAATGAAACTATTTAATTGATTAAATTAAATAGTTAGAGGAATAAGAGAAAAAATAATCTTAATATTTTTGGACGTCTACAGATGATTCAAATGAAGAAGAAAGGTATGTAGAAATTGTATAAGGTTATTAAGAATGATGTCTAGATTATAGATAGTGGCTACACTCACCACATGACTGGTGATAAGAAAAAGTTTGAAACTTTTGAATACTATAATGGTGGTTCAGTAAGAATGGGTAATGACACACCTTGTCCATTTGAAGGTAAAGGAACCATAATGTTGAATAACCTGATCAAATGTAAAAATGCTTACTGAGTAAAAGGACTGAATTATAATTTGTTAAGTGTTTCACAACTGAACAATACAAGTCACCGAGTAGCATTTGAGAATAAGAAGGCAAAGATCTTCAATGAATCAGGAAGGTTGATTAGAACTGGTGAACAAACAAAAGGTGACCTTTTCTATCTTGATGACATTAAAACCACTTGTTTGATGGATAGAAATGAAGACATATGGTTGTGCCACAAAAGATTGTGTCATGTGAATTTTGACAACATGATAAAGATGCGCAATAAAAAAAATTCATAGGCTTACCGAGCATGTCAAAGCCCAAGCATATCATGTGCAAGAATTGTCAAAAAGGTAAGATGACAAAGTCTAGTTTCAAAAGTAAATACCATGCATCTAATGTAATTCTAGAATTAGTCCATACTAATCTATATGGACCCATGAGGACAAAGAGTTACTATGGAGATAGGTATTTCATTCTCTTTGTAGATGATTATTCTAGAATGATGACAGTTATGTTCTTAAAAGATATATCAGAAGCATTCGAGATGTTTAAATGGTATAAGGCTATGGTAGAAAAACAAAGTGATAAGAAACTGAAATGCTTAAGGTCAGATAGAGGAGGGGAATTTATTTCAGATGAATTCACTAACTATTGCAATGAGGATGGAATTAAAAGACAGGTTTCTACATTGAGAACTCCATAGAAAAATGGAATTGCTGAGAGAAGAAATAGATCAATTGTTGACTGTGCAAGAAAATTGATGATTGAGAAAAGCATCACTTAAACTTTCTGGAGGGAAGTTGTCGGTACTATTGTCTACACATTGAACAGAGTAAAATTGAAGGACACAAAGAAGACACCTATGAGCTTTGGTATGGTTACACACCCAATGTAAGTTACTTCAGAATCTTTGGTAGTCAATGTTATATTTTGAAAGATGATAGAAATGGAAATCTTGACTCCAAAAGTGATGAAGATATCTTTCTAGGGTGTTCCACCAAAACTAAATTTTATAAATGTCTTAACAAGTCATCTAAAAAGATCATTGAAAGTGCAAATGTAAGAATACATGAATTTGCAGAAAAGAATAATAAGGAAATAAGAAAAGAACTAGAAGACTACAATAGGTTTTTTTACACTGAAGAACCTAACACTCTACCCAAGCAATAGTGTATCTCTCCCAAGCAAAAGAACATTGCACCCGAGCATCAGGCTACAATTACTAAAAATCAGGATAATACTCAAGATGGTGTATCAAGTGATGAAGATCAGAATGAAGGTTAAGAAGATAATCAGAATGATGGACAAATAGATGAACCAAAACTTGCCAAGTATGTCAGAAGACATCATCCACATAATCAGATCATAGGAGACAAGAAGGCTAGAATGAGAACAAGAAGTAAGTCACTAAACACTAGATGTTTACTTTGTGATTTTGAGCCTAAATTTGTTAATACTGCACTTGAAAATGAAGAATGGGTCAGTGCTATGATTGAAGAAATAGAATAGATTAAGAAGAATAGTACATGGACACTAGTACCAAGACCAGATGACAAGAATTTCATTGATACCAAATGGATATTCAGAAACAAGCTGAATTTGAATGGAGAAGTCACAAGAAATAAAGCAATATTAGTATGCAAGGGGTATGCACAAGAAGAAGGTATTGATTAGGGTGAAACCTTTGCACCCGTTGTTAGACTAGAAGGAGTAAGAATTCTTCTTGCTTATTCTATATTCAAAGGATTCAAGGTATACCAGATGGATGTCAAATCTGAATTCCTAAATGGAATACTAGAAGAAGAGATATACATTGAACAACTAGAAGGGTTTGCTAATGCAGACAAGGGAAACATGGTATGTACACTACATAAAGCCTTGTATGGATTGAAACAAGCACAGAGAGCCCGGTATGAAAGGCTTCACTCTTATCTCATTACCATTGAATTTGTAAGAACAAGTGAAAATAATAATATGTACTTAAATGAACATACCAATGGTAATATTCTGATTGCTGAAATATTTGTTGTTGATATCATTTTTGGGGGTAATGAAATGCTATGCAAATAATTTGCTAATGAAATGAGAAAATAATTTGAAATGTCTATGTTTTGGAAGATCAAATTCTTTCTCGGTCTACATATTCTTCAACAAGATGCAGACATATATATCACTCAGTCTAAATACATCAAGGAAGTGTTAAAGATATTCAAGATGGAAGATTCCAAACCAGTTGGAACACCTATGACAACTAGATGTAAGCTGACAAAGGAAGACAAATCAAATGAGGTAAATCAGACCTTATATAGATCAATGATTGGCAAACTAATGTATGTTGTTCATACCAGACCAGATATTGCACATGCAGTTGGAATAGTTGCAAGATTCTTTTCTAATACCAAAGAATCACATATGATTGTTATCAAGAGAATTCTGAAATACCTAAAGAACACCGAGGACTATGGCTTATGATATAAAAGAGAAGGAAAATTTAAGCTACAATTCTATACAGATGTTGATTGGGCTGGAAACATTGATTACTGAAATAGCACAACTGGAGGAGCATTCTTCATGGGTGATAGATGTGTCACATGGATCGGCAAGAAATAAGGTTGCATCTCTTAGTCTACTGTAGAAGCAGAATATATGGTTGCTACTAAAAGGAAACTAAGTGTGTGAAAAATAGTTCCCTACGCTAAACTCCTGAGAAGAGGATCGTGCAAATTCAGATTTAACCCTTAGCAATTGCAGAATGATAATACAATAACATGCATACATAGAAAAATGAGAATGACACAATGATTTACCCTAGGGAAAACCTTTTGGTAAAAAACCCCAGCACTCCAAAACCTGCACAATGTATTAATCAAAACTATTAATGTTTACAATACACTTGCAATGCAAGTTCTTTCAGGAGATAATCGACACTTGAAGACAGATTTGGCAACATAAAAATGTTCCAACAATACACTAACTTCTCACTCAGATTCACAACCCTAAAAAACACTTATATCATGTGCTTCCCTTTTTAGGGCAACTTCTAAAGATAGTTGTATTAGGGTTTACCATTCTCCAAGAAAATAGGAACCCCACGGTTGCAGAAGAGTGTACAATACTCAACATGATCAGTTGCCACATGTCTTGAATGTCTTCACCCATCATCAAATCTTCCACAATTAGCTCTTACAAATATTAATGACCGTCATAGGAATCCATCATAACTGTTTCAGTCATGATTACCTTACACATTGTCCAAAGTGCCGACATTTGGAAAATATCAAATGTAAGGAAAAATACAAGGTTGAGACACCTTATTCCTAATAGCTGGTGCAAATTGCTCCAATATTGCATGGATCCAACAGCTGTTGGAAGGTATGAATATGAAGATTCTTGAACCAGTAATTATCTATTGTGATAATACCAGTGCAATTAACATTTCTAAGAATCCAGTCATGCATGCTAAGACTAAGTATATTGCAATCAAGTATCATTACTTAAGAGAACAAGTGCAAGAAAAAGAGGTGATACTAGAATATGTTCAATCAAAGGAACAATTAGGTGACATATTTACAAAGCCATTATCGAAAGATACATTTGAGTACCTGAGACAAAGAATAGGCGTACAACCCTTGTTTATCGGTCAGTAAGCTGACTAGGAGATTACATCAGCCTATACACAAAAAAAAAGATCATTCATATTTATGCAAGCACTGAGATGGACAGCAATAGATACATCTATACATAGCAAGGTACAAATTTGCACTCAGCACCAGAGACAATGTGTTGCTGATGGATAGGGAAATTCAAGGAGTATATTATAAAAGGGAATGGAAGATGATATAGAAGAATTGTTTGGCATTGTTTTCAAAGGGAGAGATTACCTCATCATTATCAGAGATTATCAAAGGGAGAGATTCTCATTATCAAAAGGAAGAGATTATCTCATTATCAAAAAGAGATTATATCATTATCCATGGAAAGAAGTTCCTAAGAAGTCAAAGGAAGAGTTAATCAATATCCATAGGGAGAGATTGATTACATATGAAATATCCATCTAAGAGATTAGAAAAGTAACAAAGGGAGAGAATACGTACTAAGGGAGAGATTGTTTTCAAAGGAAAAAGAGATGTTCAAGGAGAGGAACAGTCAAGGTAGAGCACATAAACAGAGATAGAAGTTGCTACATCTATCCAGTAAAGGGATTGAAGATTGAAGAACACACTCTGCAAGAAACAATCTAAGCTTTATGAGCGTACCAAGAGCCAAAAATTTGTATAAGTTATAATAGGAGAGATTGATGAACTTCAACTATTATATTTTATATTGTATTAGTAATAATATAGCATGATAATTTTGTGTGTTTCCATCAATGCCAAAGGGAGAGATTGATGACATGTAACTGATTAAATGTTTGAAGATGTTAAGTTGAACATCGAAATGCAGAAAGATAATGCAAGACATTAAATCAGTTAATGGATTGTATTGTCATTGATGTCAACTTAATATAATCTAATTGGTTATATTCAAAGTGTCAAAGACTTCATAGATTCAGAGAGATAAAGATTATGTTTTCAGTAATGCATAAAAGACCAGCATTCACTAAGTGACTTCAAACACCGATGGCTAGAGGAAACCAAAGGACAAAGAAAAATGAGAGCAAAGTCACACCGATGCCCGAGAAAAAAAACCAATGAGCAGAATCACAAGCATTACCGACAGCCAGAAATATAGTGTTAAGCGATAGACAGACAACCCCGACGGAGAAGCCCAAGGAGAACTGAAGTGTTGACTAAAGCTATTAAAGAGTTAAAACACCAAAGTTAACTGGAGTTCAGAAACAACAAAACACTTAGCTGGCAGAGCTAAAGACAGATTTAACTGGTTGTTAACATTGTTTTCATTGACAAGTTAAAGCCAGAGATAAGTAAAAGATTTAAATTTGGTTTATCCATTTGGCAAGAATATTTCTATGTGATAAAACTGGAGTTAAGCTTTAAAAGCAAGATTGGCTATGATTGCAGATCACGCCAAGAACAAGAAAATCAAGAAGTAAGAAATGGTGATATCATGTCTATAAAGAGACAACTTAATTCATTATGAATTAAGGGGAGTGAATGAAAAAGAAGGATGTTGAAGAGAAACTGATGAAGAAAAACTTCATAAAGTCTTGATCAATCAAGTTGAGGAAAGTACTAAAGATTTCTACGGACACTAAGCAAAAGAGAAGCACAACATCACCGAGCATAAAGAAGTGGAGCAAAGGTATTAAAAAGATATATTGATCAGGATGGTTTAATGAGCTTACAATAGATCTGAAAATATGCAAGTATAAGTTGTATTTGTGAATAGATCATTTACTATTTCAGTTTAACCATCGATTCAGAAAGTCTCTTAAGAAAGCAGGACTTAACAATCCTTTCTATATTGAGATACATCCCAAGGAGTATCAAAAAGTTTGATCATGAAGATAGCATGAGATTTCAAATACCATTTGACAAACTACACTGGGTTTGGTCATAGAAGGTAGCATAGAGATGCTCGATATCAAGTGACAAACTATTCTATTTAAATACTCTAACAAGGTCACACCTAACAGTTTGTTTGTAACCTTTAACAAGGTTGGCTCTTCACTGAACTCACTTTAGAAGAGTGAAAATTTTGGGTTACCGGTCCCAAGTGGTTGTTCCCTTAACATGGTTTTCACGTTAAAAATCCATGTGTCAATGTGTTTATGAGTCATTACTTTAGTGTTTTGCATTACACATAACTAATCTGGATTGATCGGTATACACTAAGCAATTTACTATTTTTCGGTAAATGAAAGACTATTATTTGGTAAACATAAGAATAAGGTTTAAATAGTGAACTCTGAGCAGTAGTTATTTGATAAGTTTGTTTGAAGGCATACATCTTATAGGACTGAAGATAACTAGAGGCTTAATATTGTGGCACTAAGTTTTTGGGTTGATTTATTGAAATGTTTTTTAGGCCACTGATTCACCNATTCCCCCCCCCCCCCCCCCCACCTCTTAGTTATTCTAACAATCATTTCATAAGTACTCTAAATTGTTTTAGAGTGCAATGAACAAGATTTAGCTAGATTTAGCACTAATTATTGACAAAAAAAAATAAAATTTGAATCTCATTTTTCTAAAAAATTTCAAACTCATTCACTTTTTTCTTATTTCTATTTCAAGTCTCAACTATATCTAAAATTATGTAAACTAATTAAATTTGTTTGTTAATTTTTTTATTAAAATATTAAGTTGTAGTTTCAATTTGTATGTGTATATTGTTTGATAATAACAATAGAGATTTTTCTACAACTGGATCAACTACAGGAGTTGTCAATATCATAATAGATGCATGCCCATTTGGATATATAAGCACACGTCCTAAATGAGCTAGAGATAGGACTTGGATATGTGTCTTTAAAGGTCAAAATCTTAATTTTGTAATTTAAACCAAGTGGGAAAAACTAATTTATGGAATCATAAACCACTTCAAATACCACCTTGCAGGCATCATGAAGCATGATATGAGCATCGGTGAAAAGCACAGGAGCTTCACTTAGCGAACGTGTAACACCTCGCAAGAGAACCTAGGAGAATTAACCTAGAACATGCAACTAAGTTTACAAGATAATTTTTTTCTTAAATGTTTACAAACAATAATGATAACAACACAGAAGCAATACAATGAATCACATGACATACACATAAATGCAACTCAATCAAAGATTACAAACTCGAGGGTTCCTTGGCATAGAGTTGCTTCAAGAAAGTTAATCTATGAAGAACAACCATAAAAAAACTAACATAAAACAATACATCAACTGAAATCAAAATGTACATCTCATATGATAAGATCACATATACAACTGATACCCAAAGTATACATAGTGAGTCAACATCCACTGCACAAGCCGCGTGGTATGCAATAATGAATAAAAATACAACACATCCTCTGAATGGATGTGAACCAATATACAGATAAGGAACAACTATACCTCATCATAATAATAAACAAGTCTCTAGAAGCTCAGAAGAAGAACTACAACAAGGATCATCCAAGCATGAACAAGAATGTCTGATCTCAAATGGTAAAAGAATCACTATTACCCGACAACGTGGAACCAAAGGTCCACTCCCACCATGCTGAGGAGATAACATCAGGCCCACACACACAAGTATACAACAATAAGAAACAACAACATAAACATGACATCAAAAGGGTATGCACAATAAGATCTTAGAAGCTATTTATAACAATAAGGATCCTTACACATTACTAGAGGCACCAAACTAAAGGCATTATATTTTTCAATTAGTATACACAAGGAAAAACATGATATGCACCATTGGTTTACTCTATACCGACAGACAGGGCACATCACTACCCGACACCAAGGTTACCCAAAAAACACTATTCAGTGTTATCAAATGACAAAAAGGTAAAGGAAACCCGATGAGTAACAACAGTGCAACCTGACAGAATAGCACATAGAGGAACTTGATAGATGAAGGGAACCCGATGATCAGTTCAAACAAAGGAACACCGACAAACTTTCAGTTCAACCAGACGACCAAGAACCGACAATCAGTTACATCCCGCAAAAAGTGGATCTAACTTTCCATGTCAGATAAATCATTGAAGTTGTATTTATAGCTTATTGATTTGCTTTTAAATCCATTATGTGTGGAGGAAGCAATGTATTTATTATTTTTTTAATTAGTTTTACTAATTTAAAACATGAAAACTAAATATCAAGGTCAAGTTGTAAACCTTGGATCTAAGAGTTAATATTGTAATGCGTGATTCCAAGATAGGTCAAATACTTGTATAAATAGATGCTCAATCTATTGAGAATAGTTGTTTTTCAATGAAGATTGTATCCATGGAGAGCATCTAGAGACTAGACAAGAGAATTCATGTAGAAGGACAAAAAATAATCAAATCAATTTCAAGAATAGAACAAAGGCTACGGACGAAAAGAAAAAGGTATTGATCAGTCACTTTAGGTGATATTATTTTATGAGAACTTTAATGGATCTTTAATCAGAAATTGTAGATTGCATACATTCAAGTAAACATTTTTACTCATTCTAACAAATGCACTATGCATAAGAAATCCTTTCAAGAAAGGTGGACTTAACAGTCTTATTGTAAAACCTCATAATTGAGTGCACACTTAAATCATTCTTGCTAAAGCTCTTAATAGAGTAGATCTTAACAGGTCTCCACCTTAATACTCTTAATAGGGTAGATCATCAGAAGTGATCAAATTGTAAGCCTTAACTAGCTCCCTTCCATTCTGCAGATAGTGAAGTTTTGTGGGTGCCATACCCACCGCAATTTTTACTTCCTAATAGGAGTTTTCTGTGATACCATATCTTGTGTTATGTGTTTATCATTTTCATGAATGTTTCTATGAATGTTGCAAACTCTTAAATATTATGAATGAACAATACATGCATAAGAAAGAATAATAGTAATGGTCGGTAATGCAGTAATGAATGCTTACTAATGATGAATTGTGAAAGGTGTTAAAAGTTTTAGAGGTACTCATTCACCTCTCCCCTCTCAGTATTACTTCCCATTAATTCCAACAATTGGTATCAGAGCTAAGTCTCTTCTTGGAAAGCTTAAAGGCTTAAGAGAAAAGATCATACAATGGAGAAGTACAAACTTAATAAGAATATTGAGAATAAAAAGCTTGAGATACATATGTTCTATGAACAGTATAAAGAAGTGGGAATCAAGATGAGAGAGCTGTTGGATGAAATAAAAGGTATGACAACCCAGAACAATGAAAAAGATTATCAAGAAGAAGAGATTACAGATTTCTTTGAATCTTCAGGATCAAATGCAAGTAATACATCAGATACATCAGAAGAAAACATCACAAATCTAAAGGAGATCAATCAACATCTGACAGAGAAAATAAAAATGTTGCAAATTGGTCAAGAGAGCCAGATGGTAAGAATGATTGATGTGATGAGTTATGCTAGACAAGTTGAAACATAAAGAACACTTGCTATTGATGATAGAAGGAAGATTACCAAAAAGCTACAAGAGAAGGAGTTAGAAATTCAAAGACATGTTGAGCATCACCATGAGATCACAAATCAGAACATTCTAATGAGTCAAGAAGCAAATAGAATGAATATAGAACTCATTGAAAGAGTACAGGCTATTGGTGAGATAAGAGAAGAAAATGAAAAACTAAATCATGAGGTTAGAATTCAGCAACAACATAATGAAGTTATGAGAAAGGCTAAGGAAAGCAATAAAAGAATGGATGATTTTCTTGAAGGACAATGAAGAGTCAACAAAAACAATGGTTTAGGCTTTACTGAAAATGGAGAATCATCAAATCAAGTCAATCCAAGAAATGTCTATAAAAATTCAAGACCAAGAAAGCTGACATGCAAGCACTGTGAAAAGCAAGGGCACACATCAAATGTATGCCGAGGTAAAATGAGAGGTATTCCTAAATCTAAATCTACATTCATAGGATTATGTTATAAATGTAACAAGAAAGGACATAAGGCTTATGAATGCAAGACCAAGATAGAACAACCAAAGAGGGAAACCTACATGGACAAATATTGTCCTACACACAAGATGAATGGGCACACATCTGACGAATGCTGGAAAAAGAAAAGGCAAGCATGGAAGCCTAAAGGTCAAGAAACTCCCTATCAACCAAAGAGAATCAATAATCAATATGTATGGGATTACAATACTTGGACAAACTATACAACATGCGGTAGATATGGTCACATTGTTGTAAACTGCATGAGAGCACGGACCAAAATGTCTAGAGGCTGGTCAAACCCGGGAATGGCATGCTTGCAATGTCACAAAGTTGGTCATCTCAAGAAAGATTGCAAAGACTGAATGACAAAGACAAACACATATCCCAATGGAAACACCATTAAAGATATCTGGAGGGCCAGAGACAAAATGTGGAGAAAATCTTCAAACAATGATGAAGCTAGACCAAGCAATGCAAATGGTGACACCCCATCCAATGGATCTAGTGACATCACCACCCCCACTTGAGCTGAATAAGTAAGTATGGAACTACACTATACTAAGTCATATTTTGCATCAGTTCCATTATACAAATTGATAGATAGTCAAAATCTGCATAATATGTTAATTGTTACAATTCTGAGGAAACAACCCCATTGGTATACACATACAAAAAATCATCGGTGAAATTAATAGATGAGTTGCTTACACTTACCAAAAATGACTGGTCAACACATAAAATGGTTAAGTTACCGATGTAACCCGACACTCATCGGTAAGAAAGCAAAGTCACAAAGTTGTCACAACAGAATACTGATATCCGTCGATAAAAGCAATATTGGCAAAAAATATCCCGAGCATCCTCAACATCACCAATGATGATTGTGAAATTATTCTTGACGGACTCCATCTTTATGACCTGATGAGTCATTGAAGCATTTATTGCTAACTTAGGGCAAAAGCCTATAAATAGTCGATGGAAGCACTTCATTTTGCACCCGCAATTTGAAGAGAAAGCATAGCAAAAAATAGAGTGATTGAAGAGAAGAAAGCAAAAGCATCCTTGACTCAACTAAACACTCAATGACCAGGTCAATAACCATTATTACGGATCGAAGTAAGTACCGAGGGCACCAAAAGCACTTTATCATTATTTTCAAGAAAGCCCTAATTTCAAGAAAGCCCTAAAACTTGAAAAACAATGGTAACCACCTCAAGAACTGCTAAGATCAAGAATGATAAACGGAATGTGGTTAAGTTGATTAAGAATAACACTTGTATAGACCCCAAATATAAGATATGCCCAAAGATCGCATCGAAACACGATGAAACCAGAGCGTTTTCAAATATTCCACCTAGGGTTTTTCTCATAGAAGATGTTAGGTCTTATATTCATTGCAAAATCATTGAGTTAGGAGATCTTGAGATGGATGAAGCTTTTAAGAAGCTCTATGATGCCAAAGGAAACCTAAAAGGAAGAACACAAACACTTGGAAGTAAAAGGGTTAACTAAAGCCCTACATTTCCCGAGGAACTTCAAGACTGACTGGATCAGGTTGGTACTTAGCAGATTGTCCGACCAGAAGTTGTGGTTGGATCAAACCAAACAAATCACAAAGGATGTCCTTCACACTGTCACTGGTTATCCAATAACTGACAAGCCTAGGGAACACAAGTATCCATCCAGGAAAGAAGTTGAAAAACTCACAAAAGCTGAATGGGACAATAGAGGTCTAAAAGTAAACACCATCATCGACAAAGAACTTAAATTCGATGCATGTGTAATTGGGTATAATATTTTTCAAGCAAGTAGATTGAGCAATATATCTGCAACATCAATAAGCATAGCTTACAAGATAATGACCAAAGGAATTCAGATGGATTTGTGTGGGATCCTATTAAAACAACTTGATGAGAACATGATCACAATCAGGTCTACAAAGACCAACACATGTAAGTTCGAATCACTTATCATGTGTATCTTTTCTATTTTCAAGAATACTTTCCTTCAGTAGGAAAAGTAAAATGGGACACTACCAAACCGGTAACACAAAAGATTATTGAACTGATTAAGTCACTAGGGGAAAATTTTGAATCTGTTATGTCTGCATACTTCCTTGAGTTCAAGGAAAAGATGATAGAAAGAAAAAGGATTCCTAAACAACTTGTTGAAAACATAAGGATGAAATATGCTTTATGGTGGATACTAATTTCACTCATATTAAACCACTTGTACCAAGAACAGCTTGGTTATCACCATTAGATTATAAAATAAATGTAGATCAAGCAACCAATGCTATTGATGCATTGATCAATGAGCCTATTGACAACAAAAAACCTAGGTTTGGAACCTATGAAGAGGCCAGATCAAAGATAAAACAAGGCCTAAAAGTCAAGAAAACTATCAATAAGAAAGATAAGATGGTTAAGAATCTCAAGAAAATTCTATCAGTCACTGAGGAGGAACAAGAACAACCAGAGGAAACCGATGAACAGGGCACCATCGGTGAGGAACAAGAAGAAAAGAAATCAGATTCTAAGGAGACTAAATCTGATACACCTCCACCTCCAACAAAGAAGCAGAGGACAAGAAGTCAAAATTCTAAAACTGACACTACCCCTCTTAAGAAAGGTCAAGTAAGGACCTATACGAGGAAGCTGCCAACAAAGAAAACCAAGCAACAAACTATGAAAACAACATCTCCAAAGAAGAGGAAAAGGATGGTTAGGACAAAGGATGACATAGAGGATACTAAATATGATGAGCTTGATGTAGTAAAGAAGAATTAAAAGAATCAAACTGTTGATGAAGTTGTTAAACATATTGTTGCATCTGGCACAATGCATGACAAAAGAATCAAAAAATGGGATACACTGAAACCAGAGGACCAAAACAAAATACAAGATGCAATCATAAGGTCAATGATCAAGCACAAATATGTACCAGCTAAATTTTTAAATCAAATACCCAAGGAGCTTGGTAAAAAAGTATCCCAACAATGGTCATATTCTCTACAGACAAAGAGAGAAGCAAGGGAGAGGGTACTTGTAAAACTAATACATCCCGAATCTAGAATTGAAGAAATCAAACAAATATTGAAGAAGCATTCAGGTAGATTTGTAGCCAAAATAAGGGCATACAAAGTACTAGAAGACAAGTTCATAAATCTGGACACAGTGACTTAAACAAAATGGAGACAACTCCTGGATCTACTGGCAGATTCAACAAGTGGTGAGAATCAATTACTTCTCACCAACACACCTCATAGAGAGGAGGAGAAAGACAAATAAATTCCTCAATAAATTTCCTTGGAAAATATAGAAGGCATGGAGCCAATAGATTTGGACAAAGTCATGGATAGTCTTGACATTCAAGACATCACCAACTATGGCTCTGATAAAGATCTGCAGAAGAAAGATGAAGTAATATTCATTACACTTAAGGATCAGGGACAACAACAAAATTTGAAGACATCAAATGATAAAGATATGAATGTTGCTGATGAAACCTGGCAAGACACATCAGTCATGGACTTCACAGAAGCAGACCCTGCAGAGAAGATACAAAAAGATGAGGATGTCACTACTCAAAAAGATCAAAACAATGAGCAGGACACCACTCTGGATATAGCCCAAGCTACCACTCAAAGAAATATGCATGTATTAATGAAGTCAATCAATATATTAGAGGGTAATGATGGATCTACTATAGAGGACACAAGCACACCTGAGGACAAGGGTGTTGGAGAAGCAAAAGACACCACAGATAATACAAAGGATACAACTGCAGACAAGGTTGCAACCAATGATCAGACAGATAAGTCTTCTGATCAAAATAAAGAGGAAACACAAAAGGAAGAAGGGGACACACAATCAGAAAAAGGTGAAGAAGCAAAGCAAGATGAGAAAGGAGAATAAATTAGAAGAAAAATCTATAGAAACACCCAAGGTTGATGGAGAGACATCTTCACAAAACTGACAGATGCAACTCGAGCAGAAAACATGAGAAGCATCTTCCACAAAGCCTTCACCAAGCACTTCAGAGAGAATAAATGAACTAGCTATGGTAGTTCATACATCTGCATCCCCAATAGTCTCAAAGAAGAATAAGAGCAAGCATAAGAATCTAATAACACTGGATGAAATCATTGAGATTCTAGTTTGTGATCCAAGGACATTGGATCCAACTGAATTGACCAAATATGCAAGACTCTGTGAGAGAAAGGTCATTCAAGACAAACTATAGAAAGCAACAAAAGAGGCCAAGGTACTAGAAGTAGAAAGAGGAATACTTCAACAAATAGTACCTGATGTAGAAATTGATCAAACCACCCCAATGCTTGATCAACTAGTGGTACTCACAGATGCATTAACATCTCAGAACATAGATGCTGAGAAGGTTATGGAAGAAATACTTTAACAAAATTATGAGTTCAAGCTAGCAGAAAAGATAAGCCAAGAAGTGGCATTGAAAAAGGTAAAGCTATATGAATTGGTAAGCACACTTGATCCAATCATCTCAAAAGCTATTACTTTGATACCAAAATTGTGCACGCTTGATCAACTCACACAGGAGTAAATTGACAAGATAGCACAAATTGATGCTGATCTTAAGTCAAGTGCACAAAGTCTCACAAATAATAAAGAAGAAATAAAATTGCATAATGAGAAAATCAAACAGGCTCAAAAACTGAGATAGGACATACAAATTGCAGAGATGAAGTACAAAGATGAGGTAAATGAGCTCCAAGCTCAGCTCTTACCAACACATTCACTCCTGCAATAACATGTGACAGAGGCAAATACATTAATTGCCACCCCAGAAATGTCTTTCCTAGAAAAAATTTATTATATGCATGCAAGGCTAGAGCTACAACACATGGCACTAGAACAACTGAAAGAAAAATGGGAGAAAATTCTCGAAGATATCAAGACAACCCATTCCCATATACTTGACACATTGTAAGTTGCACATTTTTGTCACAATTTTGGATAATATAAGTTGAACATTTTTGTCATAAGTATCAAAGAAAGGGGGAAATTGATATGTTCACTCACCTCAATTAAAAGGGGGAAATAATATGTATAGTAAAAGAAAGGGGAAATAATATGTACATACAAGCAACGAACAGAGAATGTATAGTATACATGTATAGATACTTATACTATACCAATGCATACAGTTAGGGGGAGTCCTATAATGACAAGGATATAAACATGGTGTACATACTAAATGTTGGAGATTTGATTCTGAGCAATTGATTGATTTTATGTTTCTCATTGATGACAATATATAATACACAGTAGTAATTCTATATGTACTTATCTGAATGATGATATGAAGACTTACATGGATAGATACATGTTTTTGACATGCTTATTATGTTATGTTCATACACGCAGACCCAAATATGATGTTTCAGTAAAGTTATGTAATTCTGTTATTGGCAGTTACAGTTCTGGAAGTGTAACCGTTTAGGGCCGATGTATATCACGTGTTTCTTGAGTTGCGCCTATCTTCTATATATGCATGTGTATATTCATGATTAGTTATGAGTTGATGATATTAATCCAAAGGAGCCAAACATGTTTCAAGAAGATTGCAAAGTTATAGTTAAATTAGTGAGGCCGAATTAGTGAAGCATCACATCTATTTGGTTTATACTTGCGCGATTGTAATAATGCTTGTGTGCTTAGTAGAGCCGACAAGGATGTTATAAAGAGTTTTCTTATAGGTCCCATGATCTCATACTTTGATGAAGATACTTATAGCAAGTTAAAGGTGACACGTTAAGTGTGAGTGATACAAAAAAGTTAAGAAAGATGTACAGAGCAGATTATCAAAGTTGGTTCATTCATCAAGAGTCTATGTGAAGAAGAAGTGAAAGATTGCAATACACTGGAACTGATCAAGACAATAGGTCTACTCTATTGTTCATTATCAGATATAGTGCATATTTTTTATTCAGAAGGTTGTAGCCTTCACCATCAAGCAGTGAGCTTTTGGACAGTGAGTCCACCACCCCTAACAGGGTTATTTATAAAAGACTCCTAATAGGGTCTGACCCTTAACCAAGTCACTATACTTATTGCATTGTAATGTACAACTCCTAACAGGGTTGAAAGATCTTCTAATAGGGATTACTACAAACAAGTATAGTTTATTATGGGTGCTAATTCCCACCGGGGTTTCTACCATTTGGTTTTCCCGTAATCAAATTATGTGTTGAGTACTGTGTTATCTGATTAAGCATTTACTTTTATGTATTCTAAATTTAAAGAATTAAAAAGAACTGAAGTTACTGATAACTGATTCACACCCCCCCCCTCTCAGTTATCCTTTGGGACTATTCTAACAATTGGTATCAGAGCTAAGTGCCTTGGAGAAGAAGCCTAACAACTTAAGGTAGATCAGATGTCTTACTTCAGAAAAGAAAGCCCTAAGTTCGATGGATAAAATTATTTGGATTAGAAAAACAAAATGATAACACATCTACAGTGTATTGGCTTTGAGATATTTGAAATTTCCACACAAGAGGTTGTAATTCCATCTCTGAAAGACCTTGCAAAGGATGATGCTACTAACAGACAAAAGGATATAGCTACACATAATGCAATTGCTAAAGAAGCCCTAATCAGCGCCTTATCTGACAGTGAATTTTTTGAGATCAAGAAAATTGATAGAGCATATACCATATGGAAGTATTTAGAAGATATTTTTGAAGGAGATGTTCAAGCAAAGAATGCATGCAGGAAGACATGGAAGAAGAAATACAACAGTCTTGAGATGTTACCTGAAGAGAACATTAGAGCTTACAATCAAAGGATAAATGAAGTAGTATCTGGAATCAGAAACAATGGTGGTAAAATATCAGAAGAAGATATAATGGACAAGTTTCTAACTACTTTGACATTAGACTATGAAAACAACATCAGTATTCTAGAGGAAACCATGCAATTCTCACAAGATTTCAAGAGAGAGACCTTGATCAGAAAAATCTTTGCATTTGAGATATCAAGATTAAAGACTGAACCTAAAAGTGAAACAACCTTCAAAGCCTCAGTCCATGGTAAGAAATCCTTACACATCTCCAGTCATAATGAGAAAGAAGAAGTTGATGAAGAACTTGAAGAAATCATTGCTATGATTTCTAGAAGAGAAAAGAAATGAAAAGGAAAATATGAAGGATAGCTTGCATTCAAATGTTTTTCATGTAACAAGATCGGTCACTTTGCATCTAAGTGTCCCACAAGAGTCAAGAAGTTTAGATCTGGTTACAAACCCAAATATAAGAAGGAATGTTATCATGCTGAAGAAGGTGTAACCGAAGAAGATTTAGGAGAAGAGGAAATTGGATTCGTTTCCCTTAGAGACATGGAAAGGTTGCTTGAAGAAATGGACATTGCAAATGAAAAGGAAGAACAAGAGCTAGCCCTAATTTCCAAAGTAGACATCATAACTGATCGAATCATTAACAGTGGATGCTCCCATCATATGATAGGTGACAAAGACAAATTTGTTCATTTGGATAAATACAAAGGTGGTATGGTTAGATTTGGAGACAACACTCCTAAACCTATCATAGGCAGAGGTTCTATCACTTTGGATGGAAAGAATAAGATAGATGATGTTCTATATGTTGATGGATTACATCATAACTTGCTGAGTGTTGGACAGCTACTTGACAAAGCTTATCATTTGGAGTTCAAAGACAACAAGTGCATCATTAACAACAAGGATGGAGACATGATTGCATCAGGCTCCAAAAAAAAAGGTAATGTTTTTCAGCTTAATTCTGATGTAAGTTGTTTTTTTGCAAAGGTGGATGACAGTTGGTTATGGCACAAGAGACTTTGTCATATCAATTTTGATAATATAGTAAAGATCAACAATGTT
>MU224951.1:14857269-14878464 GCA_018584345.1 Thuja plicata | reverse complement strand
TTTAACAGTAATATTACTTAACTTTTGCATGTATCATGTCACATGTGTGACTGTGCGACTGCCAAATTGTGAAATTTTAAAGTAGTTATTCTTTAAACTTTAAAGTAAAACTAAAATCTAAAATTAGCAAATACCAAATGGAAATTCATAAAACATCTAATAATTATAATTTTTGAACTCCCAGTCACATCGAGTTAATATCGCCTCTTTGGTAGTGGAGTTGTCTGCCATCACTGGCAACTGCAAGTGGTATGTACATTTGGCAACTGCACGTGGTATGTACCTTGTACTATCAACTATGAGCATTGATACCATCGACATGCACCTTAAACCTGTTTATTTAGAACCCTAAATTGTAAACGTATTAATCGAGACCATTGATTGATGTAGATCAATGGCTAGAGTTTTATCTCAGGCACAATTTCTCAAAATGAATGTCTTGTCAGAGTGATAGTGACATTCTTTAGCCATCAGGCAATTTGCACAGCTTCCAAAATTGTACTAGTACAAACTGTAGTTATAGTATAGTGACCACTGACTATATTAGTAATTTCCCACACTTCTGCATTAATGGGAATGATTTACCTAAAGATATGGAAGATATGGAATAGTGCTATTAATAGACATTCTTGCTTGCTTCTTCATCAATTTCAATTTTCTTTTGCCTTTTAGCCTCGACCCTTGAATTTCAATTTTTTGTCTAGTTTGAAGATTTAGTTTTTTAGTTTAGGCAGAGATGGACACACCAATTAGGTTGAGAACTACATCCACTGATGAGAAAAAACCCTTTTTGGGAAGGATACCAGACGAAGTACTCACTTCCATTTGCAAGGAAGTGGGCTCTTTCATTAACAATGTTGTGTTGATGGTGCTCGTCCATGAGTTCATTTGCAACGAAAAGAGATACCGCGTCAGCACAGACATTACGTCCCACTTCCTGGCGTCTCTTCTCGACCTTGGAGGAGAGAAGGTAGACATGCTTATGCTGCTACAAAATTTTTTCAAGGATCAATTTCTAGTGGACGACATCCAAGTCATTGTCTTTGCAGAACCGAGGTTGGGTATCTCTTGGGCTGATGAAATTGAAAATCTTATCTAGCGAGGCAGCAATGTGGAAAGGCAACCCTTCCTACTAAACCTTAATAAAAGAGAGGTAACGTAGCATCAAAAGTGGGCACAGCTGGGGAGGGACTTCCTACGGAAGTGGTTTCACCTTGATGACTTCGAGGAGACGGACTACAACTGGCTCGATGAATTCGGGGAGATTATCCTCAACAGATAGTTCTTCTCAGATAGGGATGGAGATGAAGACCCTTAGTGTTTATGTTCTTGAAATGGGTTTCCACATTTCATTTTGTTTTTTTGTTTTTTCTTATATGATCAACTAGTGCCCTTGTGGCAACAAATTTTGTAACTGTTTGGATACTTCCCATTTTGTGGGTAAACATACTTCCCATTTTGTAGGGGTTTATGGTGCGACTATAGTCTAAAGTTAAACTCTATAATTATAAAGTATATTATAATATTAGTGATGTAAATTTTTGAAATAATTAATGAAAATTTTGTTGTTCAAATCTTAATAATTATTATAATTTTTCTATCTTTCTCCGAAAATGAGACACGTATCAGTGTGTGAGATAATAGATTGTCTACATAATATTGTTTAATTGCAATTTGGTAAAGAAACCTGAAGACTTAATATTGTTTAATTGCAATTTTGTAAAGAAATCTAAAGACTTTACTTTTGATAAATAATAAATAATAAATTATATGCTCATTCACATTGCCAAATCGATGTGTGAATCTGTGATATCATATAATATGAACCAAAAAAATGTAATAGTTTTTAATGTATGTGTGTGATTTATTTAAGAGTATTAACTTAATTTTTCCATGTCAAAGACAAATGTAATTATCATTATGTGTCATGTGTGTGACTGTGAATGTGGAATTGTAAAAGTTTAAAGGATTTTATTAATTATAGTTAGTAATAAATAATTAGATAGTTATTTGTGATTGCAATATTTTAATTAGTTATTTTTATATTAGACAGTTTCAATATTTAATCTTATTTAAATTTAATAAATTTTTAGCATATGGTGTTACGTGTAACTATATTTCTGGCGACCGTTGGATGAGAAGAGATCAAAAAGTACAGTGTATTTTGGGCTGAAAGGGAAAATAAATCTCATTTTTGCAATCCTATTCTAAAATCACGACACGTAACCACTCACACAATCAGTGTCATCTGATAAATATAATTCAAAGTAAATAAATGGGACCCACCACACATGATAGTGACTGCCAGTGACTGTTGGATGAGTAGAGATCAACGATATACGATGTATTTTGGGTTGAAAGGGAAAATAAATTCCATTTATGCAATCCTATTCTGAAATCAGGACACGTTTACACTCATTCAATCGGACAACATGTGACCACTCACACAATCAATGTCATCTGATAAATATAATTCAAAGTAAATAAATGGGACCTGCTACACATGATAGTGACTGCCAGCGACCATTGGATGAGAAGAGATCAATGATGTACGACGTATTTCGGGTCAAAAGGGAAAAGAAATCCCATTTTTGAAATCCTATTCTTGAATCACAACATGTGTACATTCATTCAATCAGACGACACGTGACCACTCACACAATTGGTGTCATCCGATAGATATAATTCAAAGTAAATAAATGGGACCTTCCACAATTACAAATGACGGTGACTGCCACTAACCGTTGAATGAGAAGAGATCAACGATGTACATTGTATTTTAGGCTGAAAGGGAAAAGAAATCCCATTTTCACAATCCTATTCTGAAATAATGACACGTGTACACTTATTCAATCGGTGTCATTCGATGACAAGTGACAACCGAAAGATATAGGAAGATTAAAAGAAACCAGCGACTGTTGGATGAGCACAGATCAATGATGTGCGATGTATTTTGGGATGAAAGGGAAAAGAAACCCCATTTTTGCAAACCTATTCCAGAATCATGACATGTGTACACTAAGCTAAGTTTAATTAAAATCATAATTGGAGTAAAAGAGTAACTTAAAATTTAATAAGTAATAAGCTCAATTCGACTGCAGACCAAACAATTAAGTGACATGTGTCCTAGTGACCTCAAATATCTGGAGAAGAAATAAAAGTTAACACGAGTGACAGTAAAAGTTAACACGAGTGATGAGTCACGACTGACGATTCAGTACTACTCACTATTGTACAATTTTAACCTAAATTTTTATATTTTCAGTTCTTACTAGTATACTATATTGGAGATTCAGAAAGGGGTTACGACTTCTAGGTTGAGGATTGAGGAATGCAATAGAGTCTCTTAGATCTCTGCCCACTCACAGTCTGCACAAATTGAATTTCTGGGTAAAATCCTAAACACCCATGCCGCGCCCTTTAAATTTTTCAAATCTAGAGGTTTATTGTTTAGATTGTAGTCATAGAATTAGGGTTGAATTTTCAAACACGCCTGTAAATTGTAGCTATCACTTGTGTAGAATTTTTTAAATTTTCATACAAGTAAATAGTGTAACCACCTAGATTTCGTTTGCTCTAACTATAGACCCTATTTTCCCTAAGTGTGATCATACCCCCAATTATGTCCAGACAACTCTCCAATTGGCTGGCATAATTCATTTGAATCATATTTAATTTCCTAAGTGATTTAACCACTAAATTTTATTAATCACCCTAGCCAATCAAAACTATTCAATTTTATTCCAAATCATTTCAAATCAAACATGGCTAAGGTAATTAATTTAAAAGGAGTTAAATAAATCCCTATTATATCTAATCACTTGCAAAAATCCTATCTTTCTGCTTAAATCAATCTAATTACTTGCCTATAGTCCTAATTAATTATCTAAAGCAATAAAAATCTTAAATAATTAATTTTCCTATTTTTGAACGAATGTATTAATTATAATTTATTTTATTAATATTCCCCTTAACCCTAACCTAACCTATCTCAACCACCTTAACCCTGGGTTCAAACCTATCCCAACCTATTCCTCCCATGCTAAGCCTAATAGTAATCTTAATCCTATTCTAACCCACTTCCTAATATTGTCACATTCCTAATTTTGTGATTAGGAATCCAACCCACTTGAGAAAGTTGAATCCAACCCACTTGAGAAAGTCAACTTTCTCAAGATTGACTCTACACCCTCACCATGCCTCTTAATTGATCTCATTAATGCATTATTAATGGAGATTCCTCAAGCCCATGCCTCATCAATGCCTTTGACATTAATGTCTCTTACACCTCATTAATGGTTTTTACACCTCCATTAATGACCCTTGTCCCCCCTCTCTCTCCTCATTTCTTTTATAAATAGAATGAGTTTTTGAGCTCAAATGGCCCTTAATTTTTAGATTGAAAAGCATTGTTATGCTATTTAGATTAATTGAAGATCCATATTGCATTGTAGTTTTGATATTATGCATTGTTATTATCATACTTTTTAGAGCTAATATGCATGTTTAGTGAACATTTAGATTAGTTTTGATTTAAATCTTCCATTCTTAGGTTGTATATGTCACTAATTTGTTCGTAATCTGAGGGCATGATTATGGCATTCTTCAAACTCCTCCTAGATAGGAAGAATTAGATCATTTTTAGTATTTAGCTTCAAACCCTTGTTTTTTATGATTTTCTACTAATATAATGATCTATTGAAGTGTCATGTTGCAGATAACAGATGCACTAATTAACACACACATTTATAGCGCCCACCGTGGGGCACGATTTCAGATTTTGCCTCATTTAAAGTTCATTTTTTTGCTAATTTGTCTTTCCAAATTTTAGGTACAGGCCCATTTCTAGTCTTAAAATCTTGCATCCAGGGTATGCCCTAGCATCACAGAAATCTAGGATTGCATCCAAGATTTCCTGAGTCATTTTCAGTATAGGCTTGCATCTGGTCAATAGTCTGTCGTATCTGGTAGCAGAGGCTTGCATCTGGTATATTTCCTCGCATCATGTATTTCTAGGATCGCATCTGGTTAAAAAATTTGCGTACTCCATTGCCTAACCTCTAATATTTTGACCAGTTTGGTTTTTGATCTTTTGAACAGCCTAACTTATGTTTGCCGATTGCTATCAGAGTTGAAAGAGTGGGAAAAAGGATACTGACTTGTGGTTTTTCAATTGTCATCCCCTTATCTTGACCTCCATTTCATTTTTGTCTTTCAAACTAAGAACACTTTTCTTCTCATTTATTAAATGGATTAGATAAGTATGTTCTTTTCCTTTAGAGGAAAATCAGAAAATCAAACATTCATTTAAAAATTGAAAAGAAAATGGAGTAACTAAACAAGACAAAGCAAACTCATCGTTTAATTCATTTTTACAAAGTAATTAAATAAGGAAAATCACTAAACTTTGTGGGATTAATTGAACAAGTTTCACCATATAATTTTCTTTGGCAAAGTAACTGAACAACACAAGTCACCTAACTTTTGTGGGATAAATCAACATCATTGTATAAATTGGGATTTGTAATTGAACAAGAAAAGCACTAAAAATTGTGGTCAAAGAACAATCAAACTTTGCTTTTAAAGTACTTGTGTTTTCATTAACTTAGGAATATCTAAATCGAGCTCAAATAGCTTGAGGGAATAAACATCTGATCGAAGTGTATTGGGATAAAATGACATGGACTAGGAGAGTATGCTCTTCTTCTTTCAAAGAATCAAAAATCTAGAAATCCTACGCTCGCCAATCCTTTGTATGTTTATTAAACAGTAGAGGGCCTACCGGTTGAAGAAAAAATTCCCAGAAATGACCCAAGTGAGGACAGGTTTTACGCTAACCCTTGCAACTCACTATAAATAATTTCTTCCTCGTAGGCCAAAGCCTCGAAAGATAGAATCGGTTTTATTCTCATAATTTCGATATCATTCCTTGAACATGCTTGGGTATGTGTTGAGTGGAGCCGCTTGAATCTTGCTTGTGAGACTACACATATTCGAGTACTCATAGGGCTATACACCTCAATTTTTCCTTGTGCAATTCTATGAGAAATGGTTTCGAACAGATTGCTCCATCATAAACAATGAACTTCATAGACAAAACTACCTGATTCATCTTTAAAAGGATGATAATCTTTGTGCAAGGCAAAAAGTAATTCCCCCAAGACACTCATCATATCATACCCTCACTTGCATTTGGAGTTGGCTAATATGGCATCATGAATGGATTCATTGTGTGCTTGGTGATGACCATATTCTGATTACCATTTGAGTGTGTACCTAAGTCAACAAGCAAGGATTTTCATCCTCTACCTAGAAAATAGGGCATAAGAATGTGTTTGTTCCCTAACAATCCAAATCTGCTTGATATGTTTGAAAATCATTAACAAGATAACACCTTCAAAACAAGAAACAAAATTCAATCCTTGATCTACTTGTGTTTTTCACTCACCAACAAGTCTCCAAACACGATCACTGATCAAACAAACTTCACGCACTTTCAAGACATAATTTACAAAACTGATAAAATATGACAGAAACATCAAAAACTCCTATCCTAGATTTCCTGGCTCGTATCTGGTATCCTACATCATATCTGGTCAGCACTTCATTGCATCTATGGTTAAAGTTTGCATCCTAGGTCATCAGAAGCTCGCATACTGTATTTCCTAGCTCACATCTAGGATAGTGGGTACTTGCATATTAGTTTCTCAGAAAAACTCAATAGATTTGGATACCTTTTTTGGCTCCTTTGTCTATCCCTGTTGCTTTTTCTGATCTCCCTGTTGTTTTGTCAAAATAATTTTTCAAATGTCTACCTTGCATGTCCTGTCAGTTTCTTGCAATCAGTCTCAATACGTGTGGTCTATCCACTATTCACAACAACTTGATGCCCAGCTCACTGTCAGGGAATTCTAACCCTTTGATACTGGAATCATTTACTTCCACCAAAACACAAACACTCTTACCTAGACACACTCACTTGAACTATTTTAGACTCTACTTGACACTATTGAGAGACTTTGACGAAGTTGAGATCCAAATAGATGGTTAACACAAGATGCAACAAGTACACTTATAAAGAATCAGAAGCACCTCCAAGATCACTACACTTTGAATGAGGAGAAACATCTCATGGTACTCTGTTTGATTTAGACTCTCCAGAAATGGAAAGAGCCACTCATGAATGGAGTAAGACTTTTGAGGACTATGACAATGATAAAAACCAAAAACACAAATATAGTGATGAGGAAGAAGAACAATGATTTGACCATCCTTTCTTTGACTCAGGCAGTGAGGAAGACATCACTAAAGAAGAATACAGTAAACTCAAATAGAGCAAGAAATTCCAAAATACATTGGAAAAGATGATTGGTGAAGATAAAAAGAAATACTTTCTCCATCTAGCATCCACTGGCGTAAAATTACCTAAGGATTATGATGTGGAACAACTAAAAGAAAAGGAGGTGTCAACTCCTATATCTATTCTCACCAAACAACTAACCTTGATTCAAACAAAGCTTGTGACTCTCAAATAGGAGAAGACTAAACCCAAGATGAAATACTCTTTGGACTCCATTTGTCCATTTTCTTTCGACAAGAGTATTAATATGGTCCCATTTCCTCCCAACATGGAAAGACCAAAATATGTCAAATATATGGGAGAGACCGACCCACATGACCATGTGAGAGAATTATGTGCTCTAAGCATAGAATACATGCATGAATCTACATACCTCATGCGACTCTTTCTTGGAAGTCTAGGAGGCAACGGAATGATTCTCAAAACTTACACCTAGGGTAAAAAATTTTGAGGAGTTAATTCAAAGGTTTATCCAACATTAATCCTATAATATACAACATGATGTGACTATGATGGATCTGTGCAACACTAAACAAAAGACTAGCAAATCCTTTACACACTTTCTACAAAGGTGGAGGAAAATCTTTGCACGGTATTCAAGAGATATTCCTGAGTCTGAGAAAATGGAAATCTTTGTTAATAACTTGATACCTGAGTTGAACTACGCATTGCAAATGCAAGACTCCCATAGCTTCGATGGGATGATCAAGATTGCCATCTGTATCGAAGAAGTCATGGTTAAAAAGGGGAAAATCACTCTTGAAAGTGAAAACAAATCTAACAATCCCAAAAATAAACCTAAATGGTGGAACAAAACAAAAATGTTGTTAATGATGGAGTGGTAGATGCATCCAATCTTAATCCTAAACCTAAGGTGTTCAACCTAACAAATATCATGCAAAAAAGCAAAGATGCCAAGGTAACAAATTGCATACCTAAAGCAAAAAACAAGAATAACAGCGGTTGGCCATGGAATTCCAAGCCTCAAAGAACATTCACTCCTTTGGGAGAACCTCTTGAGACTATTTTGAAGACACTATTAGACAACAAAGTTCTCACAATCCTAGATTCCAAACCATGGGAGCTGAAAGTCAAACCAAGGTGGTGGGATGACAATTCTTACTGTGTTTTTCACAAGAACAAAGGACATAAGACTAACAACTGTCTTAAACTCAAACATGTTATCCAAGACCTTATTGAAGGAGGCAATATCAAGGTGGAAGGACAAACCACTAACGAAGATCATACAACATTTAACAAGTCATTCCCTAACTACAAGAAAGGGGAAGCATATAAAGGAAAAGGAAATGAGGTGAACTACGCCTGCTCTAAAAATGATAATGTGATCAACATGCTAGACATTAAAACTAAAACAATTAATGTGGTTACTATCAAAGGTGCTCAAAATACATCTACACAAACCAATGTGGTGACCCAAAATCAAGCACAAGTCATGATAAAAGTACCCAATTCCTCCTCAAAAACAACTTCCAAAGTACCCATTGTCACTATCCCTAAATTGATAGCAGAAAAACAAATAGTTACTACTTCTACAACAAAGTACAACCTAGTGGATCAATTGCAACAAACCTCTGCTAAAATTTCCATTTTTGAGTTTCTTAAAATCTCCACAGTGCATAGGGAAATTCTTGAACAAGCCCTACATGCCGCAAATGTGCCAAAAGACTTGGATATAGATAAATTCCAAGTGATGGTTAATCATATCTCAGTGCCACATTACCTCTTTTTCAGAGGAAGATGATAAATCATTGACCCGTCCACATAATCGACCCCTTCATATTGAAGTCCTCATTCATAAATCCCATGTTAGACACGTATTGATAGATGGAGGCACATGATTGAATATTTGTACCCTTAATCTCATCATGAAACTAGGTCTTTCAGAATAGACCATTGACTCTAGAAGCAAAATCACTATCAAAGCTTATGATGAGGAAGAAAGATCTTCTAAAGGTCTTATAGTTATACCCATCAGAGTCGGGCCGGTTGAAAGGAATGTCATCTGTCAAGTTCTAGATCTACTCCTAGCGTACAACATATTGTTAGGGAGACCCTGGATTCACAAAATGCAAGTTGTACCATCTACCTTCCACCAATGTATCAAGTTCCCACATAATGGGGTGGAAGTGACAATTCATGCAGATGCCAATTATACTTGCAACAATATCAGGCAAGTAGTATGGTTCTGCATAACAAGGAAACTATGGATAAGAGTGCTCCTAAGACTACCAAAGACATGGTAATGAAAAGTTTTGGAAAAACCTTAAAACTTGAAGAAACAGGTATGGGAGAATATAAGCTGGACATGACCTTTTCATTAACAAAAGTCCTGGTATCACCAAGATCCTATGGAAAACCTTCCTCATCATTCACACCTGCTACATCTTGAATGCAAAAAATCCACAAAGCAATTGGTATGGTTAAGACATCCACATCTTCTTTAGATAACACAAAAGAACAGGAAGTCCTGGCCTAGATTTACAAGGGATAACCAAAGGAAGTTGAGGTAAAACATGTGGAAATATCCCTAGAGAAGTATGGGAAAGGATATGATCTCCTCAAACATATGGGATATAAAGGAAAGGACCTTTAGGCGATAAAGGAAAAGGACTCATTGAACTTGTACACATGGAATTCAGGGATACTAGCTAGAGATAAAACAAGACTCGGTTTCAATAATAAATCTGAAGACCCTTCTTCAAGGGATAGTCCAATTTTTGACAAAGGGAGTGATGAAATAGAAGAAATAGAGCTGGAACCATGGTCCTATGAAAGATTATTACATGTTGGCATGGAGAATCCCAAATATCAAGGAGAGCACTATGTATTAAGCTTTGAAGTACCACAAGATCTTTGCGTGCCTTTGTTAGCACAAACTCCTATTCAAGAGGTAGAAGAAACAACAGAAGATGATCCAACAGTACCATTGGTCGCAACAGTTACTGAAGATATACCTTGACAATAGGATTTACATCTTAAATGGGGGTAGTTAGTCACAGTTTCACATATCCTTGATTTACCACACTTTGATCTACAAGTGGCTAATAGGGTACACCAGGTAACTATTGTTGAATTCTTAAACAGGTCCAATGATGAAGTAACCGACTCACATGATTATGAGTGGGATGAGCTATCTATTACCAAAAATTACATTGAGACAGATGTAATTCACATGTTTGCAGCTCCATCAGCACACAAATAACATTCTAACACTGCTCCTAATAGTGTTGATATTCCTAAAGCAGAGGAGGTATTCCTTCCCACAATCATTGATGAAGAGACTGGTGTTCTCCTAGGTCTAGAAGAAATTCAAAGGCGATCAGCTAGGAGCCTCCTCCTACAAAGAGATGAAGAAGAAGAATACTCAACTGACAAGTCACTAGAGTTTGGTCCACATATTATTAACAAAGACCATCTTAATGACGATCTGACTCTTATTGATCTAAACATTGAAGAGATTAACTTAACAGAACATGTCATGTCAGTTAATAGTCTTGACGCTGACGTGATGCTATCCTTCCAAAAATTTGACTCCTTGTCTCTGATAAACCCTGATCTAATTGATTGGACTAATACGGATCATACTCCTATCCTTGACTTCCCTAATGACTACACTTTGGCTTTCTATCTAAACGCCTATGAACCTTACCCTTCTTCCACCAATGCAAGGAGCGTGAACATGTCACAGAAGGATATCAAGTTTCTAAGTCAAAAATTGAAAAATAAAAAGAAAAAGAGAACTGACTGTGAAAACCACGTTGTGCCAGTGTCATATTCTAAAATAGTAAAAACAAAAGATGTATCTGATGCTGAAAACCTTTTAGAAGCACCAAGAAGAAGCACCAAAAGATGAGATTCTTGATATTCTCCCTGAGCACTTTCAAGAAAGATCTTTAGTTCTGATAGAACCAACACAACCCGTTAACTTGGGTAGAACTGAAGATCCTCAAATTGTTCACCTAGCACAATATTTTTCAGAAGAGGAGAAGATACAGTTCATCAAGTTCCTAAAAGAGAAAAAGATCCACTTTGCATGGTCTTATATAGATATGCCTGGACTAGATCCTGAACTAATACTGCACCATCTATCTATAGCTCCCAGGATCAAACCTATGGAACAAAAACTTAGAAAAATAGATCCTCATGTTGCATTACTAGTGAAAGCAAAGCTAGAGAAATTGTTAAAAGTTGGATTCATTCGAGTCATCGCCTACGCAGGATGGATCTCCAATGTGGTCCCAGTCTCTGAATCTGATAAATCTATCAGGATATGTATGAACTTCAGAGACTTAAACAAGGCATGTCCTAAGGATGACTTCCCACTACCTAATATTGATATGATCATAGACCTCACAGCAGGCTACCAAATGTATTCACTAATGGATGGTTTCTCAAGCTATAATCAGATTAAAATTGCTCCTGAAGATCAAGAAAAGACTGCATTTACATGCGCATGGGGGACCTTTCGATGGAATGTTATGCCATTTGGGTTAAAAAATGTACGTGGTACATACCAAAGAGCAATGACCACTATATTTCATGATATGATGCATAAAAACATGGAGGATTACGTGGATGATACCTTAGCTAAATCAAAGGAAAGGAGCACTCATATCACTGACTTGCGGAAGATATTGGATCGTATGGAGCAATTTAAACTCAGGCTCAATCCAAATAAATGTTCCTTTGGGGTCCCAATCAAGAAAGCTCCTAGGATTTATTGTCTCGACAAAAGGAATTGAGGTAGACCCAGAAAGAGTCAAATCTATACTCGAAATGACTCCTCCACGTAACATTAGTCAAATGAGGATGTTACAAGGGAGACTCACATCAATCAGAAGATTCATGTCACAACTTGCAGATAAAGCATAACCCTTTACTAAATTACTACATAAAGGGGTCACTTTCACATGGGATGAACATTGTGAAGCCAACTTCAGAGAATTAAAAGAGTACCTGGCTACTCCTCCTATTCTTATGCCACCCATACATGGAAAGCCATTACTGTGTTTGACATATGGATGAACGAAGTACTACTTAAACACACAGTTTGATAATGGTTTGATTATGATTCTTTTATGTCCTGATGATGTTTTCGACTAGGGGCATCTAAGTAATTATGAATTTTATCTGATTGATTCATAATTTATGATTTATTATGTCTTCTTAGTTACTCAATGATGTCTGCGCAAAGACAAAGAGTCAGAAGGATTGGGGGCATAATGTTTTCTTGATTTTCTGCGTATGGTTATTGTTTCATACGATCCTATAAATTTCACCTAACTTGGATGTTTATGGTAAGAGCTGCCACTATGGGTGGATAGCCACATATATCTCGATCTTGGTTATGTGTAAACTACAGTGAGTTTGACGCAATTTCCTTGTCTATTTTCTGATCCAGATTCTCACTAAGGTATACGAATCATAATGTACCCAAGGATATGAATTTTCAAGGTCATTGCGGGTTCAATATCTTGCCTTACTCAAAAAGTGGTATATTAAAAGGAAGGTGACTATTTTTGTTATCCTGGCTTCTATGCCTTGATGCCTAAGTCTATTTCTGACATTTCAATAAAATATAGTATTCATACTTTCATAATATCAGTGGGTATTAGTGATAGTTGTACTATTCAATGGTATCCATTCTGAAACCGCCCAATGATGATAAAAATGTTGCAATATTTGCTAAATCAGAGACAAGTCCTAAGAGTCTTCATATAGCTACATTTAAAAATTGCTTGATGCATTTTTCAACAGTATTAACAACATAAAGAAAATTTACGATCAAAACATGGTTTCTATCTTCTTCCACAAATATCAAGTTCATTACATCATTTTTATTACTGATATCATCCATAGCATACATTTTGCATTCATTTGGAAACATGAAACTGAAAAATACAAAAATAAAACATCCATGTATTGCATTTTTACTTGTACATCCTAAGTGCATCCATACATATATTTTGCATCGCTGGAAAATCAAAGAAAACATACATTTGCATTTTCACATAGATATCATTTGTTCATATCAGTAATATACTCATCACATCCACATGATCAAAATGATGTTATCAAAATATCAACTAATTCGTCACAAGATCAAGATATCATCACATGTGCAACAGATACATTTACCACATCTATGGAAAGCAAAATGGATACATACAACATGTTAGAATCCAGAAACTACAAACATGATACAAATCAACGCATAAAGAGTATCAGTGAGCACAAAGGGTATCAGTGAACATAAAAGAGTATCACAACATAAAGTGTATCAGATAGTGTACAGCATGTCAGTACACATAAAAAGCATCAGTATGCCAAAAATCATGAATCAGATATATATACAAATCAATGTAATGTACAAAAAGGGGGATCTCAGTAGGATCCAGATATACATGTATAATCTCAAAAAGAAGCAAAATGGTGCATAGTAACAACTCTGGCCCGCCCCCTCTCCCTGGTCAGGAGGAGGAGGAGGAGGTGGCATGAATGGAGCTGCTGGAGGCGGCATGGCCCCCTCTGACTGCTGAGCTATGTGTGAAAAAGTGGGTGCTCTCTGGCCCTCAGGAACTGCTGCATGATACAAAACGTAATAATATGTCATCTGTCCCTGATGGACTACTGTCCAGGAATGGGCGTCTCTCTCAGCTCTAAGAATCTCCCCTTGTGTATCCCTCTCAGCTCTCAGCCGCTCGAGCTGTCTATCCCTGTCTGCTAAAAGTGCCTCTGCAGTAGTGACCCTAGCCTCCAAGGCTGTGATCTGAGCTTTGAGATCCTCTCTCTCTTGCTCACACCTCGATAGAGGGTCCTCATCTCTACTAGGATCCTACTCCTGCACTCTTTGTCTCCACTGTCTCTGCTACTCAGGAGTAAGTAATGGGCCAGGATCTCTCTGTGGGGCCACAAATTTGTATCTTGGTCGTCTCTGCCCACTACCACTCGCACCACCTGTATCAACGGCATCTCTGCCACCACCCCTATCATCATCATCATGCCTGTCATCTCGAGGAGGGTGCCTACCACCTCTACCACCGTCTCTACCACCATCATGGCCCCCATGTTTGCCTGGAGCTTTATCTCTGCCGCCTCTCCCCCTAACAGGTCATTCCTCAAGATCATAATCCAACGGCTCCTCTATATGAGGAATCATCTCCTCTAGCACTGTGAATCATGGAAACGGATGCTGTAGCATCTCTGCCACATACCCATCTGATACTCCCGCATCCTCAACATCTGGGCGAAGGTCCCAGTCTATCGCTACCATATCATGAATGTCTTGTGCGATAGTATCATAAGTCAGCTATGCTCCCCAGTCAGCCACCTCATCTCTGATCTGAGCATAAACTGTCACATCCTCTGTACGGCCCTATCACCGCCCATACTACCTCAAAACCCTAGTGATTAGGAAGTGCTCTATAATGTACCAGGTCTGGCCTATTAGATATCTTCTCTGACACAAAAAGGGAACCTACCGAGCATCAGATGTCCATACCTCATAGCCTAGGTATGGTTTCCACACGACCTCTGTCATATCGTTGAATAATCGATGCCAATACTCAACCTTGCCCAGGTGGGCTCTTGTAAAAGACCTGCGTACATGTACACATAGGGCTACTATGGTGCCCTCTTCCTATCAATAATCGGTCGTGTCACAGGGATGTGCTCCTACGCCCATACCTGAAGAATCAATATACCCACAGTCATGCTACGAGTATGGTGGTAAACAATCTCATGAAGCTCTCGGTATATGTGAGCTAAAATGTAGCTCCCCCAGGAAAATCATCGACAATGGATGATCATCTACTCTACCATGCTGACCCAGCCCACCAACAAACCATGCTTCCCTCTGTCTGGCATAAGGATGCCGCCTACTAATCCAGCTAAGTATACAGCTAATCGATCATAGTGATCGACCATGTAGTCCCATGACAGGTATCTGCGATCTATGCTGTCATCCTGGAAGAAGCTCTGCGTAGTCCCGATCGCCACGCCAGCTCTAGACTCAAAATACACCTCATATCCCACCATGGGCATGCGCAAGATCCTCCAAACATCCTCTGGTGTCATAGTAATCTCACCAATCGGTAGGTGGAAGGTGTTGTGCTTTGAATGTCATCTCTCAGCCAGAGCAGTCAACAACCCTTAGTTTACCCCGATCTCGGGTAAACCTATCAATGCCCACAATCTACAATAGATCACAGTAGACTGCTCATCATCTGACAATGCCAGAACTCATGCAAGATACGTGCCTCAAAAGGCAACTACCTCAAACTGGGCCTGATTTTTGACAACACAGTAAAACATCAACATTCTATCTACAACAAGGGGCAAATTCCTACTCTGCTAAGTTATTCCACATTCACAGGATGCAAACAGATCAAAATAATTTGAAAACCTAAGTCTTTTACCAAATGCGACCTTGAAAATATAGGATGCAATTTCGCATACGGGATGCGATCCTAGAAATACAGAATGCGATTTCGCATACGGGATGCGATCCTAGAAAAATAGGATATGATCCTAAATGCGGGGTGCGATCCCCGAAATCCTGGATGCGATTCCCTAATGGACTCTAGCTAAAAACATAACTAAATCTAAAGAATTGGATGCAATCCAGGAAAACTTAGATGCGACGCAAAATCTGGGAAAAATCGGATGCGATGCGCGTTTTGCAGGATGCGATTCAGAATCCTGGATGTGATCCTAACTTTGACTAGCTATAAAACACACCAAAATGCTTGAAATTCAAAAATGCAAAATTCAAAGGGTAGTTTATCAAGCACTTACCGGCGGTGGGTAGTCGGCTGGTCGCTGGTGTTGTCGGCTCATCTCAAAATGATGTTTCCTCACAGGGACCACCATTTTCTCTGCAGAGCTCTCTAATTAGCTATAGCTAAATGTCAAAATGAATAGTGAAATGGTCAATTTGGAGGCTTATATGGGTCTTTTGGGACATTTAGGGTTTCTAAAAATCCTCTCCAATAACTACAAAATTATTTATGTTCTCTTTTTCTTTAATCGGGAACCAAATCGAAGGTGCCTACGACGTTTTCAGCAGCACAGTGTCTTTTTGCGACAATTTCAAAAAAATTGTGAATTTGCTTCTTTTATTCACCATATTGGTAAATATGGCACATTTCATCATACATCTTGATCTAAAAATCATTATCACTCATATTTTCACATCATTAACTTGATAATCGTGTGTTTATTTTTAAACACACCTTCTACTCTATCTTTTTAGCCTTATCGCTTCCTGCAAGTGTTCTATTCTCTTCAACTGAGGGATTTTATTTCTTTTCTTTCGATTTCATTCCCGAGGGGGCATGATCACACTATCATCAATTAAATTTTTGTATCAATTAAATTTTTGCTCAAAACTGCATTAAAAATGACTTCATTATCAAACAAACTAGGGGCATAACAGTTTCCTTGACTAAGTCGGATCTGTTGGATAGAAAGCTTTGGTTCTCATGAGCTGGATATCTTATGTTTCCTCATTTTAAGAAGATTTTTAGAGCTCCTAGCAGCTTCATATTGGCTTTTGGACGACAACCAAGTTCAGAATCAGTATTATCAATCTTTGGACAACAACCAAGTTTAAAATTGGTATTTTTAAAATCTTTTATTAATCTTTGGACGACAATCAAGTTCAAGATCAATTCTATCAGTTTTGTTCGATCAAGTGCAAGAATGATCTCATAAACATTTCATTTGACAACCAAGAACGGGATTCTCAATCCTTCTGAAGTCAAAATCAAAAACTTTCTTTGAATTAATGCACTGCTTGCACATCAATTCAAAGAGGGGCAATTGTAACCACCTAAATTTGGTCTGTTATAACTATAGACCCTATTTGCCCTAAGTGTGATCATACCCTCGATTATATCCAAACGACCCTATTACTGCTTGGCATAATTCTTCAAATCAAATTTAATGTCTTAGGTGACTTTTATCACTGATTTATATTAACTATTATAGCCATACAATTCAAATCAATTTCGATCAATCAAATGTTATCAAAATCAAATATGGCTATAGTATTTAATTATAAAGGAATTAAATAAATCCCTAAATCAAATACCCACTTGCAAAATAACCCATTCTCCTAACCTATTTAATTTAATTAAAATGGCTATAGTCCCCTAATTATTAAAAAGCAATTTCATTGTTTAAATAATTAATTCTTATATTTTTAAATGAATTAAATAAGTTTATTTCATTTATTAATATTCCCCTAAACCCTAACCTAACCTATCTCAACCACTTCTACCCTGGGTTCTAACCCTTCTCAACCCATTCACCCATGCTAATCTAATCCTAATTCTAAATTCTATCCTAACCCACCTCCTAATGTTGTCACATTCCATTAAGGAATGCTTAGCAACTCCACCCACTTGAGAAAGTCTACTTTCTCAAGCTAGACTTTCTTAAAGTCCATTTTCTCAAGCCACTCTCTTACATCCTCCCTTGCCTCTTTCAGGCTTTCATTAATGCCCTATTAATGAAGATGCCTTAAGCCTATGTCTCTCCCATGCCTTATTAATACCTTGGAAATTAATGGCTCTTACACCTTCATTTATGAGCCTCCTAATTCATAAATGAACTTTGTCCCCCCTCTCTCTCTCTCCCATTCTTCTATAAATAGAAGCCTATTTTGAGAGCAAATAAGCCTTCACTTTAGATTTCAATTACATTGTTATGCTGTTGAATTAATATTAGACTCATATTTCATCTATTTTTCATGCTAGTTCATTGTTTTAGTTTCATCTTTTAGAGCTAAATAATATGCTTTTTCATATTTTTAGCTTAAATTTGGATCAAATCCTTCATGCTAGAATAGTATTTGTCACTGATTTGTAGCATATTTTTGAGGGCTAAATATGCAACTAATCACACTCTTTCTATTTAGAAGGCAATAGGCTGATATTAGTGGTTTTCAATGTTTTATCAAACCATTTGAACTAATGCAATGACTTATTGAGTGTTTGCGTTGTTTCCAATAGGTTCTCGAATACACACACACACTGTGCAGTCGGTCATGGCTGTCTCTAGCTGTCTGGTGGAGGCATCATACCCTGTGGATGCACACCTCCACCCCTCATCCTTGGGCCTCCTCTACCTCTCCCTCTCTGCGGAGCATCGCCACCATCATCTCCTCCATCATCGTCATCCCCTCTGCCTCCACCACGACCTCTACCTCTGTCTCCTTGTCCTCGACCTCTGTCACCTAGCTCTCTTTGTGGAGGCCTCTCAGCTAGATCTATGATTCTATGGAAAGGGTGATCCCTCATATATCTCTCAAACTCAGCTGTCATCCCTGGGTCTACGACCCCCTGTCTCATCGACCATGCCTGAAATGGCATGTCTAGAAACTCCTGTCTCGCTGTCTCAAATGGTATCATGGGCCCCCAGTCTCGTCTCTCCTAGAAGGTCTAGGCAAAATCTGTAGTCCCATGAGGCATCCCCTGAATACAGCCAAATTGCTAGAGTACCCTGCTGCACATCTGCCTCTCTATGATGAAGGGAGTCCTCCCTATCAACCATCATGTCTCAAAACAATACCTGAGCTGACGCTCGTCATCCCAGACCTCACACCCTAGGTAGGGTCTCAAGATGACTAAATCTAATGTATCAAATGTATACCTCTAGAACTCTAACTATTCTAGCTTACACTAAGACTGAACAGATACATAAAGGAATATATAGGGTTGTCTAGCCCCTTGAAATCTGAGTGTCGTTGGTTGTGTGATGGCCATATGCTCCCATGCCCACACATGGAGAAGTGTCACCCCTATAGATAATGATGCACTGCCATGGTATACCACCTGGTGAAGATCATGATATAAGTGTGCTAGAAGGCACACTCCCCAAGCAAAATGGGTCCCCTCATCCATCATCCTCTGAAGTGTCCTACCCCATCCGACTACGAAACCATGAGATCTCTGATCGGGGCACACGTATCCTCCAATCACGCTGGCAAACATGATGGGTAGCGGCTCATATAACGCCACCATATCCTCCCAACTGATCTCAACGTCATCTATATCATCGTCACTGAATACCTCTCTGCACTAAGCTAATCCACCATGCCGATCATAATGCACTATCTTGCCAGTGATAGGTAGTCAAAGGATGCGATATACATCCTCCAATGTCACGGTCATCTCGCCTGTAGGTAGATGAAAGGTACTCGTCTCTGAGTGCCATCTCTCCGCCAAGGCCATCAGCATACCTAGATTCGCCTGAATCTCAGGCGTATAAATCACATGATATAGGTCGGTCACTCCAATCAGGACTCTGTCAGTCTCTGACAATGCTGGCCTCAAACTATGAGTCACGGGATATCTCTCTCGTGACATTAGACCATCAGTAATATCCTCCTATCAATATCAAATCAAATCAAACTATCAGCTATCAATCACATAGATCTATGTATCTATCCTACCTATCCAACACATGTTTATCACATGTATCAGATGATAATCCTATCAATTATCTATCAAACAAGACAGTTTACTAGCAACCATGCTACAATGTTGCCTATCTTGACATCAATGATAATCATTATCCAACAAAAATTGATCTTATCGACCTACCGCTATGGAAGTTTGACCTAATTTCACTTTTTATATGGTTAGACCCTAACTTGCTATGAATGCGCAGCATTTTTCTATGTTTGCGCAACTTTTCATGTATGCGCAGCGCAGTGAAGTATTTGCATAGTTTAACTTGACAAATGCGCAGATTTAACATATGCGTTGATTATTGAAATGAATGCGCAGAATCAGAGGGCCTCTCTGATGAATGCGCAGAACCCCTAAACATATGCGTTATTTTTTCGCGTTTAACTATTAAAGCTGCGCATTGATGCGCTGCAACTGCGCATTGGTTCTACGAGGCAAAAACATAAATTTTCCTAACCTACCTACAATTCAATCTAACCTAAAAACATGTTACAAATCTACCTAGAAAGCATGATTGAATCAAATTACAAGATCAGGATTGACCACTCACCGGCTGTCCAGAATCTGGCGGTCTCTGGAAGCGTCTGACTCACTCGAAACGGTGATCAGGAAGTGGGAATGGCATCTTCGCTGCTCTACTCTTCACTCTCCAAGCCTCCAATCTCCAAATGAAAAGTGTACACAATGAGCTTATTGTGGACCCTTCTGACTCTATATATAGCCCGTGGACCCATTTTTGCTTACCTGTGGACCCTACCTATCACTATCACTTCGTCTCACCTCATTTTTCACTCCCAATTTCTTCTGATTCTTTTCGTGAGATTGATTGAACCCTTCAGAAATGAAAAAATAAAAATAAAAAATATCTAAAACTACACATGAAATTTTTTCAATCAATCTCTCGAGGGGGCATGCAAAGGTCATTCTCGGCAAACATAGTCTGGGGTAGAAAGCTTGATTTTTCTTTGAAACAATGTGACAAGCACATTATTTCAAAGAGGGGCAAAATGTATACACTAAAAAATGGCTTCGTTAATTAATCAATTAATTAAATATTTATTATTTAATTAATGTCTATTTCTTCTATTTATTTAATAAATTATTATATTTATTAGATAAATTCACTATAGTCTATGCTTCTTATCCTAGGTCTTCATAATTAGTTCTATTAAAAGTGATTTAATTAAATACACAATCACTAAATATGACTAAGTCCCTTAGTCCAACTCATAAACCTAGTCACCTTACACATCATCTTGGCTAAAATAATTAATTATTATTAATTAATAATTAATCATTATCCTCACCCACACATGTCCTATTATTAAGGGCTATGTG
>MU224951.1:14820510-14857130 GCA_018584345.1 Thuja plicata | reverse complement strand
TCCTCTCCATGGTCTTTGTGAGACACTTGACATGTGTCTTTCCCTTCCATCTTCTTCTCCCTTATGTCAATGTAGGAGGAACATTCTCCCTATTCTTTCTCTCACATTCCAACTATATCCCCTTTTCACTCAACCCCTTCAACCAAGTCAATAGCAACCCTAGGATATTCCACCTTTCATTCTCCACCCTAGGATTATGCCACCTAGGCTTAGGTCCTCCAAAATCCTATAAAAGGAGCTTCATTTCCCCTTTGGGATCTAGTACCATCAAGCATTCAGGCAATAGGCATTCAAGCATTCAAGTGATCAAGAATTCAAACAATCAACCATTTTCACAAGCATCCAAGCATCCATTTCAAGCATTCTCACAAGAATTCCATCACTCATTTGCATTATCAAGGTTTTAGACCATTTTTCATTCATTTATATAATCTCCACACTTTGGTAGCATCTTGAACAAAAGGGCTTCATTTGGAAATATGAGGGCTCAACATACATTCAAGAAACCAAAGCTAGGAGGGCAATGGAGACAAGCTGCATTGAGTAGGTGAAGGTAACTTTATTGTTTTTCTTCATTTAAACGTGTAATCTTCATTGTGTTTGCATTTAGATTGATTTGTTAATTAGATTGATTAATATTTCATTTAGAGTAATTGTCCATCTATTTTGCATACAATCACATACAGTGAGGCTCATTTCAAATATACATCCTTTGAAGTACCTCCTAAGAAAAATAGCATTAACAGGATGTCTGGCAAAGTGGGTCATCATTCTGAGCGAATTTGAAATTGAGTATGTGGACAGGAGGGCTATTAAAGGACAAGTCCTTGCGGATTAATTAGTTGATTCACCACTCCAAGATGATGCACCTTTAAGAATTGAGTTCCCTGATGAAATAATTATGCATCTAACTAAGTATCCATGGAAGATGTACTTTGATGGTTCCTTCATGAAACAAGGTTCTGGCGAGGGGGTTCTATTCATAACTCCTTAAGGCTACAATATACCCAAGTCCTACAAATTGATATTTCCATGCACAAATAACATTTCTGAATATGAGGCATTGGTAAACGGTCTTAAGCTTGCCATGGAATGGAAAATCGTAGACTTACATGTGTATGATGACTCCCAACTCATTATCAATCAAGTCAATGGAGATTATCAGATGAAAGATGAGAAGTTAAATCCCTACAAGAAACTAGTAGATGACCTAAAGAAGTACTTTATCTTCATCATGTTCCAACAGATACTTAGAACCAAGAACAAAGCTACAGATGCTATGGCTACATTGGAATCCATGTTACAACTGGAGAAACATCAATTCTGCTATGACTTATTGGTGGAATAATTATCCTACCCAGCCTTTGATACCCCTGAATACCAAGTAATTTGCACTTTTAATACCCCAGACCAATCTCAGTATGCTAAAATCATTGCTTACCTAGTTGACCAAAATTTTCCAAATGATCTATCCAAGAATGAAAAGTGAGCCTTAATTAGGACAATATTGCATTATGTTCTCATAACTAATAACCTATATAGACGAGGTCTCGACTTCTTATATGTTTAGAACATGAAGATTCAGATCACGTGTTAAAATAATTCCATGAAGGTGTATGTGGATCACATTCAAACAACTTTTCACTAGCAAAGAAACTGCTCAGAGTAGGCTATTACTGGCCTACAATGGAAAAAGATGTTATTCAATTTTCAAAAACTTGTCATAAATTCCAAACACATGGAAATATCATCCATGCTCCTACCAAAGAAATTATACCTTTCGTAACACATTGGCCATTTCAACAATGGGCCTTTAACTTGGTTGGACAAATATATCCTAGTTCTTCAAATGGACACAAGTTCATCATTACGGCCATTGAGTATTTCACGAAGTGGGTCGAGGTCATGTTGCTAATCAAATCCACTGGCAAATAGGTGGCTATGTTCATATTGAACTACATTATCTGTAGATATGGGATACCCTCTTCAATTGTGACATACAATGGGGGTCAATTTAAAAACCAAAACATTGATGACCTTTGTGAACAGTTCCACATCACTCAACATTGCTCCTCAATCTATTATCCTTAGGGTAATGGACAGGATGAGGCATCCAATAAAAATATTCTCAAGATCCTACATAAAAATGTGAGTACATCTGACAGAGACTGGCATTTACAACTAAATCTAGCACTTTGGGCCTACAGAACAAGCATCAAAACACCAATTGGAGCCACGCCATTTGCTCTAGTCTATGGTGCTAAAGCAGTACTACCTATTGAGGTTGAAATTCCATCTTTACACATATCTTTACAAAGTCTTGTTACTGATGAGAAATACCGCATCAATAGGGTGAGTTCTTTAAAATTACTTGATGAGAGCAGACAACATGTGTTCGATCATCTAAAAGTGTACCAAGCATGAATTTCCAAGGGGTACGATAAAAAGGTCAAACCATGACAATTTCAAGTGGGGGATCTCATCCTAAAGGAGAACCCTAAGAACCAGTCTAAAAAAGAACAGAAGGGAAAGTTTGAACCTAACTAGCTGGGACCTTATGTTATCACTGCTACTTTTGGGACTGGAGCCTATCAACTAGTTACACCTGAGGGAGATGTTTTTCCAAATCCTATCAATACTCTACATTTGAAACGATTCTACGCTTGATGTTTGGCTACCAGAGCCTGTACAGTGAAATACTCAGAAAATACCAAAACATCATAAAATTGATCCTGAAGAAATCCAAAAACAATGGAAAAAGTCCTGAAGAAAGGTATCCTTGGTGAAAACCTAGCAAACAGGCGCCTTGATATTACAAAAACATTCAAAAAATAAAAAATAGAAAAAAATTTGAAAAAAGAGAAAAGTGCCTTGATGAAAACCTGGTAAAACAAGCATCTTGGTAGAAAAAAGAATGAGAAAGTTTTACCACGTGGTGAAAACCTAGCAATCAGGCGTCACTTGTATTCTTCACTCTATCTATCAATACATTGCTGATACTAGGCCTTCATGATTACACCTGTGCTAAGAGTTGACTTTGTTTCCTTACGAATATCTTATCCTTGCTTGGGGTTTATCTACATTTCTATTTTAGGATCAAGTCATTCTGCACTGGGGGCATCTTTGCTAGCATGTTACATTGCGTCTGCTAGGTCTTCATAGGATGGTTTGTCTCTAGACACAATGGTTCTTGATGCTTGCACCAAACTGTCCCTTTCACGAAACAAGGATGGCACAAACATTGCACTAACATAAAAGGTATTTCTAAACACTACACTGGATTGCAAACAGGAAAAAATTTATACACAGACATGGGAGCCATATTGCTTACATTCTAAACTTTTGATTGATGAATCTCTACTGCGCTTGACAAATGAATCAATGGTATTGCTCAATACTACTTGAGCACAGTTTGATCTTGGTTTGATTATGACTCTTTTATGTTTCAATGATGCCTTTAACTAGGGGTATATAAGCAGTTATGATCTTTATTTGATTGATTCACAATTGATAGTTGTTATGTCTTTCGAGTTACTCCATGACATCTGCATAGAGATAAAGAGTCGCAAGGATGGGGGGCATAATATTTTCTTAGTTTTCTGCGTATGGTTATTGTTCCAAATGATCCTATAAATTTCACCTAACTTGGATGTTTATGGTAAGAGTTGCCACCATGAGTGGATAGCCGCATATATCTCAATCTTTGTTATGAGTAAACTATGGTAAGGTTGAAACAATTTCCATGTCTATTTTCTAACTCAGATTCTTACTAAGGTATATGAAGCATAATGTACCCAAGGATATGAATTTTCAAGGTCATTGTGGGTCCAATATCTTACCTTACACAGATTCTGATATATTAAAAGGAAGGTGACTAGCTTGTCATCCTCGCTTCTATGCCTTGATGCCTAAGTCTATTTCTGACATTTCATCCAATAAACATAGTATTCATACTTTCATAATATTAGTGGGTATTAGTGATTGGTTTACTATTAGGTGGTATCCATCCTGACAAGAGCCCAATGATGATAAAAAAAGATACACTGTCTACAAATCAGTGACAACTCCTACGAGTCTCCATATAGCTGCATATAGTGATTGCATGCCTCATTTTTGAAAGAAACAAAAGCATAAGGAATTTGAGCTCAAAATGATTTTGATTTTCTTCTAAATCCAATTTAATTACATCTATTACTGATATTTATATCATTGCACATCCATAGCATACATTTTGCATTCATAAAATGAGACAGAAGCAAAATACAAAAAATAAAGCATTTATGCATCACATTTATTTTTACATCCTAAGTGCATCCATACATTTTTACTTGCATAAGAAAAACTAAAAAACATATATTTGCACATTCACATAGTATCATTTGAAACATATTTATATTAGTAATAAATTCAAAACTGCATAAAGGGTGTCATCATCTACAAATCTAACTCATCATAATACCAAGATAAAACTAAATCACATGTGCATCAACATCTATCAAAGAAAAGAGAATGCATGAAACAAGTCAGAATCAGAAATAGCTGCATCAGATATATGTATCAAATCATGGTACAGATCAAAAATATGGCACAAGTCTACAAAGAGTATCAGTGTTTCAGAATGATAGGAAGAATCATATATACATGTATAAAGTGTCATCGTACAAAATAATGATCTCGGAAGGATCTAGATATATAATATAAATGTGTGACAAGATACAATATCAACTCTGACTCCCCCCCTCTCCCTGATCTGGAGGAGGAGGTGGAGAAAATGGAACTGCTGGAGGTGGCATGGCCCCCTCTGACTATTGTGCTAATTGTTAAAATGATATATCTCTTTGTCCCTCTGGTACTGGGGCATGATATAAGGCATAATAATAGGTCACTATCTGTGCCTAATGAACTACAGTCTGAGCATGTGTATCTCTCTCTTCTCTAAGCCTCTCAATTTTTCTATATCTATCAGCAAGAAAGGCATTTGCTATAGTGATCCTATCATCTTCTATGATCATCCTCACCACCGGTGTAGTAATCCTGGCCATGAGCTTCTCTTGCTCCTACTCACACTGAGATAAGGGATCTCCGTCCCTACCCAAACCCCTGCCACAACCTTGTCCTAAAGGTCTATATTGTGACCTGTCCTATGGCTACTGCTGTTGTCTCTATTATATTTTTTTCTCCCCTATAAGTGAAGGCCATGGATCCATCCTGGGAGCAACAAATCTAAAGCAGGTATGCCAACCCTCTCCACTGCCACTGGCCACCTCTCCCATACCACCCACAACACCACCTCCCCTGTCATCTCCACCATCATCGCCATCATCTGCAGGAGGGAACCTACCATCTCTACATCTATCTTGCCCTCCCCCAACACCCCTATCTCTCTGTACTCCTCCTCTCCCTCTGGCTAGATGATCATCAGGATCATAACCTATTGGGTCCTCTTAACGAGGAATGGCATCCTCAGGAATAGTAAACTGTGGAAATGGATGTTGGAGCATCTCTGCTGCGTATCCATCTGAACATCCTACATCTGTAACATCAAGCTAAAGATCCCAATCAACTCTACCATATCTCTAATCTCCTGATGAGCGGTCTCATATCTCAATTGGGCACCCCACAATGGTGCCTCATCATGAACTCTGGCATATATTGTCACATCCTGGCTCCTACCCTGTTGATGGCCAAACTATCTCAATACACAGATATGTACCAAGTGCTCTATGACATATCTGCTATGTCTAATCAGTTACCTAATCTAGAAGAAAAAATGAACCTGTCTACCATCAGACGTCCACTCCTCACAATCCAAATACGGCCACCATACTACATCTATCATGTTATCAAAAAGATGCCACCAATACTCTACCTTGCCCAGATGGGGCTACTGAATCAAACCTGCGTACATATATACATAAGGTTACTTAGGTGCTCATTGCCTGCCTACAATGGGTCATCTCACTAGGATGTTCTCCCAGGCCAAGATCTGCAAAATCAAGATCCCTGCAGTCATGATCCGGGTATACTGATACACAATCTCGTGGAGCTCCTGATACATATGGGTCAAAATATAACTACCCCATGAAAATCTATGTCTAGAGACGACCATTTTCTCAAGCATATCAACCCATCCTACAAGGAATCCATGTTGTCCTCTATCTGGCATCAGGATGCCACCAATTAGTCCTGAATATATAGATAGACAATCATAGTGATCGCACATGTAGTCCCATGAAATGTATCTCCGATTAATAGTTTCATCTTGGAAGAAATGACAAGCTGCACCAATGGCAACGACAGAAGTCACCTCAAAACACACCTTGTGGCCCATAACTAGAACTCACAGTATACGCCACATGTCCTCAGGTGTGACTGTCATCTCCCCAGTCAAGAGATGGAAGGTGTTGTGCTCTAAGTTCCATCTCTCGGCAAGAGCATTCAAAAACCCTCGATTTACCCCAATATTAGGTAAACCAATTACTGATCATAATCCTACCCGGACCACTACCTCTTGCTCATCATCTGACAGCAGTCCGGCCAAGGCAAGCACACACCCTGGATATGTACTTTCAAATGCTACTACCTCAAAATTGACCTATTTTACAAAGATGGCAATTAACAAAGATAAATCAATGTTCTATCTATGACAAAAATGCAAAAACATAATCAGCTAAGTGATTCAAAGTTCGCAGAAAGAAGACGGTTCACAATTAACAAAAACTCTAAGTCTTGAAATGAGATGTGATCCTGGAAAAATAGGGTGCGATCTCTTTTCCCAAATGCGATCTTGGAAACACAGGATGCAATGGAGAATGATGGGTATGATCTCAGAAATCCCAGATGTGACCCCAAACATGGGGTACGATCCTAAAATATAGGGTACGACATAAACCTAGTTTCACATTCTAAACTAAGCCAAAATGGAGCAAACCGGATACGATCTAGGAAATACTGGATGTGATGCGAAAATTTGAGACAACAAGATGTGATCCAGGAAAAATCGGATGCGACACGGGTTTAACAGGGTGTGATCCAGAATCCCGGATGTGACCCAAAATTTGAAAGGCTATAACTACCACCAAAAAGCAAGAAAATGAAAAATACCAAATTCATGAGGTAGTTTTACGAGTACTTACCAGAGGTGGGTAGTCGGTCAAGCGCTGATGTCGATGAATGAGCTCAACACAATGTTTTTGCATGGGGACCACCATCTTCTCTGCATAGCTCTCAAATTTACTATAGGTAAAAGTGAAAATAAATAGTAAAATAGTGGTTTTGGAGATATATATATATATTCATCTTTTGATCTATTTAGGGGTTCCAAAACTCCTCCCAGGCAACTGAAAATCCATTTCTATTCTCCTTTTGATCAATTAGGAACCAAATTGAAGGTGCCTAGGCCATTTTACATAGCTCAGTACAATTTTTGTGACAGCTCCTGAAAATGCAGAATTGCTCCATCTGTTCTGAAACTCTGACAAATTGCACATTTCATCAAAAATCTTGGTTCGACATCATTTTATCAGTCTCACCACTCACATTTTCATGTCATTAACTTGGTGCCCATGTGTTTACTCTTAAAATACACCTTCATTTCTTCACTTCTTCTACTCCATTCTTTCTTGAATTAATCGTTCCATGCAAGTGATACGTTCTTTCAACAAAGGGATTTCATTTCTTTCCTTCAATTTTGTTTTCGAGGGGGCATGATCACACTATCATCAATCAAATTCTTGCTCGAAACAACATTAAAAATGACTTCGTTATCAAATAACTAGGGGTATGACAATTTCCTTGACTAAGTCAAAATTGTTGGATAGAAAGATTTGGTTCTCATAAGCTAGATATCTTGTGTTTCCTCAATTTAAAAGATTCTTACTAAGCTCCTGGCAGCTTCATATTGACTTTCAGACGACAACCAAGTTTGGAATTAGTATTATCAATCTTTGGACAACAACCAAGTTTCGAATTGGTATCTTTAATATCTTTGTGTATTGACCTTTGTAAGACAACCAAGTTCAGATTCAATTCTATCAGTTTAGTTAAATCAAGTACGAGACTGATCTCATCAGACATTTCATTTGATCGTGAGTGAAATTCTCAATCTTTCTAAAGTCAACATTAAAAACTTTCTTTGAATCAATGCGTTGCTCGGACATCTATTCAAAGAGGGGAAAATGTAACCACCTGGATTTGGTCTTCTCTAACTATAGACCCTATTTTCCCTAAGTGTGATCATACCCCCAATTATATCCAGACAACTCTCCAATCGGTTGGCATAATTCATTTGAATCAGATTTAATTTTCGAAGTGATTTAATCACTAAATTTTATTAATCACCTTAGCCATTCAAAACCAATCAATTTTAATTCAAATCATTTCAAATCAAACATGGCTAAGGTAATTAATTTAAAATGAATTAAATAAATCCCTATTATATCTAATCACTTGCAAAAATCCTATCTTCTAGCTTAAATTAATCTAATTAATTGCCTATAGTCCTAATTAATTATCTAAAGCAATAAAAAGCTTAAATAATTAATTTTTCTATTTTTGAATGAATATATTAATTATAATTCATTTCATTAATATTCCCCTTAACCCTAACCTAACCTATCTCAACCACCTTAACCCTGGGTTCAAACCCATCCCAACCTATTCCCCCCATGTTAAGTCTAATCCTAATCTTAATCTTATTCTAACCCACTTCCTAATGTTGTCACATTCCTAATTTTGTGATTAGGAATCCAACCCACTTGAGAAAGTCAACTTTCTCAAGCTTGACTCTACATCCTCACCATGCCTCTTAATTGCTCTCATTAATGCATTATTAATGGATATTCCTCAATCCCATGCATCATCAATGCCTTTGGCATTAATGTCTCTTACACCTCATTAATGGTTTTTACACCTCCATTAATGACCCTTATCCCCCCTCTCTCTCCTCATTTCTTCTATAAATAGAATGCTTTTTTGAGCTCAAATGACCCTTAATTTTTAGATTGAAAAACATTTTTATGTTATTTAGATTAATTCAAAATCTATATTGCATTGTAGTTTTGATATTATGCATTGTTAGTATCATGTTTTTTAGAGCTAATATGCATGCTTAGTGAGCATTTAGATTAGTTTTGATTCAAATCTTTCATTTTTAGGTTATATATGTCACTAATATGTGCATAATCTGAGGGTATGATTATGGCATTCTTGAAACTCCTCATAGATAGGAAGCAATAGATCAGTTTTAGTATTTAGCTTCAAACCCTTGCTTTTTATGCTTTTCTACTAATATGATGATCTATTAAAGTGTCGTGTTGCAGATAATAGGTGCACTAATTAACACATAGAGATGGTAATACTAGTATACCACAGTCCACGATCGGAAAAATAAATACCAAGAGTATGAGTAAAGGGAAAACAAAGGAAACTGAGATAATAGACTTCCACAAACTGGTTAAAATAGTAGGTTTCACTGATGAATTCCATGATATTTTTTATCCTATTATCCATGGAAATAAGATTTGCACTTGAAAATAAGTGGAAAGATCCAATGAAGGATTCAAAATTTTGTCCATTTAACAACACGTTAAAGGCAAAGACAAATAAAATTGCACCGTGGGTTGTTGGGTCAGCACGCATGGTGTTACCTCAAGTATTCCCTTGTCCAAAAATTGTCATGCTCTGCGCCCAAAATTATGATGAAAATAGAAAATCAATTGTCAATAAAAATACTTAGGAGGAAATTTTGTCGATAACAGAGACTTAATTTGCTAGTCTGTTGAACCTAGGGTTTGAAGCACAAAAATTAAATGTGCACATTGACCTGGGAAAGCTGGCAGAGACTTATGAAAAAATAGATGCAAAACAGAAAGATTCATATATCAGAAGAATAACAAGTAGTTCTAGTCTGGATCCAGATCATAAGCCTCCTTATGATTATGATATTTTTGTGCAATGGGTTCAGGATAGTATTTCCTTGCTAGCATTTTATGGGGATTAGATAGTAACAAAGAAGTGGGTGCCAACATTCTTGAAATGATTTTTCATATTCATTGTGAAAAATAACTAGTAAAATATAATTTTATTGAGCACACTGTTCATTGCATGCAAGAAAAATTGCTAATGATTAAAAGAGGTTCACAGAAGACATTTAGGTTCACAACCTACTTGTGCTATCTTCTTTTAGCAAAGCATCGTACAATATTTCAGACAAACAAGCTTCAAAGTTAGGTCCAAAATGCAATATATGAATGGAAACCTCAGATAAGGATGAGTGATAACAAAAAGAACTATTAAAAATTTGTAGACTTCTTTTTGGCACCAATGTATCATAAAATTATAGGCACTCTGTTGCCTAGATTTCCTGTGTCTTGTAGAGATTGCATTCCACTCAGAAGTCAAATATAATTGGCTGACTGGTACTTCATGGAAGACTACACTGTGTTAAGGTTTTACGGTTCAGTGGTAGAACCCTAGAAACTTCCAATACATGTTACAAAGAGGGTATTTGCATTGGAATATGTTCGGCATATGGAGAGCATAGATTCTCTCTTTAATGGTCAACAAAAAAATTGATATTTCCTTTCTTGCCTTTCTCATTGGGAGGGTTCACATTTGAGAGAAGAGGATTCAAAGTGCAGAGGCTTTTTTTCAATTTTTCACTTTGTTGTTGACAGTCACTGGCAGTATGATCCACTAAACATAATTGGATCAAAGCTTAGAGTGAATGGGAGCTCTAAAAGAAAATGTCAACATGAAAGTATACCATTGATATAAAAATTTAAAAACATGGATTCCTGGGATGAGATCAAAAATGAGATGGAGAAATAGGCCGCTGAAAATAATATTTCAATACAGGAATTGTCATCACAAATTATTGCATTGCACAAGAAGAAAGTAAAAGTGCAGCAAAAGACATCCTACAATTTCTACCAGCAAGCTATTCAACCATCTACAAAAGCTATTTCAAACAACATAACGCTTCAATATAAAGACGATAATTGGACTGCAACCAAAATTAAAGATTTTTGGGAAATGAGGAAGAATCTCGGTGAGCCAAAGACCTCTGCAGATCTTTATGATGCAGACAAGGATAAAATATTTAGCAATTTGTAGAATGTGGAGCATCCTAGTCAAGCACATCCTAGTGATTATGATGATCAAGATACTAATTTTGATGGGCGAGATTCTGTGACAATTTCTATTGGAGTCAGTGCGTCCACAAAAGAAAAAATATGGCAAAGGGGCAGAGATGGTAGAAAAATGGGTTTTCCAGGTAGGGGTGATCTGGGTCCCGTAGGAGAAGGGAATTGGTATCCAATTTCCACACCCACTCCACCAAAATGTGGTAGGGAACCAGTAATTGGAAGTTCATCAGAAAAAGGTACTAGTCGGTCTCATACCCTTACACCTTCATTTGTTCCAGCTTCAAATCCAGTTCCACCTTTTCCAAGCACTCAGATTCAATCTGAATCAAGTGCCACTACCACTGGTGGGGATGGCATGGGTAGTACTAGTGGTCTAAAAAGGACAATACAACTAGACACAAAATCAGTGGATCCCAGATATCAAGGCAGTGTAAAGAAGCAAAAGGTTATGTCAACAACACCAATGGTGTTTGTGACTGTGAGTCCAACAATTTCCACACCTTCAAGACAAAACCCTTCAAACAGTCCAAATACTCCACTTGTAATGGGTCAGGGTGTTACTGCTACTAATCCTCATGGTGCAATTATTAAAACCATAGGTGGAAGCTCGTACATAGCTGCGAGTTCTATTTCACCTTTCAAACATTCAATTGTGTCAGAAAACCCTGTTTTTCATTACAATGATTTTGTAACTAACTTTGAACAAGCAAAAAATAGGAATAGACAAAATACTAAGACATTAAAGAGGGATGCAATTGTTGCAGCTTGTGATGCAGAACCTGCATCGAATAGGTTATTTCCCACATATGACCCAAAGAAAGAAATGATGGAGTTCATGGTTGTTATGCCCCCAGCTAGAGATAAAAATCTACTAGAGAGTCAGATAGATCCATCTAAATTTCAAGTTAGCACCCTCCAAATGGATTTATCAAAAATTAAAAATGTGGACAAGAGAAATGTGTCAAAAATGACCAACCAAGTTGTCTACAGTTCAGTGATGAAGTTGGAGAGAGAGAATGGAAAGCTTCAAGGAAGAATTGAAAAGTTACAGGCATACCTGGCAAATGAAAAGGCAAAGGAGAAAGCAGCAGATAACAGGTGCAGAGAATTAGAGAAAAGGATAAAAAATTCATCCTCTAAATAAGCAATTGTTCAGCAAGAACATATGGAGGCAGAACTGAAATTTGTGAGGGAAAAATTGGAAGAGGGCAATAAAAATCTTGAGGATGAAAAAGCCTCTTCAGTAAATTTATACAAAAGCGTGGAGAGTGCGACATAAGTAAATAATAAATTAAAGAAAGAATTGGAGGATGAGAGGGTAAAATCAAAATAGTGGGAAGAGAAAGAAAACCAGAGGGAAGAGGAAGCAGAGAAAATAAAAAAATAGAGTGAACACCAGTTGTCAGAATTGAGAGAAGAGCTAAAGAAGGAAAATAAGACAATTAAAACTTACGAAAACAGCTTGAATGACCAAATGAAAAATACAGTCAATAAAATTAAAAGAGACCTTTGGGGGAAAATAAAGGTGACTATTGATGGGTTGTGTGATTGGTTTGAATTGAATGAAAGTCTTATAGTTGTTTTTGGGAAGCTCAAAGAGCACATTGACAATAATAAAAAAAATTGTCAGAGAGAGAAAACTGCAAAATAGATTTTGAATAAAATCAACACAACCAGTGATAGGCATTTGGAAAGAAAGGGAATTCAGGACCACACTCTTGCATCAATAAAAGAAACCTCTTTCTTACAAAAATGTCAGAAACTAAAGGAAGTAGAGGAAACTCTTTCCTTATTTGAGATAAAGCTCGCCAAGATTAATCAAACAACAACCGAAATGATAGGTCATGGTTTGTCAAGTCTTGGTCCTAGTAACTCATTAACAATTTTTTTTGGAAGAGAAGCTTACAAAAAAAGGTTAGAGGAGACAGTGAGGATTGATTTAGGCAAGCTTCCTCGAGACACAACTCATGAAGGCATTGCAAATTGCATCAAATGATTGACAAATTTGAATGCAGTATTGGAAGGATCATTGCTTTCAATTCAGTCTAACAAGTATGAATGGTTGACGAGGTTGCAGGTCATCTACTATAACTTGAAAAATATTAACCTTCCAAACGATGCAGAATGGAGCTTATTAAATAAACAGGCATAATCATCTAATCAAAAATAGTATGTGAAAGTACTTTTAGTTTTAATCATCTCTATATTATTTATCTATTGGCTTGAATTGAGTTAAAAGTAACAAGTTTGAACTTTGTTTTTTCAACAGGATCAATGTAACAGATGCTATAATGCTATTGCTAATTTACTAAACTGGCCTGTCAAATGTAGAAATATATAGTTGTAGAGATGGTGTACTGGTCTTGACTCTTACTGATTTTGATTTTGAGACTTCACATTAGGAAAATTGACCTAAATTTATTGTTGCTCCCTTGTTTCTATAAAAGGGAATTCAGGGTCATTTGTTAAGGGTAATGAAATTGAAATTGGGTATTGACTCTTGATTCATAATTCATTGTCAATTCACTTTTGCAAATAGAATCACACAGAGTTGTGTTCTACTTCTTACTACTATTAACGAATGAATTGTTACGTTGTGTCATATTTGTAAATAAATTAATGAGAATCTCTATTTTTAAGAATTGTATCATATGAATTGCTATGTTTTCAAAAAAAATAAAAAAAAATCTTTAAGAATTGTACCATATGAGTTGAATAATGCAAAAGAAAACCATTATTAATTATAGAATTCATGAGATTATCAACCACGTTCATGTTTTTGAATTTTGACATTGGAATATGATATTGTGCATGTTTGATGAATGATGATGAGATACAGAAACTGAAAGTAGACTACAACAAAAAGTTTAAAAAATACCTAGGACCTGCTACTTCTACAAAGGTTCAATTTTCCACATCATCTCATTATCAGGATCCTCAAATTCATCGTCATCAACTTCATAGCCTCCTTGGTTCTTCAATATGTTTTTTGCACTCTGCATACCTCCGCTTAACTTAAGTTCAACAATAGTATTACCAGTACCAGTACATGAGTCAATGATAGTCACATCATTGTCTCTAGAAAACCCACTTCGATTTGAAATGTTTCCCATCCCTCTTCTCTGACATTTATTCCTCCATAATTTCAGTGTCGTGTCGTAAGGAAAAATATGACCTTCATACCTAGATGTATAGAGCCTCAAGAAACTTTCCAAATTCTTGTCTAGTTTGTTTTGTATCTTTGACTTTAGGAACCCGAAAGAACTGAAAAACTCTCTCATCCTCCACCGACCCCAATATCATGTTCAAACATAAATCAGCAAGCTTGAAAAATTATGATATTGAATCAATCAACATTTTTCTCTCAGCTAGATATTTCCAAAGCCTTGTTGTCGATCCATCTTCATGGGGGTTCTCCATAATATTATATTGTTCCCTCATTGTCTGTGAAAAATGGCCTGATTGTTCTCTCAAATGAGATTCATCTAAAATTCCATTTAGAGTTACTTCATTTAACTCTTTGGTTTTGCAAAAATTATCCATCAAAGTTAGTAGCTTATTTCGATAATCCTTCGAATTGTTCATACTCCAATATCGATGAAACACAATAGACATGGATTCAAGTAGTTTGACTGGAGGGAATATTACTCTAATCTCTGAGGAAATATCATAGACAATGCACTTAACAGAAGTAGTTACAGACTCAACAATCTTGGTAAAGTCTTCCCTTTTAACACTTGATACTCGCTTCTTGTTCTTCCTTCCTGGTTCCTTAGACTCAACCCTGGCATAGTAGTACATTGGTATCTCAACTCTGCATACTTCTACACATAACTCCATGTTTACACCGATCTTTAAAAATTTGTTTGGATTGTCCAAATCTGTGATTTTAAGCCAGCTGGAAAATTTTACATCATCACATGATCAATAGAGATTATCTAGTGTCATGCATGTCAATTTACGAAGCACAACATATTATACAATATACATTGCTCTTTGTTGGGCCTTTTTCATTATATTTCTCATTTCCTCCAGCAGGGGGAGAAGACCTACTAATGTTAAGAGTGTCTCTACATTAGTTAACCTTCGTAGCAGCTCAGGAAATTTGGGTAGCCCTACTTCTTCACAACTTGAGTTCATTAGACCAAGTAATGATTGATATTCTGAAAACACTCAATGCACTGGTCCATCCAAAGAGATCAATCTAGTATCATTATCCTTCAGAAGGTTGTTCCCATCGGTTAGTCCTTCAGCAAAGTGTTGAAATTCCCTCAATTGTTTCATACTTTGACAGAAGTATTGGTAGAGCTCTTTAATTAAAAATTCATTTTTTTGTAGTGGACCATGCTTGCTAACAACTCCAAAAGATAGATTCATTCTGCGGGCCATGCAGTGAATGAGAGTAACGTAGGGTGCATAAGAAGATTGTATCTTTGTGCAAAGACCACCCCTGTGGCCTTGCATTACTAAAGCTCCATCCACTCCAAAATGCACCAACTTATTTGCAATCGTCATGTCATTTATACCTCCATATTCAATTAGAGATCTCTTTACTAGTTCAAATAGATTTTCAGTTGTTGCATTATCCTTCATTTTAGCAACAGTTAGTAGATAAGGTTGGCGGATAAAATTGTGTACAGTATAAACATGCATAAATACCCATGAAGTATTATCTACTATTGTAACCTCGTCTAAATACAATGCAATACAATTTGAATCTTTAATTTTTGCCTTTAGATCCTCTTTTTAAACATCGGCAAGACAACTTGCCCATTCCCATCCACTATTTACTGACTAGTGACTGTTAAGATAGTTAGGAACTTTTAAAAAGTGTAATAAAGCACTCAATGATGGGTAGTCTATCATAGGACACCCTCTGCTCAAAATATTAAAAACAACACTTAACTGAACAACTTTTCCCATTAGTTTTACTTCTAATACTTTTCCAAAACAAGCTTCAATAAAGCCTTTAACTTGAGCAGGCTTCGTCTGTATATTCAGCTGAAATTCATATAATTTTGCATTCCTAACATGCAGAGATTCATCCTTTGTTTTCCATCTTATCACTGATTTTTCAACTCCATCTATGGTTTTCTTTTCGTAAACTTTACCCATATGCTTCTCTATGGTGTCGATTTTTAACTACAACCTCTTTTCCTTCTTATTTATCTTGGTGCAAATCTTACATCTGCATTCTACTGGAGGCTAACCTTCAATTGGATTGTCCACTAGTTTAATGAATGGATACTTTGACACCCATTCTATTTGAAAATTCCTCAACAACTCCCACTTTCAATCATTTTTTGAATTGTTTTTTCTTGTCTTTTTCCCTACACCATCATCATCTCTGACATTCTCAATCTCATCCAAGTTGATTATATCATTATGGCTACTCTGGGTATTTAACTGAAAATCCTCTTCAAGTTCATCGTGATCTAAGATATCAGGTTTGCCTACTTCTTCAATATGTCATGTAGTTTAAGGTTGTGAATCTTCAAAATCTACTTGTGATGAAGCAGCTTTACTTGTGATGAAGCAGCTTCCAAATTTTGGACAGAAACATTTCCAACACCATGACCAAAGTACGATGATAAGGTTTTGTGTTTTGCTGGCCTCTCTCGGCTTCCCCACTTGCAGGAGCCTTACCCTTATTTTTGTTCGACATCTCCATTCTCCAACAACTTCCACTGCAAAAAAAATGTTAAATTGTTGAAGAAGTGACAATAGACTATAATATATATAAATATGATTCTAGATTTATTGGCCCTAAAATCATGTCTGAGGTCTCCCTGGCCACCAGTGTTCTCTAACTGGTTACCACTAAATAATAATGAACTCAAAATTACAGAGTCGCGGAATAAGTATCACTTACCTTTGCCTCAAATTAAATTGCAGTCGCTACTCGCCAATGCAGTATGCAGTTGCACTCAACAGTCTGAAACTTTGTTATCGATCAAATGTTTTTATACTATCCTTATTTGGCAAATTTGACGGGAGGTATTAGGTCAAGGTATACAAATTTGGTGAAGCCCACGTAATTTTAACACATCTTTTGTTATTTGCGAGGCGATTATGGGTTGTCCAATACGAAGCTATGATTAATAAAGTTGGCAAATTTGGGTTAGGTTGAGACACGCGTCCACAAAATGCCAAGAAAATTTGTGGCCGCCTATAAATATATATGTATAAAACTATTGGCGAATATAGGCCATCCATTTGGGTCACGTATAAATTATAGACAAATTTTTAAAATTTACAGGGACCAAAAATTAGATTCCATTGGCGATAATGTGTAAGAAAAGTAGAAAATTAAATAAAGCGATGGCTGATGGGCCCGGGCATTGGACCCAATATTAATAATTGTCGGTCAATAGGGTGAATCTAATATATGAAAAAAAAATCCAATTCCTCGCTCACCGATATGTGACATTCGCCAATTGGCGAATAATCGCCACTAAAGTTTTCGCTGGCCCTAGCCCCCATTGCAAGTCGCTTCCCCTCTATACACTAAGTCAACCTACCTAGGCTCATCAATGATCATGACATCAAGAAGGTAACACATAAGTCTCAAAACCAGTTTCTGCCCATACAAAAACTATTGGTTCTCAATTAACCATAATGACATCAAGTACTCAAAAGATCACATAATCTTGAGCTTTAATAAACATATAAAATTGAGTAAAAAGATTGAACAATAATGACACCACAATACAAGCACAAAAATTCACATGCCATGGTAATAATCAAACCTCTAAACCCCCAATATACAAAATCTAAAAGTCAACCTAATTCCCCAAAAAGACCATAAAAGACAACATAGATGTCCATTTAAATAATTTTAAGATATAGTTCAGCTAACATATAATTTAATTTTTTTTAATGGAATTTCTAAAATAGAATCCCAGTGAATGCAAATTCAAAAAAGTTTTTTTTTCTAAAAATAGAATCCCACTACATACAAATTCTAAACGAAAGTTTTTTTTCTAAAAAAATAGAATTTCTTAAAAAACACAATTTTTAAAAATAAAATACTACTACATACAAATACCAAAAAGAATAATTCTTTTAATTTACTTTAATAAAAGAACATTCAAATAAATATATATTTCCTAAATAATATGCAAATAAACATATATTTCTTAAAAAATACATGCAAGTAATTATACTTTACAAATACTTATTCTTTAAAAAACTTTATTTAATAAGTTTTCGTAATAAAATAGAGAACATGCATTTATCCCCATTTTATGTTTTACTATGCAATTGTAGATCTACATGCAATAATATTAAATTGATTTCATAATAAGGTATGCAATTTATCCCCTTTACTGTTTTCATGCAGATCTAGATTTGAAGGCAGAAATATTCAATTTGGGAAAAGATGACACAAAATCCATTTCTTGATAAAAACACATCACCCCAAAACCCTTATTGGAAAAAAATCTTTTCAAACTAGTATTTTTCTCATGAAACCCTAATACCCAACTACATATATGAAACAAACATTAATGGAAACCCTAGATTAAATTTTAATTTCCTTTTTCCAAAGAATTACTTAATAAAACAAACACACAATCAAGCAAGAAGTTTTCGCACAAAAGATTCCAGTATTTCAGATACACAGAAGACAGGGATTTGAATACTGGAATTTTGAAGGTTTCAAACCCTACCTTAGAACGAAGAACAAATCTGAAAACAGTGATGAAATAAGGAACAAACCAAAATACTCCAAAACTTTACAAAAAATCATTTTTTCCCGCAATTCTCCTTCAAATCATATATATAGAAAACTCAGGAAACTGGGGTTGAAAAAGTGAAACCTGTTGACAAGACTTTGTGACTGGCTCCGCCAACAAAGGTAAGTTGTCATCGGGTACCGGGGTACCAACCAACTCGGCCTAAAGAGGTTCACCGGAGAATGAATTCTCCTAGCCTCCAAGCACCTGGTAGTCAGGTCTCGACAGTGCAAGGGAGCTAAGTTGGGCAAGTGACTGTTGACGAGAAATTTGGGGCTGTCAACGACCCCTGGGACTGCATCAAAGAGGTGGATGAGGAAGGAATCATCCATATTTTGGAGGCCTTTAAAATGAACAAGGAACAGTAAAATTCTCTGGACTCCGGAGATTTCTGCCAACAGGGCGAAGTTTTGCAAATTTATTATTCTTTGAGCGTAAGCTCCCGGACTCTGAAAGTCCAAGACCAAAGTTTTGTATTCATTCACAGTGATCTATGTCCAAGTTCCCCAGAGCCAACCGATCACTTTCAATCAATTAAAAAGGATCATAACGTAGGAGATCTAGATAAGGATATGTCAGGCAGAAAAGATGGTTTTGACAGATGATTCTCCTGAGGCGTCGCTCTGCATTAACTACCTAGTGCACATCGATGGAAGGGAGCTGTAATTTGCCATAGATAATGTATTAGTACCGGCCATGGATAATGTATTATATTTGGCAAGTGTACAGTTAGATTAGGTTAAGTTTTAGGTCAAATTTTGTGTATAAATAAGAATTCTGACGCCATAACAAGGGTCAAAAAAATTGATGATTTTGATGTCTAGTAGCAGTAGCATAGCATTTTCAAGTCCTATGCAGTTAGAAGTTATCTTTTAGTCTGTTATCAGTAGCCGAATTCTCCCTTGGGGCCATGTATGTACTCACTAGTAAAGCTGGAATCATTTGAGTTAATGAAGAAGGAAGAACATTTTATGGCTATATATTATGTGTTATTCTGATCTCCAAAGTAGCGATATCTTTTGTGTTGTATGTTTTCTCATGTTCTTTGCTCTGGTATTTTGCATTTAGTTAATGTTCTATCTCCCTTTGATATTGAATGCATGTGAATCATTGGTTCTGTGTGTATTCGATATTTAGTTTGGTTTTCCAGTATTGGAGCATTGTTGATGTTTGAACATATATTGCGCAACTATAAGTAGAAATATATCTCAACTCTGGTCTATCTTTTGTAACTTCTTTAATAAGTCTAAATTCTTGCAGGAAATACCCACTCCCATTGAAATCCCCGTAAGAGATGAGTAAAAACCATCTATCCCCTCAAACAATAATCACCTGCCCAACTTAGCTCCCACGCACCATTGAGACCCGACTACCAGGTGCTTGGAGGCTAGGAAAATTCATTCTACAGTAAACCTCTTTAGGTGGAGTTGGTTGGTACCCCAGTACTCGGTGACAACTTACCTCTATTGGCGGAGCCAGTCACAAAGTCCCGTCAACATAAACTAGCGCTAGAAGGAGGGCATGAGCTCATCTCCCTCAAAATATTTTGACTTCACACCACCTGAGGGCTCCCCAAGCAATAGTTTTAGGAACCAAATTTTTTGCAGAATAGGTTCGTCTTCATTGCTACATTTTGAAAGAATCCTTTGATCAACCTTGAAGCCCAGAGAGTTTGTAGAACTTGGATCTCACGTCCAAAAGAATAGGACCCAGCAAACGAGACAGCCAACCAATTTTATCTGGGGATTCGCTACGCACAAAAATACCCAAATCCCTCAGATAATCCCGAGGACTAACATTCAACCCAGCCAAAACCAAAAAATCCCAATGGCTACCTACTTGGGTAATACCAGGTCCCCGATGGGGCAGTTCCTCGGTGCTACAAATGATCTTCCTTCACATCTGGAGAAGATCTACCCCAAGTATCAGGATCTAAGCCCCCGAACCACAAAAGAACACCTTCAGGCCTATAAGGATGCCATGAACCGACACCGAATACAACATCAAGACGTCGTAACCTAGATGTTTCCTCTGTCTTTAGGATAGAATGAGCTGAATTGGTACCTAAAACTACCCGCCAACTCCATTAACAGTTTGCAGGACATGGAAGATGCCTTCCTGGTGGCCTTCTGCCTTCACGTGGACCCAGCTTGGTCCCACGTCCAGTTTATCTCCATCAGGAAGGAACTGAACAAGCCTCTCGCTACATTCAACCATCGGTTCCAACGTGCCTTGAAGCGGTGCATAGGCCCTTTCATCTCATCCATGGATGTGACCATCTAGATGTACTTGAACACCATGGACCCTATTGTTGCCACTCTCCTCTAGAGAACCACAACCGCTAATGACCAGGATACGCTAGAAAAAGTTTACAACTTAGCCCTGGAATTGTCCCACTATTTCAGAAAGACACTCGGCAGGAGTGGACAAAGCTTAGCCTTCAAAATGTTGCCCGATGGAACTCCTTACGCTGGGGGATACAACCTCAATCCAAAAATGGGTGCCCCAATGATGGCAATGGGCCCACTGCCGATAGACCAACAGGCCCAGTACGTTTACCCATCTCAGGCCCAAACAATAACAGGTTTGGAGTACATTCCCTAGAACCAGCCGCATAAAATGCAACAACCTTTTACACAACCCTCCAGAGTACCTTTCTTCCAGTCATTCATGGCCGGAGGATTGTCATCCTTGACTCTGGGAGTTGTTGTCGCTTTCCCAGGAAATCCACCACAACAACCGTCACACTATGACACAACAACCCAATTGTCCGTCGAGGTTGAATCCCTCTGGTGATTGGTTTCCTCGTTGACGACGGACATGTGATAGCTGAAGGTGGGGCCTTCTATGCCCCACAACTCCAATTCCTAAAGAGGGAATGTTTTCTCCAGAAAACAAAATACCAATTTCGGAGGTCAAAACTACAACAACGGGCCTTGGCCCAACCAACAATAATGGAACAATAACGCAAATACCAAAGGTCCTCCTTTGAATCATAATACCACTCAGGGTGGTGCTGAACCTAGTCATTCTGCACAGCTCGCATAATTTCACCCCCTGACCACGTGGTGTAGATTGCATGACACTGGCTCACATTCTGAGGTGAATTGTGCCACACTCGATAAGATCATCATGATCTCCCAGTCAAACAGACAAAAACCTATTGATCCAACTCCCCCAAAATCCTCCACATCAAAGACCCCTCACACTGCCTTCACATGTGAGACCATCTTCTTTAGGACGGATGAAGAGGACAAATAAAAACCCGAGTTGCAAAGGTTCTTTGACGAATCCATCCTGACCTTTGAGGCCAACACCTTCACCAGCCCATGGACTCCCTATAACACTCATAGTCAGGCTGGTAAAGGGTCATCTTATGCATCAATGCCTCCCAATAATACCATCCCCCAAGACAACACAAATGATCACTCCTTCCCGCTGAAAGGACCTGGCCCTAACCACACCAGGGATCCAACCGGGGGAAGCTAGCTTTACCTAGGGGAAGGTTTGATATCACTAAGGCGTTAGAAAACACCACCACCTCCATGACCTTGATGGAGGTTTTGCTAAATTGTCTCGAGAAAAATAAAACCCTTCTACAGCTCTTGGGAAACTCGAAAGTCATCGGTCGTCTGCCAAAGACTGTCACATTTGACGATGCCAATGAAGGAGTCTTCTAGGAAAACACAGAGGATCCTCCCTTTCTACTAGGCTTGAACATTCAAGGGAAGAGCCTATACAACTGCCTGGTGGATTCCGGTGCTTCGAGTAACGTCATGCCCTCATCTATCTGCCAAAAGCTCAGACTCACACACACACCGTCTAAAGGCGCAGTAGTCCAATTGGAAAAAACTACTATGAAAATGGTTGGTGAGATGAAGAATGTCCAAATTTAGCTCATCCAAGATCCCCGGATGTCAAGCACCATAGACAGCCAAGTGGTGGACATCCCTGAAACCTATGGGATGTTATTAAGTAAAAATTAGTCAAAGGCCCTTAATGGGTATTTCTCTATGGACTTCTCCCACTTGTGACTCCCATGGAAGGGGAAATCAAATCAAATTTAGGTAGAGAGTGAGCCCAAAATGAAGCAAGCCCTCACCGAAGTTGAGAGGGTAAACGAAGTCCTCTTCTCTGAATCCTCATTCAGGGTATACTGAACATAGGAGATCCTCACCTTTGATTTAATCCCCAGGGAGGATCTCATAATATCTCAGAGAATTCAAGATCTGGATGAAAAGTTGAAGTGTGAGGTAGACTCACAAGGTAGCATGACCACTCCGGCCACTCTCTTTTTCGGCACCTGGTGTCGGTTACATTATCAAAAACACTCTGAACTAGAGTGTGAGCCTTGCATTGCAGTCGCTACCCACTACATCACCAACCTCCAAGAGAAGGAAAGTAAAGTCGGTTCACCTAGACCAAGTAATTTTCCCAGCGGTACACTAGAGGTGCTGCTCATCTAGGAGCCCAAACCGGAGGATTCTCTGGAGGAAAGCCTCACCTACACGCCATCAAAACTGGAGGAATCACATTGCAAACCTCCCAATCCTAAACCAATCCAAATGCCACTTCGCCTCCCCAGCCCCAGAAAATAAACAATGATTTGTGGATCCTAAAGTTTGATGGATTCCGGTCCAAACAAGGTTGCGGGGTTAGAGTGGAACTAATCAACCCGCGAGGAAAATATTTCCTCGCATCCTAAAGGTTGCAGTTTAACTACACCAACAATGTCACGGAGTACGAGGCCTTGGTCCTTGGACTCCTGTTTGCATTGAGAAAAGGGATCACCCGCCTCTGGGTAATGTGTGATTCAGAGCTAATTGTAAAATAGGTCTAAAGCCAATACATGTGTCATGACAAAAGGAGGGCCGCATACTGCAACCGGGCATGGAGCCTAATTGAGGACTTTGATGCTTTTGGCATTGAGTTTATTCCCCAGAAATGTAACTATGTTCTGAATGCCCTTGTGTCTGCCAGCACCCTTGAGCCAGTGGCTGGTTCCTGACTCCTAAAATTTTTTGTTGAAATGGTCCCCACCCCATCCATCCTGGACAATATCACCCATTTTTAGGTTTTTGAAGATGACCAACATATTTTGGCCTTAATGGCCAACGTTGGCATCTTTGAGGATCAAATGGTGGAAGAAATTGATCATGATGATATTAGGCAGGGTGAAGAAGACGATGGGATCATTGACCTACCCACCAACACCATCCCTAAGGGGATGGTAGCTTTAGAATGAATCTTCAATTTGGACCCTCGGGGCTGAGACAAGATATCATCCTCCTCTGAGGAAGGAAAATATGAAAAATTCAATATCAATAAAGCTGATGAAGAAAAATTGGTCCACATTGGTACCTCTTGCTCTCCAGAAAAGAAGGAGAAGATTCTTGTGGTTCTCTGAGAATACATTGATGTTATTTCCTAGGGGTATGAAGATCTCAAAACCTACGATACATCTATCATGACTCATACCATCCCCCTAAAACTAGATGCTAAACCTTTCCGGTAAAAGAAAAGGCCGGTAAACCCGTTGATCAAACCTCTAATCCATCAAGAGGTTCAGAAATTACTGTCATCCTAGATTATCTTCCTATCTGGAAAACAACATGGGTTACCAACCTCATCCCCATGCACAAGAAGATTGGCGAGATCCACCTGTGTGTGGATTTTCACAATTTAAACAAGGCCTCCAAGAAGGACAATCACCCTCTCCCTTCACTGGATAATGTGTTACAAATTGTTAATAGTTCCCAAATGATGTCCTTCCTAGATGGGTACTCCGGATATAACCAAGTTATGGTTAAGTTCGAGGATAGAATGAAAACAGCGTTCACCACCAAGTGGAGAATGTTTGCATATCGGAGAATTCCCTTTGACCTTATTAATGCAGTGGCAACATTTCAAAAGGCTATGGACATTGCGTTCGAAGGCTTGGTCAACAAGTGCATAATCATCTACATGGATGATTTAGCAGTCTTTTCCTGGGACAAGTGTGATCATTCCGCCCACCTCGCTCAGATCTGCAAGAGATGTCATCAGTATGGTATCTCCCTCAACCCCAAGAAGTGCATATTTGGGGTCACTGAAGGGAAACTGGTTGTGCATATAGTCTTTGAGAAGGGGATATCCATCGACCCTAAGAGAGTTGAAGCATTGCTAAATTTGCAAATTCCTAGTAGTAAAAAGGAATTGAGATCTTTCTTTGGAAAGATAAATTTTGTCCGGCGGTTCATTACTGGATTCACCGAGATTGTTAAACCACCCAATGAAATGATGAAGAAAGATACTAAGATTGAGTGGAGGCCCAAAGTGAAGAGAGAATTTGCTCAAATCAAGCAGACAATAGTGGAGGCACCAGTCCTGGCAAGTCTGGACTATTCCCTCCCATTCCATATTTACTCCTTCGCTTCACCACATTCTGCAGCTGCAGTTTTAACCCAGAAGGTTGAGGGGGAAGAATGACCCATTTCTTTCATGATATCCCCCTTCAAAAATGCCAAAGTCTGATATACACCCTTGGAAAAGCAAGCCTTTGCTCTAGTCTGGGCCATGAAGAAGTTTCGGCATTACATTCTCCGGAGCAAAGTGCATGCTATCATTCCAAACTAGGATGTCAAATCTTTACTACTATAGAGTGAACTGGGTGAATGCCAGGGGAAATGGATAGCCATCCTCCAGGAATATTATCTCAAGATGCAACCAATGAAAATACTCTGAGGTCGGGGACTATGTAGAGCGATGGCAGAAGTAACTCCAAACATTGAATGTCAAACTTATACTGTGGAGTCCATCACTCAAGACCCATGGTATACCGATCTGGTGTACCTATTTCTCAACCAAAAATGCCCGAAGGGGCTTCCCCCTAACAAATGTCACGCCCTGTGACTGAAAAGCGCACACTTCATGATAAAAAAAATGAAACGCTTTTCCACGGGAACTTCGAGGGAATTTACCTCTGGTGCATAGACAGGGACCAAGCTGCCAAAATGATAGAAGAATTCCACAGGAAGTTTAGAACCAGGCATGGATCAGCTGATGCTACTGCCCATCATATTCTCCAAGCCAAATATTGGTGGCCCTTCATCTTCAAAGACGTTCACACTCACATAAGGAAGTGCCACACCTGCCAAACCGTAGCTCATCATGAGTGGAACCCAACAATGTCTTTACAGCCGGTCTTTGAATTTTGACCTTTTGCCCAATGGGCATTCAATTTTATCGGGGAGATAAACCTCAACTCATTTTCCAACCACCATTATATTTTGACTATGACCAATTATTGTACCCGGTGGTCCGAGGCAATCCCATGCAAGAACAACACGGCGGATGTAATCATCAAATTCTTGGAAGAAAACATAGTCACAAAATTCGGAATGCCTTTGCTATTGTGTGTGACAATCGTTTGGAATTTTCTTCAACACAACTATTAGAATGGACCTATCAAAGGAAAATTACCTTGAAGTTCTCCATCAATTATAATTCCCAAGGTAACGGTGTTGCCGAGTCTGCCAATAAAAACCTGCTAGAGGTGATCAAATATTTGCTAGAGAAAAATCCCCGGGACTAGAACCAAAAGCTTAGGTTCACCCTTTGGGCGGATCGTATCACAATCAAGGCAGCCCTAGGGAATTCTCCATTTCACCTAGTTTATGGCCATATTCTTGTATTCCCAATCAACTTACAAATCTCGGTTTTACAATTCATGCAAGAATTCAACGCCTGGGACAACATTGTGGAGGTTTGTCTCTTGAACTTGGTGAGAATGGAGGAACAAAGAGACGCGACACTGGAACATTTTTCATGTCACCAAGTAGTCATCAAATGATGGTTCAATCGAAGAACCCAATACAAAGCCTTTTGGGTTTAGGATCTAGTCCTCTTGTGGGACAAGGTCCGGGAGAAGAAAGGAAAACACACTAAGTTTCAAAGGCTCTGGCACGGACCTTACTTAATCTTAGAGATCTGTGGGGCCAACAATTATTGCCTCAACACCATGACTGGAGAAGCCGTTCCATTTCCCGTCAATGGACAACTTCTCAAACATTACTTCAAATGAGGCGGGAGGTAAGTTTTCCCAAATTTGTATCATATGTATATTTTCCTGCTTGTAAATATTTTCTCGGCACTCCTTGGGAGCGTCTTGTCCTTGTAAATAGTTGGTGGCCCTCTGGGATCATCTTCCTTTCTTTTGCTTTGTTGTCTTTGGTTTTCTTTGTCTACTTTGCGTGTCTTGTTTTTCGGGTTCCCGGCATGTTTCCCTCTTCTCGTAGATAGGCATGCTTCGCATGACATCTAGTCTCTGGAAGGGTGCCTTACGTATTTCGGTTAGTCCAGAATCTATTGTTATCGTGGTGGGATTTGTCCGCACTCCAGAGTTATTTTGGATGCATGATAAAAGGTTATGGGTAATCTTAATCAAATTCACATCTTGAAAGTCTTAACATCAGTTAACAAAAAATCTAAGAAGCAAGTAATCGTATGATCCTTGAGAGTAGACCGGTTGCACTGGTTATTGACCATGTCCGAAAATCAAAAGAATATCCCAGGTTTGGAATGTCTCTCTTATTCAGCAAATTAAAATGGATGGCAAGATGAAAGAAGTACAGTCGTAAAAATTAGCAAAGCTTAAGGTTCACGGTGAAAGAAGTACCGCCTTCCCCATCTTCAAAAAAATAAAAAGAGAAAATTGGAGAATAGAGAATTTTGGGATCTGGGGAACCGTGCAAGATATAGCGATTTTGGTCTGATGCACCCAGTGTTGTCTCTCTATTTCTCCCAAAAATTATCGGCTTGATTTTCTTCCAAAGCACACATTTCACAGCTGATAAGAGATTGGAGGATTGAATCAAGATGAGTCGGATTTTCTCAGACACCTCGCGCCTTGCAAGTGAAATGCTTCAATTAAAGATAAGTCCCAATTTTGCTAACCATGGATTCTATGGTTCTCAAATGTGTTAAGGCATTCGTTCCAGCGAGTCACCATTTGTTATGCCCTGCATACCTGTCCCTACATTTTGTTGGCAAAAGGTTAGGTCCCCCCTTTTTGCTTTTGGTTCTTCCTTGTTTCTTTTTGCTTCTTTTGTTTTCTCCAGCCTTTGCCTCCGTGCGGCCGTTGTTGTGTTCCATTTTGGTCTTCCTTGCTCCGGGGCCTGGTCCCGGAGTGTTTTGTTTCTTTGTGTCGGCTGGATTCTGAACCACGGGATTCTTTTCCATTGCCTCCTCTTTAGTTAGAAGGTGTGGTTGCATGGATTCCCCGGGCCCGAAGTCCAGAGGTTTGCCTTTTCCTCAGGACTTGCGGAAGGAAGTGGTGCACTTACCCTACGGGGTATAAATAGGTTTTCACCTCCCATCGTTATATTTATCGTGAACAAATTACTCTCAAAGCAATTAAGAGCGAATTAGTGCTAAGTGCGATTTTCTTTGAAAGTTTAACGGTGAAGTTGGTGTCTGAGTTAGTGTGTGTGCTCCCCGTTATCTTGCAAGGTTCTTGTGCATATCTTCGGTGAGTTCATGAAGCTATTTGTTTGCAGAGCACCTTCCTTCCGCATCTCCCTAGTTTTAGGTAGGTTCTTCCTGGTCCCTTCTCTTTCCTTCGGTTTGTGTTGTTTCTTTTCTGTGTTCATTTTTTTTTGTTTGCTTCGCCTTCCTGGTTTTCGTCGTCACCTCCTGTTGGTGGGATGGCTCTGCAAGAGGGTTATTCGCCCTTTGTGTAGTGTATGATAATGTAAATATCATAGAGTAGTGGAAATAAGTTATAAATTGCTGGAAGTCTCTGTAGAGTTCTTTAAATTTTGTAAATGGTAGTGTTTATAGTTTAGATGTAAATTTGTGGGTAGTCGTGTAGATTGGTTCTTTGGCCTCCTATAAATAATGTTTATAGCGTCGAGCGTCTGTAAGAATTGTTTATAAGTTTGTGTGCCTAGCTTGTGCATTCTGTCGAGTCCTACCTGCCCCTTTGGCGAGCTCGCCGCACCCTCTGCGTATTGACCAATTTTTGAGCTCGCCCACCTGGTTTTCGCCTGGCTCGAACTCGACACCTCGCATGTTCAAGTCATGGTCATTTTCTCTCTCCTTTGTCATTTCAACATTCATGGCGGGATTAACACACCATGCGCTGGCGTTCAAAACCGTCTCATCTGGCATTCAATTCATCCATGATGAGACAATTGTTGCTTTTAATGTCATTACTTTGTTTATTGTGTGACCACGTGAAAGCCCACGTCAGCCCAGTACGGCGACCTACCCCAGTCATGACAATAACAGTTAGTTTCCTCAGGCTCTGGGTGCTGCGAAGTCCCCAGGCCTTCATCCCATTTGTCGCATGAGCCAGAATCCTCGGGACCCCCGGGTATCGATCAAATTCCAAGTAAGTTGTTGATTGTTTTATTTCTGGGATTTGATGAACTAACGTCTTCTTAAGGACAGGTGCAAAATGGTGGTGAACTCTCCAGAGTCTGTGAAATTATTTTAAATTTTATCACATGTATTAACGGTTGTCCGATCTTGCAGGCTGTAGACTACCCAACAAATAATTTCTAAAGTAACAACTCCTCTCGGAAGTCCAGAACTCCTGACCACTTCCACCCGGGCGGCCACCAACACAAAGACCGAGAAAATGCTGGAGAAACTCCCATTAACATCCAAATACCCGAAGGATGGCGTCCTTGTGGGATCCAAGGTGGATTCCAAACTTCAAAATATTACCGACACAGAAGTTGGATCATGGGCCGAACTACAAGGCCTTGTCCGAGTAATGTATCAACAAGGATCTATCAGGGATAACATGGCAAAGAACGTGGTCACCTCTTGCATCATCAAGGCCGCCTATTTCCCCTGCTCAGTGCAGGCACCGGAGCTGATTCTCTCCCTGGTGAAGCACTACAACACACCCACCCGGGTGGTTTTGCTTGTTGCTTCCCTTCCATTGAATTACTCGATGCCCATAGTAACTTTTGATGCTGCCACTTTTGCTTCAAGACTAGGGATCCCCCAGTTTAAGAAGGCTACTGTCATCTCCCGGGCTGCATCATTGTAGGAGTTTGACAAAGTTCAACAGCTCGCCCGACAACATCTCAATTCCTACTAGCTGAAGTCCACAAGGAAGGACTATAAGAAAATGAAGTTGGAGATACCCCCTGGATATTTCAAGGATTGTATACAGGCAGGGATCATATTTCGATGCAAGCTCTTCGGGGAACCCATGCCAAGGACTTTTCAGCATGGATGTATTATTTTCTATACTACATCACCACCCACGGACAGAACTTTGACTGGGCAACTATTATTGCCAACCATGTGGATTTTCAGCTAAACAACGTCAACTAGACATCGAAGTTCCACATGACTTCGTATGTATTATGGGCACTAGCACAATAGAGACCCGCACTTCAGGGTTTTCTTACAGTGGGCATCCTTGGGACCGGGCCCGAACAAAGTGCACCTTGGGATCATTTTCCCCAAATTCAATGGGAAGCCAGCTTCCCCAATTTTTGTCAGGTAAATGACACCTTTATTTACCACAACATTTTGACACTTAATCGGGATTCCAGGTACCGACTATCCAAGAAAGAAATGACCTTGGTGAGTTCTTACGACCATTACTTTATTCAATTTCAATAACATTCTTATATTCGGGTGACCGGGTTTTCTGGCAAGCCCTACCTATTACCCAAGCATTGTGGGGATAGGATTATTTTGATAGAATTTTGCAGGCAAATTCTGGAGCTCCATGCATTCTATGGGGTTAAGAAAGTTACCTCCATCCCTTTTCCAATCACTTGTGGGAATTATTCTTGCAGCCTTGCAGCGGCCAAAGAGGTTGATAATGAGTTGAAGAGTCTGGGGCTAGCAGAGTTCTACCTAGCAAGGAATAATTTTGACCCACTCGGAAAAATAAACACAGCACTGCCCCGGGCGTCCACACCCCACGAGCCTCACTTGGAGGATTTTTGGCCAAACTACCAAGATGATTTCAACGTTCGGGGCCGAAAGTATGAGAGGATGACCAAAGGGATGATGAAGAGCCTCAACCTTCGGACCTTTCCAAAAGATTTTTCAGATAGTGGGCCTTTAGAGGACCCATCATACAAGTCACAGGGGATCGATAAGATGGATCTCCCTCCAGTGAATTGGGACACCCCAGAGATTTTGACAATTGAAGATGTCACCCAAGGCATCGTGCAGTGCAGCCACGAATATTTTGCACAAGTGTGCAAGAAAAGCACCCGTCAGGGTCCAATTTTGCGGGGGTCCACTTCGGCCTCCGGAGTGGCCGAGCTGAGAAAAGATAAGGGGAAAGCTAAAGAGAGCACCCCAGCCCAGGTTCCACCCCTAGCTCCACTCCATATTCTAGAACAACTTCACACTCAGATTGAGGCACCCTGCCAGCTGAGTAAAACAATGAGCACCCAACTTTCTCTCGATCTTCCAGTTACTCCGGTGGGATCCACCCTCCCTTTGGGATCACCATCACTTGCAACACTTATGAGCCAAGTAGTTAATACGGAGGACGAGAGTGCAACTATTCTGGACGTCGGGGTCCCACTACAAACAAGAAGAAAGAAGCCAAGGGTGGATAACCCTCCACCAAGCACAGATGCAGGTCCCGGGATGCTAGACGTTCCCTAGGTGGAACTTATCCCTTCTTCTCCCGAACCAAAGGATCCTCTGGCGGTCTCCCCTCCCCATGATGATTTTGATGACCTCTTCCAGACAGAAGACTTGGTAGACGAAATTGATGCACAAGAGCAAGAGCAAGAACAAGAGCGAGAAGAGATAAATATACCAAGTGTGGAAGAAACATCGGTCTCAAGAACCAAGACAGAGGAGAGGCAAATACAAGAGGAGCAGTCGATAATAATTGGGGAAACTGGACCTTCGGGAGCAACTGTACCCCCAATTGTCACACTTCAAACGCCTCTAGTTACTCCGGGTGATCAGGTACCTCAGAATGTGGCATTCGGCAAGGTAGTCTTTGCAGCACAACAACCAAATCTAGGCCAGACACCTTCGGCCCCTCTAGAGAATGTGCCCTTGGAGGAGAATGTCTTGGCAGAGAATGTCGAAGTAGAACAGCAACAACAGGATGAGGGGGATAACCCCGAAAATATGATTATCGAGACCACAAACGTTGGAGAAGGGGAGAATCTTAGAGATACAAATGTGAATGCCGCCGAGGTGGAAGATACGAGAAATCCCAGGGAACAAGAAAAAGAGTCTGAAGTGACTATGGATGTCGGGGAAACACCACAGGCCCCGAAGAAGACCCCAATGCCCAAGCCTTAGTAGCAAGACCACCCCAACCGCCACAATGGCAGGTAGAGTCCTAGAAAAGAAAGGTCCCGGCGACAATGGGAGCCCCTCTCTCCCTGGTCGAAATGATGACCCAAAATCAAGAGGCTCGCAAGCCCAAGAAGGTCTGGACCCTCCATACCCTTCGGACCGATCCAGGAAGAAATACCATCACAATGATAGCGACGCCTCCCCAAGATGCAGAGGAAGCAACAATAGGAGCTGCAGAATCTACCATTACAAAAGTTCCTCTGGGGAGGAGAGACAAGCAAGGGGAATTAGATCTATTGAACGAGGTAACCTGGGCAATTCAGGCCCGATACAAAAAGGAGGCACAGAATTTGAAGGAGGAAAAAGAAAAGAATGTAAATCTCCTCGGGCTTCTTGCAGAACTAACACAATCGTTGGTCGTGATCCATCTGGAAGCCTCCACATCCAGAACATGACTCCCGCAGGGTGACATTGATACTATAAGGGCCATGAAGAAGAAAGCACAAGCTGTGGATGGGTGGGTCACTGAGCAGATCACAGCCATAAGGTAATTCTTGGCTGCGACACTCTCAGACCTCTATCAGGCCAATTACATCTTGGGCCAGGTGAACGATGTCATCTCCCTATGGGAGGCAGAAATGGAAAAGTATGAAAAATGGAGGTCCGAACTAGAGGAAATAATGAACTTTAGAGAGGAAGTCATCACAGAAGCATGGATTTTGGGAGATGACCCCTTTGGGTTCCTCTGGGCCCAGCACTCCAGACTTGGTCTCAAAGTCAAGTTGAGAAAGCAACTGGTAGCGGCCCTTAAGGATAGAATCATGGTAATCCAGAATTCTTTGAATTCGTATACGACATTTGTAATAAGGGTTTCGCAAGTTGATCCCTTCATCACTGGGACGTTTGCTCCGAAGGATTTTGTATTGAGCAAATTTGATGAGTTGATGGAGTCATGGTACCGGTCCTCCAAGGATTTTGACAGAGGGAAAATGTCACGCCTAACCAAAATGATGCTCCGGGCCCACGACGCAGCGAAGGCAGTTGCAGAATTCAAGGAGGGGGTCGGCGATGTTGACGAGAAATTCGGGGTTGTCAACGATCGCTAGGACTGCATCAAAGAGGTGGATGAGGAAGGAATCATCCAGATTTTGGAGGCCTTTAAAAAGAACAAGGAACAATAAAATTCTCCAGTCTCCGGAGATTTCTGCCAACAGGGCGAAGTTTTGCAAATTCATTATTCTTTGAGCGTAAGCTCCCAAACTCTGGAATTTTGGGTCCAAAGTTTTGTATTCATTCATAGCGATCTGCGTCCAGGTTTCACGGAGCCGACCGATCATTGTCAAGCAGTTAATAAGGATCAGAATGTAGGTGATCCAGATAAGGATATGTCAGGCAGAAAATATGGTTCTGACATATGATTCTCCCGAGGCGTCGCTCCTGCATTAACTACCTGGTGCACATCAAAGATAGGGAGCCGCAATTTGCATTTATGAGGCATGTAGCCTAGGATACCGGGACAATCAAATTTCTTCCATAAGTACCTCGGCTCTCTTCTCTAGGCTGATTCTTCTAGATTTCTTCTCTTATCTTCTTCTTCTGTCTTGTCAGTCCTTTGCACATCTCGAGGTGATTGTAAGTGGTGCAAGTAGTACCGGCCACGGATAATGTATTATATTTGGCAAGTGTACAGTTAGATTAGGTTAAGTTTTAGGTCAAAGTTTGTGTATAAATAAGAAGTCTAACGCCATAACAAGGGTCGGCAAAATTGATGATTTTGTTGTCCAGTAGCAGTAGCATAGCATTTTCAAGTCTTTTGCAATTAGAATTTAGCTTTTAGTCTGTTATCAGTAGCCGAATGCTCCCTTGGGGCGATGTATGTACTCGCTAGTAAAGCTAGAATCATTTCAGTTAATGAAGAAGGAAGAACATCTTATGGCTATATGTTGTGTTGTTTTGATCTCCGAAGTAGCGATATCTTTTGTGTTGTATGTTTTCTCATGTCCTTTGCTCCGATATTTTGCATTTAGTTAATGTTCTATCTCCATTTGCTATTGAATGCAGCTATCCCCTCAAACAATAGTCACCTGTCCAACTTAGCTCCCCTGCACCGTCGAGACCCAACTACCAGGTGCTTGGAGGCTAGGAGAATTCATTCTCCGGTAAACCTCTTCAGGCGGAGTTGGCCGGTACCCATGTACCCGGTGACAACTTACCTCTGTTGGCGGAGCCGGTCACAAAGTCTCGTCAACAAAACCCTAGTTAGGAATTAAATTTTAAATTAAAATTAAATAAAAAATAGTTTAATTTTAATTTTAACTTAAATTAAGTTTACACAACTTAACTTTTTATAAAATAAAGTTAAAGTCATAATTTATTAATAAAGTGCATATTGAAATGCATGAAATTATTTTAATTAAATAAATCAATTATACAACTTAAAGTATATTAATAATTTAATTTGCATAATTAATTTTAATTTTTGAATTGAATATTAATTAGATCTTAATTATTAATTTAATACTTAATAATTAAATTAATTAATTAAATATAGACATTTAATTAATTATTTAATTGTTAAATAAAGATATATTAACATATTAATATTTAACCTTATTAAAGATAATTATTAACATTAATAATTACCATAATTAAACATTTACTAAAACAAACCAAAAAGCATCACTAGTCTAACCCACATCTAAATAGAAAAACAATTGAAACACAAGAAACAAGCAAACACAAGAAGGCTTACGAATCCACGTCATCTTAACAGATTTAAATAGGGTAGTCAGTTAGATTCTTGTCTATTTTTAGGACAAAATGTAAGCTTAGGATAGGGATTTGGGCTTGAATACTATCTCCCCTCGTTTACCATTGAGATATTGCGATAGGCCACGCTCACTCTTGTCGATTCAGGGAAGACGATGTCCGGTACCTGCAAACCTGTCATCACAAAGATGAGTAGTCATCACAAAGATGAGCATATGCATACATATAATATAACAAACAATGGTTGAGATTAGTAACTCGTGTGAATCTCGCCAGAGCAAGTAACTCCGACTGTCCCATACCATATCAAATACACCAAACAGAAATGTAAAACATATAAATAATTCATGTGCATATAAGATGTGTCAATATTGTCAGTAAATCCATAATCATAATGACATCATAACATATAAATATCCATCATGAAATAACCATAAATCTAACTGTAAACACAAGATATCACCCAACTATCCACTAGATCATAAAATATCAAATCATAATGAAATATCGTACATCAATATCCCCAAATATCACTGCAAGAACTAATGCACACATGAAAAGGCATAAAAGAGTTTGGCACCAAAACTAAAAAAGAAAACTATGGGGTGGGTATTACAAAAGTTGAATCATAGCACATGCGTTCATGACATACTAAAGAATCCCCCTATTTTCAAAAAATATTACCCCAAACTTATTTTTTTGTCACCCCCCTCCAATACCCACCCAATACCCCCACACCATTCTTTTCGATCGATAGACAGATGGCAAAAACCGCACCATAATTAATTTTTTGGTTTCTTGCAAGAATGATATGTTCCATTAAGGTGAAGATCGTTGAACTTTGGCTCTAATGTTAAACCAAGTTGTCATGGGGTAGGAATTGAAAATGTGGTACAAATAATAACTGATAATGCAACAAGATATATGACAACCAATAGAATCATCCAAGAGAAACAGAACACTTTTTTTAACACCTTGTGCAACACATATCCTTGACTTTCTTTTGGAGGACATAGGAAAACTAGATTAAGTGACTCCAGTTGTAGAGGATGGAGGAAGATCACAAAATACATCTACAATCGCCCTTGAGTTCTTGTTTGATGAGAGAACACACCCACCAAAAGTTAGTAAGAGCAGGTGTCGCAAAATTTGCAAGGGTTTTTTTAACGTTGCAAAGTATTCAGTTCTTTGACGACTTTGAAGCAAATGTTCACGAGTCAAGCATAGCTGGACTCAAGTTATTGAAAGAAGCCTAAAGGAGAGTGTTGCATACATTATCTTCAACAACCTATTTGCACAAAGAGCTATAGAAATTGTGATGGTAATTTGAAAACTGTGATATTTAATTTTTTCATATTTAAGACTTTCATTATTAATTTGTTATTTTAATGATCAATCTTTTTGTAATTTGCAATTGTAGGTGTCGAAGCCCTTAGTTAGAGCTCTGTGCTAGGTAGAGTGGAACGCCTTTGAGGTCATGGATAGGCCAAGGAGTCTATCAAAAGTTACTACAAAGGAGACAACCTCAAATTTGAATCTCATATGAGAAAATATTAACTAGCAATCGCACCTGAGTGTGCAATGGTTACGCCTTTTTTTCTATGTTATTTTCATTTTGTTATATTTCTATGGTTTATCAAAATTGTGAATTTTAATTTTGAATAGTGATAAGTAGAAACAA
>MU224951.1:14774703-14814325 GCA_018584345.1 Thuja plicata | reverse complement strand
ATCAGATTCTCCCGTGAATGGACGGCCAAGATGCTCCCAATGGCAGTCATTGGGCTCTCCACCACTTTCAGCCATCGATCTACAAAACAGGCTGGGCCTTTCTCAAATAGAAACGCCTACGGCGTAAATATTGATGAGGAACAATCAACTCCACAAACCCATTCATGCAAAGGGTACTTCCTCAACCCTCACTATTGCTTCTCGCCATCCTGCTTAGATCCCAATGGATGGATGGGCCTCACTACATGCATTCAAAAGATGATACCCAAGCTTGAAGTGATACTTCACTACGTTTGAATTGGACATGTACCAATGTATCTAAATTGGACGTGTACCAAAATGCAAGGGGGAAGCTATTCTGTTGAGACTTGGACAAGAGATGAACAACCACTCAAACCCGAAGTATAATATTTAGCATTTTGGAATCTTTAAGAAGCGTGATTAGATAGAAATTAAAATATGTTTTCACCTTGCTTTTTAGAATCTAACTCTTCAATATTTTATTTTGCAGATGCTTGGTCACAAAATTAGGGTGGAAATGCCCAAAATGTGCAAAAAATTGCCCTCTAAATATATTAGCCTTGTAGATCTAGTTGTGAGCGCAATTAGAACTTGTTTAAGGCCATCAACATAAAAAAAGAGGAACAAATTAGCTCAAAACACCTCAATAACCTTGTCTTTGCATACAATGAAGGTAGAGGAAACACCCACTGGTTCACTTGATTTTGATAATCTAGAACCTTAGTGATTGAACATCACAAAAGTCCACCTTGGTTTATAGAGGATGGGATCTATGATTTGGAGATGCTAACTATGGAGGAGAGGAGGGGAGTGGATATGAACTGGATAATATTAAGCAAGAAGAGGTTGAAGATGATGAGTCAACACCATCTACAACCTCAGTTGACTTTTAAGACTAGACCCCCTGTAGTTTTTACCAGAGTTGTTAAAAAGGGGAAGAAGAAAATGTAGACTATTTTGATGTTGTACTTGCTTATAGTTTTACAAAGACAATTTGCTATTTTAATTTTGCTTCAAACTATCAGCCATCAACATTCCACATAAGTTTGTCATTTTATACCCAATTTGCATTTAAATCTAGACACAACTTGATTCTTCATTGAATATTGAAAAAAACAAAAATTATTAAGCTATCAAGTTTATGTCATTTCTACGGTTCTTTTGTTTACTCATTTACTAAGTCATTAGATGCATCTATTCATTGAATTTTGAAAAAAAAATGAATTTAAACAATTTTTTAAGCTATCAAGTTTTATGTCATTTCTACGGAGTTTTCTCCAATTTTTTGGAAGTAGTTGGCAAGTAGGTGCTGAGTCCGAGATTTTCAACTATGTTTTCCAACTTCATATTAGAAAATACAATAAACCATACATGTTCACAACTAGCCACCCTAAAACTATGATAATTCATCTACTTACACATGAAAATAGCCCACCATAAGAACGTTTAGCATTAATAAATTAGTCTCCATTATGATAACACCAGAATATACAAAGCCAAACCAATAGCTCCCAGCCCCTTTCTTTGAAATACAACCATGCTCCGTATCACTGTTACTCGAGCCAGTCAAAAGCTGTTCCATATATAAGAACGTATCACAAATAATACAAATCAAGATTACGATTGATGACAACAGCACAATTTCAAAGCCCCAATCAAAAGCCCCCAACCCTTTCTCCAAACTAGAAGCGATAGGCCTATTTATGAGTACCCAAATTTACAGAACGGTTTATTATCCTCATCACAATACACTGACAGTTAGCAAAACATATAACTGCTGAATCTTTCAGCAATAAAAAAACATAACTAGTAAATATTTTGTAAAGTCACCTTCAGACATGTTTTGGTTTTGTTACTTTGTAATGTCTAATGGTGATCTATGTTCACAATTAATGTGGCGTGGATATAGAGAAAGAGAATGGACTCTCCTTTGTAAACATCTGCTCTTTCTATCTCCAAACCATGACCTTCAACCACTTCATAGATATTGCAGAGAGAGCGAGGAATTCTTGAGGAAGTAATTCTTATAATCACTATTTCATTGTTATAAATATCTCTAACCACATCAATGGCTGATGAATTATAATCCATTAATAACTTGGCATTCCTCTTCTGAAGCTCTTGGGCTTTGCTTTGAAGAATCTGGATATACTTACCCGTTTCTTCTATTATGTCATGCCTTGCTAACTGAAACATACCACAGCCTCTTGAAAAATTAACAACACTGGATGAGAGTGAGAAGTGAGAAGTGAGAAGTGAGAAGTGAAAAAGTAATGACTTACAGAAAATAGAATTATCTTCTTGGGAAGGTGTCATAAAACTACCTTTTGAGTTGTAGAAACAGGTAGCAGAGATTCCAAAGTGAAGAATAAATGTCTCATCTTTTTTCTTCTCATGTTTTCAGATAAAGTTGCACTCTCATTTCTTTTGCGCTTTATTGCTTCCTCTGAATGAAGAATCGGCTCTTGTGCATTTTTCTCGTCCAGCCTAACAACTCTAGGAAGATTCAGATGATGTTTAGGAATAGAGATACTTGAAAAGAATTGAACACGCAGATCTTCTCCCATTCTTATTGAGTTAGAATCTCATACAAGATTTACTGCTCTGCACGTTTTTATAGACTAATCTAGGTTGGAATGTTCGATTGTTTGAAATTTTGTTGGAATGACCTTTGTCCTATTGCAATATATATATATGGTGAAAAGTTACATAATGAAAGGTGGATATGGGGATGGATATTTTTTTGGTTCTTAGTAAGTGATAATAGTTTTGGCTGCTATTTCCTTTGGTTTCTAAATGATGTGTCAGTCTGGTTATCAGTTTCCAATCTTTGTTCTCGGGCTCGATAGTTGAGGTAGACTATTAGTGGGCCCCTATTGCTTCACCCCTAAAATAAAATGATTCACTTACAAGTGTGGCTGATTTTATAATGGTGGTCCTCATGGCACCAGATGTAATTATGATGTTTAGGGGGCATATATAGAAAGAAATCCCTGTAGTATACAAATCAAAAGACAATCAATAATGGTTTTCAATAGTTGTAGAAATGGCATAGTGGCTAATATTTGCTTACAAAAGTATTAAAATTATAGATATAGATAATGAACAAACATATATAGATGCAGCTAGGACAAGATTTATTTTCAAACATTAACAATTCCTACTGACACGGTAAATTCAAAATATGAAAATTATGATAACATGAGAATTGTACAAGTATTGGACAGACAATATAACTAGAATTACCATTAAAAGTCATCAATGTTCTAAATTAAAAGAAAGTGGAGCTCTCTAACATGAAAATCATCTGTGGAATGATTATATTAGAAGATGATGACAATTTGAATCCTCAATAGTTTTTATGTTTAATAAGCCAACATACAATACATCAAGACAGGTTGGTTATTTAAATAAGTGTTAGTAAAATAATTATCAGCAAGGAGAAGAACATGGTGATTCTTGATTTCTATTCTTGCTTTGGTGTTTTGCGCTGGCTTGGCCCTAGTTCCTATTTCTAGTGACCCATGTTTCCTCTATAGATGTTGTTCCTGTTGTGGTGACCCCTACTTTCGGTGTTCATTTCAGCTCGTTTCATTGTGATGATGGATTACAGAATATGATTCGAAATGTTGATGCAAAAAACTTATACGCAATCAAACTCAAAAATAAATACATGCAAACAATCAAAGTTAACAGATCTAAAGCCTGAGTTGTGCACAGTAAATGTGATAATAATAAGTTTGTAAATGCATTAAGCTCTTAATATTGTGAATACCCTGGGACACTGGGAGGTTTAGATCCATTAAAGTCACATAAGATAGTTACCTTTTATCTTGCTATATGGGACTACAAGCTAAGAATAGAGTTATTACTAATGCATTTATAATATACATCTTTAAACTAGATAGTTACCTTTTATCCTAAATGGAGGAGTAAACAATATCTATATAGCAAAATAAGAAGACATAACAACCACTCTCATCTCTATGAAATTTTAACACAAGGTAGAAACAAAATCAGTAGAAAATGATAAGAAATGGAAAATTGAGAAATAGATGTTAAGCTAAATATCCAGTGAATGTTGTTTTGTCATTGTTTTTCAATATTCTCAGTAGCATTGTTTACACCAATCGAACAAAAGCTGTTCATTATATAAACATAGTTGGTGGAAGTAACTACAAGTAGATTTTAACACAATAAAACCGGATATAAGGCGGTGGAAAAAAGTGATAGTATGCACAAACTGGATTATCTTTTTTCCTTTACGATAATTGGAATTTCTATAGCTGCCTTTGATTGACACAATTTTTTCCCTACGCTAAGTTCTAAAAATCTTACCCATTATGCCCACAATGATTTCCTTTTTCGCATCAATAAACTCTAGAAGGACGAACATGCCCAAAATGAAACTTATTTGAGAATGCTAGTGCAAAGTGCAAAAAGAAAGCAACATGCCTCCCACATGAAGCTACCTTGATCCACTTCAAAGTATCCAATATCTGCATTTACAGGAAAGCAATAAAATGACAAAATGAAGAGTAAGTAGTGAAAGCACTAAGTAGAGAGAAAAAACAATACCCTATTGACACTTCCACCTCCATAAAAGCACCCATTTCTTTAGGCCTTAACCTTATGAATCTCAAAGATGCAAAAGTCAGCAAATTTCAATTGCCTCCAGAATTATAAATCTTTGTCCCACATTCAGAATTTCAAGCATCTATACAAAAACATAGAACTCATCAATGAGTTCAGAAAATGAGATTCAGAAACTCTCGTTTGTTCTGATACCAAAAGTTGGCATGCACCATTTGTACCAGACAGAGATGCTTCCTCAAGATCATGCAGATATATCACCATTTATTTTTGTTACTTCAGAGTTTGTGCCGTGGGTAAAAGACAATACCAGCCAGCCATTCCCTTTTGCCTGCTCAACATAAATTACAAATTTTTCCCTCGCATTGGGAATGTCCAAAGCCAGATCATCAAGGCCATCTGCAACTCTTGTGAAACCCTTCATCATTTGGTTGATTGTAATCAAACCTTCACTTGAACACTCCTGCAGCAAATTCAACAGCCTGTCATTCTTCTTCTCCATTGCCATAACCAAGGCTTTCTTCACAACCTCATGGTGGAAAAAAGGCATGTCCAGATCTCGAATGCATTGACATGCTTCCCCAAGATCTCCTCCTGCTTCATATTCCTCTAGAAGCTTGTTGATTTTGTCCTTTGCATCTTCAACCGCCCAACCAGTGCCACCACCCCAACACCTAAGAATTCGTTCCCCAGCAAGGCGAGCAGATAGCAGAGAACGAGTCACACGAACAATTTCATACCCAATGGAACCTTCCTTTAGCCGGTTGCTTATTTCATCCAAATTCAGTGGTGCGAAAATATCATCTACAACAGCTCTAGCCAGAAAAAGAGCTAGTTCATTTGACGCATGAGGTATGTCCAAAGCAGTGTCCTCAGCTGATTCTAGCAGTAAAATAAAACCACTAACAATATCATCAACAGGAAATACCTCTGTATAGAGAGCGGACAGCAAAACAGAAGCCATTTCCTTCTCTCTATTCTTCCGGTCCATAGCTAATGTTATGAGCTTCTTCACAAAAAGTGCATTAAAATCAGGAGCAGCAAGATCCTCCAAACTCCTGACAACTTCCAATATGTCATCAGATAAAAAGTACTCTTGAATAATAGTTACCGCTCTCTCCTTAAAAAGCCTCGCGTTATCCTCTTTGATAGCTCCATTTTGTTGACTGGGGGTGGACCTAACAGATTCTGTACTGAGCCAACCCTCTTCTGTTGCCTTCAAAATTAACGACTGAAACATGTCCTTAGCGTTAATTATGTCAAGTGACAGATCATCGACAGTATCTGCAAGCCTACCAAAACCCTTAGACATCTGACTAGATGATATCAAACCCTCCTCAGCAGCTTCTTTTAGAAGGTCCAAAATAAAAGATTCCACATTTCTTCTTTCCATAGCCAAAATCAAAGCCCGCTTAACAACTTCATGATGAAAGAATGGTACATTCAAATCCCTTATACACCGACAAGCTTCAGCCTTGTCTCCACTCTCAACATACTCATTTAACAAGTCACTTATCTTCTTTTTTGTTACCTCTACTGTGATATGGGTACTACCACCCCATCGGCGTTCGATTGTTTCTGCATGAAGAGGTGCAGATAAATAGCTTTTTTCTGCCTTCTGAATTACTTCAACCCCTTTTGAATCATCAGGTAGAACTTTCAACATTTTTGTCAGAAAGGCAGGTGGAAGTATGTCATCGACTACTGCACGAACAACAAATAATGCTAAAATATCTACTGCATCAGGGATATCCAAGGCCAAATCATCAGCTGAGTCCAGTAATTTGCTAAAACCCTTGCTAACCTGCTCAGGTTCAATCACATCTGCATATAGTGAGGACAAGAGGACTGCAGCCATCTCCTTTTCTTTGTCATGCCTATCCATGGCCATGGAAATTAGTTTTTTGACAAAATAATGGTTATAGCTTGGACAGCCAAGATCAGTAAGATCCACAGCAGTTGCAGCCACATCATCAGTAGCAAAATATTCCTGTATAATCGATCCAACTTTGCCCTTGTATTCTTCAAGAGACTGGGATACAGTTGTTCCCACCAGTTGGTAAGGTTCCTGCAAGTTGAACATACATCTGTAAGACTGAATAATAATTCTGAATAGGCATAGGCAACAACACCCTAGCTTGAAGCTTTGCAATTATTAGGAACAAGAACATAAATGCTATGAATAGGAAACAACACCCTAGAGCTTGAAGCTTTGCAATTATTAGGAACAGTAACATCAAAGCTATGAATAGGAAACAACACCCTAGCTTGAAGCTTAGCAATTATTAGGAACAATAACATCAATGCTATGAATAGGAAACAACACACCCTAGCTTGAAGCTTTGCAATTATTAGGAACAATAACATCAATGCTATGAATTCGTGGAAGCCAACATCAGATGGTTTTGATGTTATTATAAAGATTGCATACTTCATAATGGCAAGTCACCAACACACCCATCATGAACGTGAGGAATACAGTAAAACTAAAACCACGTTATACAAACTTCAAAATTACATATTTGAAACGGAAATAATAATGATAGTTAGTCCCAGAAAAAACAAAAGGTTATAAATATTGTAATACAATAACATTAATATGTGGACCCTGAGGCCAATAAAATTGACACGAGTAATACTAAAACCAAGTTATTTCAACTCCAAAATTATACAATTTGAGACCAATGTTGTTCAAAACCATATCAGCAAAAACTTTTAGGTAAAAGGACAAACCAAAAGATTAATATTATGAATAAAATTAAGAGTTTAGACCATTAATTGAGAAATATAGATTTTCTTATTTATGTTCATATCACTGATTACATCACATTGCAAAATACATACTCCATAGTTCATAAATAATAACCAGATGCTAGTACTTTTAAATATTCAATTACAATCTGGTTTATACAAAGTCAACCTACAAAATAAGTACAAAATTAGAAAAAATTAGATAGAGCCAATGACTCCTGCTGCTACGAAGAGAGCTACACTAGAGAGATGCAGGTCCTAATAATGAAACTCCTGCGTCAGAGCCTCTCCATGTTCAACCAAATGACTGTCAAGGTCGGCCTCCAACACTATATCAAAATCAGCTTGATCTAGGACATCCTAGATCAAGCTAATATGGAGCCAATAACCTAGTTTTTCCAAAACTTAATAAACAAAGTCAACCTACAATATAAGTAAAAGGTTCCAAAAGTTTGGATGGACCCCCAATGACTCCTGCTGCCATGAAGAGAGGTACAATAAAGGGCTTCAGGTCCTGATGATGAAGCTCCTGAGTCAGAGTCTCTCCATGTTGTTCAACCAAATCACTATCAAGGTTGGCCTCCATTACGATATTAAAATCATCAAGATCTAGGACATCCTAGATCAAGCTCATAAAAACTAAATAAACAAATTCAACCTACAAAATAAGTAAAATGTTTCAAGAATTTGGATGGAGCCAATGACTCTTGCTGCCATGAGGAAAGCTACACTAGAGGGCTGCAGGTCCCGACATTGAAGCTCCTAAGTCAGAGCCCTCTCCATGTTGTTCAACCAAATCACTATCAAGGTTGGCCTCCATTACGATATTAAAATCATCAAGATCTAGGACATCCTAGATCAAGGTAAAAAAAACTAAATAAACAATTTTTTGGAAAAAGAGGAACAAACACAAAGATTTATTCCCATGTTGCCAGGCACTGCAGTTTTAGTCCGAGTATGTGTACTGGTACAGTCCCGGTACTGGTGCAGTTCCGGTTAGTCCCGGTACTGGTGCAGTTCCGGTTCCTCCCTGGGTACGCCCAGAAGCCTCAGTGCCCAAGCAGTTCACTGAGTGTACCGAAGGCATACCCAATTTTGTATCTAGATATAAAATCCCCTGTGAGTAAAATTTAAATTTATGCATCTGGGTCAGATGAACAGAGCTATTTTTCATCATGTCAAGATGGGTGTAGCTGAGCGTAAATGTTTTGCACTTTTCTGAATAAATTGAAGGTTTGTCTCCTTTTGTCACAGCTTGAAAGTATGTTATGTTTAAACGGAATTGCATCGGTACTAACATTTTTAACTGCTTTGATAAACGTTACAGATTCTTCCACACTAAATTTCCTGTTATGATAGAATGATCATTGTTAAACCAGAAAGGATAAGCAACTGTAGAAACAGTTTCTGCTTTATTTCCACAAATTTTGCTATACCTTTTGATTAAAGACAGAAGCAAGGAGAATATGCGACAGAATTAAACAGCAGCGAGTGGATTCTGAAACTGTTACCCCACATTTGCCATTGGGATAAATTTGTATTGTTCTCCCTTGTATTTGACGATGGCAATGGCATACGATAGCATATTTTTCAGGTAGATCAAAAATAGTTGCAACATTGGACACATGCTAGGATGTGTGGCAATGTTAAATTAGAAAGTCCTGTTCAACAACATTAGACACATGCTAGGAGTAGGATGTATGGCAATGTTAAACTAGAAAGTCCTGTTCAGAAAAGTAGCCACCCAACATGTGTACATATATTGAGCAGCTAGTAGATTATGAAAGATGCCATTTTGCTGTTGCTGTTGCTGTTGCTGTTGCTGTTGCTGTTGCTGTTGCTGTTGATACAGAACCCTACAATGATAGATTTGCCAAAGACATCCAAGTTTTATTTTTATACTAGTGTTGTTCTTGCAAAATTTATTTTAGTCGCATATAGAGATACCATGAAGGTTCACACAGAAAGCAGAAATGGCAAAATGTTAAGAGTTGATTAGAATCTTTTGGGCCCCAGGGCTTTGACCTTGTTAAAGGAGAAATCCCTACACTTAAGTTCTATTTCAATCATTAACTCATAACTGGATCATTTTCTGATTTTATCACAACATTTTCAGTACCCCAAACAAGTTTCTTGGACTTGAAGCACCGGATTGATCACCCACAACCAGTAAAAGCTTACTGGAAAAGGGTTACTTATCTATCACCACTTCTAAAATAGGGGCAGCAAGTAAATCATACTGAAACTGTATTTTTTTACATGATAAAACTGATCAGCAAGTATTTTAATTTTTGCAAACTATGAATAGGTATCTAAATATTCTATATATTGGCAATTATGAGTATCACTGTTCTTATAGTTTGTAATTTTGAACACACATATACTGCCGTACCCATACTTAAGGAAAAAAATTGTTGTACCATCATACCGGGCTAGTACCGTCATACCGGATTCAACAATCCATACCCAAACATTAACTTAGATTTATTCCCTTAAGAAGATGATTTTGAAGGAATACTGCAAAAGGGGTTTGTATGAGGAAGTGCTACCTGACAAGAAATGAGACATTCACTTAGGATTTCCAAACTCAAGATCTGAAAACATCCATTGTTGCATTAAGACTTATTTCATCAACACCACGTGAAAAGAAATATTTTAGAAAATGGCTGCAAATCTTAACTATTAAAAATTTACAGCATAAACAAACTATAAACAGGCTCGTAGTCCAGCAATATTCCTCTTTATTAAAATTCAAAATTGAAGAGCTCAGAGACTCTTTTTCTACTTCTTTTCTGATGCAGGAATAAAAAAGTGTCCCGCCATGAAACCCCTGCACTACACCTTTCACAAATATTCATAGGCTACTTTGTGACAAGGAAAGACAGAAAATTCATTCATTCCCAAAGTTGAAAAATAGTTACAAAGAATGTGAAGGGTCTCTTTCATTCTGTAATTTGCAGATTAAATATCAATATCTTTATGGTTAAACATTCAATAAATTTGTTAGTTAGATGACAGCTGCAGCATTTCACAATCCACTGATTCTTCAACAGAAATCTGGACTAGTTCCTTCTCTAAACTTTCTGGAGAGCAAGACTTGTATAGCCTCACACATCAATTGCTATAACACCTGATAGGAACTATTTTAGACTGCTTTCATAGCAAAAATAAAAGGTAACAGCAGCAATGCCTAGAGAAAATGGTGCCATGTCTTCAACACTAGGCTAAAAGTTTCCTTCCCTTTTCTCACAAGTTCCCTAGTATATCTTTCCATTATCAAAAGATCTAGATCAGATTCTCCCATTCCTTTGAAAAGTGTGTTCCTTGCATCTACCTATCTTACCTTCTAAGCAAATCCACTACAGAGGTATGAATAATATACAATTAGTCTGCATGACAACTATGGAAATTCAACAAGGAACTTAAAATTAGCTTTGTGTTACCAATTGAATCATGATTTCAAAGTTAACAAACTAATTGAAATACATAATGTCAAGATATGTTAAACGAAAATCAGTTAGAACTTCTAAAACTCGATCCCAAAACCAAATGACCAGTTGACTATAAGTATAAATATAAACAAAACCAATAAACTAAATAATTGTTGTGTTATAAGATCAAATAATTATTCACGAGTCAAGGATCTTATTATTGCAATAACCAAGAAATCAATCAAGCTTAAATGCCATAATGATAGAAACAACACTACTCAATATCATATGATAGACTAAACAATGTTATTTTCCATTAATCAAAAAATTAAAATACACTACAAACTAGAGGAGAGCATATGTGCACGAGGGAAAAAATATGCTAGGTAATTGCATTTATAGGAAATGCGGACAAAGGTAGACCACTCAACCATAAACAAGAGTAACTCCCAAGTTATAATACTCCTTAATATCCAAATTAGGTATGTGTAACTCCATGGGAAGAAAGGGACACATGTCACTCCACTCACCACTATTAAGCTTAAATAAGCATAATTATCAAGCTAAATAAATTAGGTATAAGAAAATAATATCCAACTATCGAAAATAAATATCTACACTAACACCTGTATTAAGCATATAGCTTAGGATCAATGAAAAAGATGGGTTCTAATAATGTTTAGTCTGCTGAGGTAAACTATGTACATAAAAATTCCCCCCTCCCCAAAGACGAGAGAATAGCCAACCCAAAGAAAGGAGAGGAGAGAGTTAAGGACCACACAACCTGCCCAAAATGTCTTAGCCATCACACTGTAAAGACAGGCCACTATTGTGTACTAACCATCCATTTTTTATGAAAATATGAGTTATCTTTCAGCTGAATTAAAATACATAAAAACGTCTTTTCCACTTCTTGATCACCCATATCTTAGAAAGGGCAAGGTGAGGACATACAACGTTTCACACAGCTGAAAGAAAAACATCAAGTGGCAAGCCAAACAAATCAATTATTCAGTGGGATGCATGCAATACAAAAAAGTAAACATTCACTTATTCAGCAACCACTTCAATGGGAAAGCTTATTAAGCTGAAAGTAAATAAAGCTGATCCTTCCACTAGTCTAGTTGTGGGTGATTACAACAAACCACTTATGCGGTGGGGTAAGTACCAACAACAACAAAACCAAATCAATTGCAGTACTACCATCCAATGGTTTTTTATTAGACGAGGTTAAGAGGGGCCCAAGACCATTACAAGACAACCATGGAGGCAAAAGAGGCAAGTCTCGCCAGAAGTGAAACTGCAGAAAACTAAAAGTATCTAAAACTGAAGCAAAAAACAAGAAAGAGCCCAACCAGTGACAATAGAATCAGCTATGGGTCACCCAACAGCTTCAAGCCTTTGATAGCTTGCCACACTTTGTTATGGAAATCCAGCTCGTCTTCAAAGACAGCTCATTAGGAACCCCAGCTCATTAGGAGCCACTTTATACAACCATCCAGTGTTACAATGTAATTGTATGAGAATAAATAGCATTCAGTGGTAAGACCGTTGAAAACACTACAATATTAGTCCATGAACATGTTTATCATCAAATGAGAAGTGGGTTAACTGTTGATACAAAAACTAGTAACAACTGCATATAACAATCCAAAATAACATCAAATTTCATTAACACTCACCTGAACTGGAAACTAAAGCAAGTACCTTGTGAAAATATAGAAAAAAGCGATGGCTAAGGTCTGGAAACACTTGTTCTTTGCTGGTAACAAATTCTGCACAGGTCTGATATAAATTTGCAGTGCTGGATATACACCAACCAGCCTATGTATCACTCACAAACTTCGCAAAAATGATGATCACCTACTAAGTGTTTAACCAACATCCATGAACATTGATGCCAACTATCAAGCAAGAATGAGCCCAAAAAGAGAGGTGATTCAGCGTCTAGCTCGCATGCCCTAGGTTTGGAATTGGTACAGCCTGTACCTACCCCTGCAATCGGCAAAATATCTCTCCCTCTAACCACTTTGAATCGCCAAAGAATCAATTCCCAATGTGGCAACCAGATATGCAAGCCCATATTATCATAGTTGGAAATACAATGAATCATAATCAGCTCCAAACATGCTTCTTAAAACTAAAAAATAAACCCTTTTGAACGGTACAGACAAGAATAAGAATAATCCACCAAGAAACTTGCAAGCAAACTGTAGAAGTTGTAAAGTCTCCAAAATCAGCAATCCAAAACACATCAAAAACCTACATGGCTAGAAGCAGCAACTGAAACTCCAATGTGCACAATAGAGATTCCCCAAATGAACCCCTCACCTCCTTTCATAGCTTTGGAGGGCAAATAAGCAATTTGAAATTATAAAATAACACATTTATCCCTCCCAAAGACCTTTTTGAATTATAAAATGATTTTCATGTGCAAAGCCGCTTCCTTTTCCTAGGTGTCCACTTTTGAGAGGGAAATGAAACAAATTTATTAAAATATAAGCAAGTATTTTATTTATTGACATTAGCAAGTTGCAGAAACGACTGCAATAGCATCGGAACCCAAAGCTAACCAAACTATGGGAGGATAGTTGGAGTCAACTCACAGACTTACTAAAAAATGATCTGCTCTCCGAGAAGTTTGGAGAACACCCAAGGAGTCTACAAACACTTCTAAAAGTGTCATTCCAATCCATTCTGCAAACTGGGTTCATTGCCTTTAATAAAAATCCTGAAATATTGAACTGCTCTCCAAAAATTTTGGTTTCCGCTTTTCCTTACCAATTAACCTACAAAAACTTTAGAAATAGACTAAATATCACCATATTGACTACGCCTCGATGGAGACATTCTATTCCTCCCTCCGCAAAATCACTTGTCCCCAAGCACTTACAAATCTGCATGCTCCAATGTCTGCTCAATCTCTCAAGTATTCTCAAATGGTCCTCTTTGTAAAAGTACAATCCCTAAAACCAATTACTGCTTCTAGAGCCAAAAAAAATTACCTTCTTCATCAACGTGTGAAATATAGAGGCAAAAAAAATCATCTCAAGCGCCTTCAGGAGGCATGAAACATGGAAGACATTACGCACCTTACTACCCTCAAGTAGCACTAACTCATAAGCCACTTCCCCAGTCCTCATCCATTCTTCTTAGAGAAGATTGTGGCTTCAACTACAAACTCACATAAACCATGTTTCCAACTTCAAATGCTCGATCTCCATGGTGATTTGCATACAACTTCTGTTGATACTTACCATGCAAGAAATTGTCCTTCAACGCTTTCATTATGTCTCGACTCTGCTGCAATAAATCCTTAGCTTGGGGCACTCTACTATCACCATACAATAAGTCATCAAAGTAAGAGCTTTATACCCATGCAAAGAAATAAATGGAAACATTCTAACCAACATGTGATAAGCATAAACATAACAATACTTGGCCAAAAGTTGCCCCAAAACATAATTTCTGAGGTAACCATCCACTCACTTGTTAACAATCTCTATTTTCCCATCAGTCTGTGGGTCTACTCCTAAGCGTGAGTTCAGTCCCGCTCAAGCGGAACACTTCTTTGAAGAACAAACCAGCCACCTAAGCTATTGTAAGTACAGCAGAAATAGCAAACAAGTGTGCAAATTTTGTCAATCTATCAACAACAACATATATACAATCCCTTCCTTGCAATTTACAAAGATCAATAATAAAGTATACTAGGATACTCTGCCATTTTTATTGGGAATTGACAGAGGCTGCAACAAACCAGCAGAAAAAGTGTGTTGATTTTTGTTCTATTGAGAAACTTGACGCTATTTTAACATACTTAAGGACTTCAAAATCTCTAGTGATCAGCCATGGGAGCATCATGGAAAGACCTCAACCTTTACCTTGAGTCCTGATTCACATATTAGGAAGATCCTCTACTTGTAGAGAATCATACATTCACCACTTTGTATCTTTCATCTTGCAAGGAACCATCCAAAACACTAGTGGCAAAGGGGGCTTTTGCATACTCTACAAGAATATATTCTTTCCAATCAGTTCTCATCTCCATCATGAAACTCAAATATGGCCTTCAGAATGCATCAGCCAAGATGTTCTTCTTCCCTTTGACATATTCAATGTCAAAATCATAAGATTGTAGCTTCCTACCCATTTCTATATTTGTCATTGAGAGCTTTCTGATTAAGGAAATACTTGACACTATTGTACTCTATTTTAACAATAAACTTACCACCAACCAAACATTACAAATGCACCATTTTTAGTAAGATCAGTCAGTGGGGCAGCCAATTGTTCTTTTTGTTATTTAGAGTAATTATTATTTTTTGTTGAGTTTAAGTTTTTTTTTTAATCAAAATTATGTACTTAACACTACTTTTACTTCGTACTTGTAAGTTGCTGCAAGAATTGTGTATCAGGGCGTTGGAGTTCCCAAAACCCTGAAAGGTTAATAGGGGTCCTGTGACCCCGCGACCCTAAACACCCAGTTTATACATGAGCATGGTTGCATTTTCGAAGAGGTTGAGGTTTCATTGTGTCGAGGTTCCCAAAACCCTAAAGATAGCTTTCAATGAAGTTCTCTCTTGCTTAGTTTGCAAAGTAGGTCTTTGGGTTTTGTTTTCAGTTTGTCTGGTCTTTTAGTTGTAGTGTTAGCTTAATTTTGGTTTTCTGCAAAGTTCCTAGTTTGCTTTCATAGTTAGTTCGTCTTTTGTTTTCAATAAAACATACTGACAATGGTTTCATGTGGTTGCGGAATTGTTAAGAATACAGTCCACCATCAAAATTGGGTAATCTCCATAGCAAGATTACAAACAGCAACATTGGGCATATGGACTTTAATGAGTTCCTCAGGAGCATTGCCAATCCCACCGACAGAACTTTGGATGCCTCTTCCATGGTCCTTTCAGGTTTAGTACATGCAGCCAGGCACCCAACATCCATCCTATCTCCGGATTTCATCATGACAATTGCGGAGCATTATGATTCAAAGGAGAGGAAGGTAAAGAACAGACAGGAGGATGTCGTCTTGGATATCAAGTCTGATGTAATACTCACAAATGCGATTGCTAGGGAAAAAGTACAGGAAGAGCAAAGAATAGAATGGAAACAATTTGGCTGCACCATTCTTTTCGATGTGTAGACGAAAGGCAAAAACCGCACCATCATTAATTTTTTGGTTTCTTGCAAGGATGAGGTGGCGTTTTTGATAATCGTGGATCCGAAGGAGAGGAAGGTAAAGAACAAATAGGGGGATGTCGTCATGGATATCAAGTCCGATGTAGTAATACTCACAAATGCAATTGCTAGGGAAAAAGTATTGGAAGAGCAAAGAATAGAATGGAAACAATTTGGCTACACCATTCTTTCCTGTGGGTGGACGGAAGGCAAAAACCGCACCATCATTAATTTTTTGGTTTCTTGCAAGGATGAGGTGGAGTTTTTGATATTCGTGGATACAACCAACAAGGTGAAGATTGTTGAAACTTTACCTCTAATATTAGAGCAAGTTGTAATGGAGGTGGGAATTGATAATGTGGTGCAAATCATAACCAATAATGCACAGGCATATGTGGCAGTTGGTAGGATCCTCCAAGACAAATATAGTACACATTTTTGGACACTTTATGTAGCACATGTCCCTGACCTTCTTTTGGAGGACATAGGGAAACTATATTGGGTGAGACCACAGAAAGATCACAAAACAGATCTACAACCACCCTTGGATCCTTCACTTGATGAGAGAACACACTCACTAGGAGTTGTTAAGAGCGGGTGTCACAAGGTTTGCGACGATTTTCTTAACGTTGCAAAGTATTCTTACTTCTTTGATGGCTTTGAAGCGAATGTTTGTGAGTCGAGCATGGCTACACTCAAGTTATTCAAAGAAGCCTCAAATTTGACCCCATATGAGAAATTATTGATATGTCGTGGAACAATCAACTCCACCAACCCATTCATGCAACAGAGTACTTCCTCAACCCTTGTTTTTGCTTCTCGCCATCCTTCCCGGATCCCAATTGAGAGGTCATGGAGGGCCACACTGCAAGCATTCAGAGGATGATACCCGAGGTTGAGGTGAGAGATCTCATTGTGTTCGAATTGGACACTTACCAATATGCAAGGGGCAAGCTATTCTCTTCAGACTTGGCCATGAGAGGAAGAACCACTCTTATCACAGGTATGATATTTGGACTTTTGGAGTCTTTCACATGCAGGATAAGTAAATTAAAATTAAAATATGTTTTCACCTTGCTTTCTAACTCTTCAATATTTTATTTTGCAATGCTTGGTGGCAAAATTGGAGTGGAGATGTCCCAAATCTTCAAAAATTTACTCTCCAAATCTTATGACATCCTTGTAATTCATCCAATTGTGAGTACAATTGGAGCTTGTTCGAGGCCATCCACATGAAGAAGAGGAACAAGTTAGCGTAGAAACAACTCAATGACCTTGTCTTTGCGTAATATAACCTTCGATTGTGCACAAGGTAGAGGAAACACCAGCTAGTCCACTTGATTTGGATGACATAGATCCTTACAATGATTGGACATCACGGGAGCAGCCCCCATTGTTTACAGGGGATGACATCTATGATTTGGAGAGGCAAGCTATGGAGGAGGGGGTGGATTAGGATTGGATGACATTGAGGAGGAGGATGAGGAGGTTGGTGATGATGAGGAGTCATTGCCAATGTCAGCACCATCTACATCCAAGATAGAGGTCGAGTGACAGCGAATTGTACAGCGAGGAGGCGTAGCCACAGCGAACTCCTAGGACTAGACCCCTACCCCTCCTATAGTTTTTACTAGAGTTGTTGGGAAGGAGAAGGGGAAGAGGAAAATGTAGATTGTTTTGATGTTGCATTTACTTATAGTTTTACAAAGACAATTTGCAATTTTAATTTTACTTCAGACTATCAGGCTACTAGCCATTAGCATTCCACATGAGGATACCATTTTGTACCCAATTTGCATTTAAATATATCTAGACTCAACTTCTTTGTTTTGTTTACTCATTTACTAACTCATTGGATGCATCTCCTCATTGAATTTTGCAAAAGAAATACATTTCTAATTAAATTTAAGCAATTTTTTAAGTTGTCGAGTTTTTTTGTCGAGAAGTTGCCAAGTTTTTCAACTATGATTCCACCTTAATCGTTATTACAAAAAATAGCCTATTGTCATGGTTGGATTGTAAGAGCTCCACAATTCTAACTTAATATTGAGCATGGACATGGAAATGACACTAGCACATTCACCTCTCCAACAAAATAACACAACACAAGAAAGCACTCTAATACCATAAAGGAAATTTGAGCAAAGATAAATAGAATCTACCAAAAACCAAACACAAATAATACAATGCTCCACAATTCTAACCCAATACTAAACTTGGAGGTGGAAAGGCACTAGCATGTTCACCTCTCCAACAAAATAACAAAACCCAAGATTTGAAGTGCTCTAATACCATAAAAGGAAATTTAAGCAAAGCTAAACAAAATCTACCAAAAGCTAAATACAAATAATACGGTGCTTCTTGCTTTTAAAATTAAATGCATTGCATACATATGATTCCCATATCCTACTTTATAGGAAACTCCCAAACATTTTCCCTAAATATATTGAGTTGTTTCAACAACTCAATACAAACCCATTTGTGCCACTAATTTACCAGTCTATTTAATAAACTATAACAAACGTAATTATTTTATGCATCCTATGATGCAATATTCATAACGTGCACCTATGCTCTTCAACAAATGTGGAAATTGTGCCTCAATTTATTCCCTATTTAACCACTTGCCTTAGAAAAAACTAACCAGACTGGACCTCATGGTAGAGATAAATTTGTTATTTCTTGAGAGTCTTGGCAATAACCTCAATCACTTTGAATTTGATTTCAATCAATTTATGATGGGACAATAGTTTCTGAGTTAAATTATCTACTTTGAATCTACTTAGCTACCTCACAACTGACCAACAAGGGAGGAAAACAAAGAAAACAACTCAAAATTAAAAACTAGATGCAATCACAAAAATGGTGGGAGATTAAGTGGAATCTGTCTTTGACGAAGCATCTCCCATTGCATATATTTTTGTTCATAGGTATCCCTAGATAACTCTTGTTTGATATGCTCCACAAATTCTCCCCAAATGGAGCTATCATCAACGTCTCCATCAAATTCTTGTTTATTGACTGTTTCCTTGGATGATAACTTAATTTCCCATGCTTGTTTCACATCTCTCAACTCTGAGGAGAGCAAAAGTTATTTTTTCAACATCCAAGAAATAATTGACACAATTCTTTCCAATTTCGACAGCCATTCATCACCAATGTCTGCATCAATTTCCCCTTCAAAATTTGTGATGTTGAAATTCACCTGAAACTTAAATGGATTATGACCAACAAATAGTAGGTTTGTTGTGTTTAATCACAAACTACCTTTGTGGTGTTGTGGCATTCAAGACAATTGGCTCATTCGAAAAGACATGTATGCCACTACAAAAAAAATACTTCATTATCTTCCAATTCAAAGCTTATACATTTATACATAATCAAAACAATCACACATCCTTTGGAATTCAATATGAATAGCTAGATGTGGTTAAATTACCAACAAAACAAAATACTAGCTCTTTGGTGAAATTTGGACTCCTTTACACCATCATTGGAAGGATCTCCGAGAGCTCTAGTTTTAGTCCCTTGGAAAACATGCCTTCAGCAATCCATTTCAGGGGATCAATCACAATTTCCAAACCAAATTCTACTTTGAGGGCCTCTAATAATTGTGACTTACTAATACAGAAAATGCCCAAAATTTTAGATTATTTATATTTTCCACTGTTGGCTTTGCACATGCCACCGAAATGCTCACTGATCAATACGAGATTAAGTTGCCTTAACAATTTTTCGTTGATTATGTTTTTTTATGCATCCATCTTTTTGCCATGATTGATGCCTTGGACATCATAGTAATATGGACAGTCTATGCCTTGTTGTCATTCTTGTTCTTCCAGCGCACTCTAAAACATAATTTATTTCTAAGGGGCAAGGACCCCTATAGAGGCCTAAAATAACTTATAAAAAATGCATAGTTACACCACCGTCGGGGACGAGGGGGGACTGGTTTCCAGGTCGTGGGGACAAAGGGCATCAATTTGGACAGCAGGGGGTGATGGCGGCGAGGGGTTGTATATACTATATAGAGTAGCATGATATCAAAATAAGTACAAAATGCCAAAATATAGTGAGGGGAGGCCTCTAATCATCCCTCGGGAGGTCGGGTCTCAAGCGGTGATCGGCAGCTAACAGGTGGCGCAGCTAAGGACTTGAGAACGACGTCCCTAAGTCTTGGGGACACTAGCGTTGAGGTGGGGGGGGGGTATGTGTCCTCGTGGAACACTGAAAAAATGTGAACACTTAACAATCTTTGAGGTAACAAGGTTATAAGTAAAAAACAATTCTCCTGAATTAGAATTAAGGAAATAAGGTTTTTAGGAATATCTCAAAATGCTAAATTCCTCCCTCGGATGTAATTTTTCATTGAAGTTAGAAATGCATAAGAATACAAAAAGCCTCATGAAGTATACGAATTGCAGAATAGGACACCAACAATTATAACCCCTAAAAAGGGACATTTTGAATTTATACATACTTAAAAGCTGATTGAACAATTTTCTGCCTCTCCCACAGCCAACAACCTTAATGTCCCCTTTCTGGTGGGACAATTACCTTAACTTCTGCTTCTTACTATATCAATTGCTTATTCTTAAACCAAGTAATGGAAGTTACACAAGTTATCAATCTGCTATTTCTGATATAAAGATATAGATATATGCAAGATGATATAGATTTGATAGTAACGTCTGATATACAATTATGAAATATGCTATGAATGAGATTACTTAAACACTTATAATGATAAAAGAATGATTCTATTTCTGATATAAACGATACATCTATGCAATCAATTTATATTGCTTTCAGCAATGGTTTGATATGCCAATTTAATTATGCAAATATCTTGATATCGCTAGGCGCAATCTGTTGCTGTTTCCGATCGATACTTCATTGCTTGCAACTGAAAACTATGTCGCTGTTTCAGATTAGTCTTCTATTTATGCAATCAAGGTGCTGTCTCTGATTTGCAATATATCACTTGCAACCAATGTGCCAATTGCACTTGCTCTTACCGAGCAGATCCAATATAAGGATTGAATTAAAAGAAAATGAAATGTCCAATGATCGAATGAGAGGAATTGACTTCTGTCCTATACTTTGAACAATGAAGTCATGCTGCTTCGAAAAGACATGTCCTTGTCTATTCTCACCCCTTCAATAACACTAACCAATCAGTTCTCTTATTCTTAACTGACACCTTATTACATTTAGTAATCGATGCTTTTAGTCTTCTCAAGTTGTTAATCTAAACCATATTCGACACGGAATCATAATCGATGTCATATATTGATATCAAACATCCTTTGTATGAATCATTGATTAATTACTTATAATGCTGCCTTAATATGTCTTTCCATCACTGTTAATCGATTATCATAGGATCACTTATAATTGATGAGTATGCATTGACCAACTCAGATTGATTATTCCAATTATCATTGTCAACTTTGCACCAATAATTAAGTCGCCTTTAGATTTTGTCTGCAGGGATAAGATCATTATTCTTATACTGAACCATATATCTTCATCTCTGATTTTCTTATCAATACTCAAAATAGTGATGAGACTATACTTCGTAATATCATATTGATTGACTTTAACTAGTCTTTATAATCGATCTCCTTTATTCTTATTACATGCCTGCTAATGATGATCATTTGGTACCGGCTGTTAATAATACCTAAGCTCCTTTGTGACTGACCTTGCTTAATCATTCATATGGATGTCAACTCTGATTATGTTCGGTGGTTGCTGATGCTATCGATTCTTGGTTGATTATGATTACATCCCATCTTCAAGCTTACTTAATCTTCTGATCTCGATTTGAACATTAAAAGATTGAAGTCGACTGCTTCTAATGATATGACTTTATCAGTGTCTCCTTCTGATCTTGATGATTAGTCAATGCTTCATCAGTTATGCTCGGTCAATGCTTGAACTTCATCTTCTTTCATGCCTTCCTTGGTTGATTGATTGATATGAAGTATGTTTTCTGTTCTTATACTTGCCTTCATGCTTCTCTGCAAATGTTGATCAATCTATACAATATTGACTTACAGAATTCACGCTGATATCTCGAAAGCAATCATCTCTTCATATGACATTCATTGTCTTGAGTGTCTTCATAATATTAATTGTCTTATCAAAGGAGATTCTCTACATACTTGGTGTTCTTATTATCTTCCTTGGGGAGGTGACCAGCTTCTCAAACCCCTTATTTCTCCTAATGTGATTAGGACACCGTCTTATTTATAAGACTTCACAGTTTCCTAATATCTTATTCTCACATTAACATATAATCAAAGCTACTTCTAACTATTTCTACTAACTCCTATTTGCTATTGGTGTCAAAGGATTGCCACTCCTTGTCCACAAAAGCATCCGAATGATTTAGTGTGAGTGGTCCTTGGAGAGGTGACCAGCATGTCAAAACCCTTATTTCTCCTAATGTGATTAGGAAACCATCTTATTTATAAGACTTCAAAGTTTCCTAATATATTTTCTCACATTAACATATAATCAAAGCTACTTCTAACTATTTCTGCTAACTCCTATTTGCTATTGGTATCGAAGGATCGCCACTCCTTGTCGACAAAAGAATCCAAATGATTTAGTGTGAGTGGTTCAAGAATGGGGACATTACAGCAACAGTCTATACAACTTGCAGTCAAGTGAATCAAAATTATGGCATTAGATATAAAAGACAAAGCTGGCTTTAACAAGTAATCAGGTAGAAGGTAGAAAAACAAGTTAACATATCACCTGCAAATATAAGACAACAAACACACAGACAAGTAAATTTTAGTACTATTTGCCAGCAATAAACATATTCCACCCCTTACAAATTCCTAGATATTTTATCTAAGTTACTGGTTCGAATCCGGATGCGGATGCAGGTATGAGAACCTGGTATGTGGATATGTGAAAAATAATTTAGAGATTTTGGATGTCTTTGGGTACGTGAATATATATATATATATATATATATCTGTGTGTGTGTGTGTGTATTTTGATATATACACACAAAAAAAAATTTAAAGAAACATACAGAAATAAATCATTTGATAGTATGATACTTCATCATTGATCAATGTCAATGCCAATGCCAAAGATAAATATAAAATGCCAATCATTTGATAGTGTGATACTTCAGTTTCAGCAGCCAAGCTAAATGCATCAGTGTGTGTGACTACTCCAGCTTCAACTACAGTTAATAACTCTCCATAATAATATCACTATTGTGAATGATTTTCTACCAGAACTATGTCAGTATTGCAAATGACTTTCCACAGCATTGTGCGACTGCTATGAATGATTTTCCACAGCTACATGCAACTAGTTCAACTGGTGTTCTGCAGCATATGTATTTGTTGCAAATGAGTTTCCGCAAAAACTGTGTAACTGCTGGGAGTGATTCTCTGCAGCAACTATGTAACTGCTACAAATGATCTTTAGCAACAACTATGATTGTTGTGGAATGACTTTCTGTAACAACTCTGTTGTTGCTATGAGACAGGGGATGTCATGGAACAACCTTCTGCAACAACTATTTTGTTACCATAACACTACTTCTACAACACTTTAAGGCCACTACAAAACAACTTCAGCAAAAACAAAATTGTTACTACAGTACAATTTCTGCAACACTACAAAGCTACTGCAGAACAACTTCTTCAGCAACAAGAGACTGGCATAACAACTTCCAACCCTAGCCACCTTTACACCTGTGGATGCACTTGACTGCGCATCCAGACGCATCCACAAGGTGCGGATGCGCTTCCTGGGCGCATCCAAGCATATCCCCCCTCCGCATCTGGCCCAAACGAATCCGAATCTGGATGTACAGGCAGGAGGTGTGAATCCGGTATCTTAGTATTTTATAGTTATTCTGGAGAGCAAATACAAATGCCTTTGACCATACGGAAAAATGTAGAGTATACAGACTCAACAACGCTTGAGATTTTGAATTGTTTATGAAGTGAGGACATTAAAAACGTAGATGCACCAAAGAAATTAAAAATTTAATGAGATGGAGAGAAAGGACTACTCAAGGAAAATTTTACCTCCTCACTGTCATAGTTTGGATCATTACGATCAACATGTAAATCCCCATCAGTATCGAGGATTCCTCCCCATGTACCTTTGCCACCACGTCCATCTGCAAAATGACCTCACGCATCCCAATAAGCCCTTGAATAGACATAATACTCCACATTTAATGTCATCACAAAATTTAAATGCATCCAGACTTTGCCATTTTTGCATATATTGAAGGTTGAACGGATTTTGGAAACAAACTGGTTACATATAAAAATACACAAATATCAGAACCACAGAAAACTGTTGCTAATTTCTACAGTGAATTAAAATAGTGAATAAAGAAAACCACAGCTTATTCAGCAGGAATTAATCCATTGCTTGGTTAGACATGTGTCATATGTTCTATATTTCACCACACCATTAATTCCCCTAGTTATCATTTTAGCCCACAGGAGCATAGATCAGTATGTTCTGAAACTTTCCCTCAAAAACACCTAACAGTGAATAGTTTTTGGTTCAATGAATGCACATGCTATGCCCTTAACCTACAGTGTGCATGAGGATGTGTAGCTGACTTGTAACTAGGATAATCCTTAATTAATTCATATTATCACTTATATAATCTTATATATGAAGTTAGGCCGGCCTAGGTGGCATCAATGTAGGTATGGTATATATAGGGAGTATAGGTTCATTTATTCTCATCATGTTCTGCATACCGTGCTTATTGAAGACTAACGGAGGAATCCCCCTCTAAGTGTCTTATCTTTGGAGGTTACTCCCTCAAAGTGATTTACAGTTACCAGTTATTTGCAGCATATTTCCTCTTATATTCTTCTCTTATACTTAATGCAAAATTTATTACTAGAGAGATGGTTGATTTATTATCATCATATTGTGTATTGTCTGTATAAGGCTATTGGAAGTAGCCCCTATAAGTGCCTTATCTTTGGAGGTTACTCCCTCAAATTGATTGACTGTTCTCAGTTATTTGCAGCATTATTTCTTATCATATTCTTCTCTTATTCAAGTTATTTCATTACACTTATTACTAGCATCCATTTCTAAGTTTTCATGTACAACAAATCAATATGTTGTTACCATAGACTTCGACTAAGGCTATGAAAAAATACCTTACAACATGTAAGGTGTGATTAAAATAACAAATAGATATGTTTCAACTTTCAAGTCTTGCAAATATCTTTCTCATAAGTAACAGATAGACTAATCAAAATAAATCATTAATCATATCGATTTACAAGACTTGAAACATATCTATTTGTTGTTAAGCATAGAGATGTATTTTCAAACATGTAAATTGCTGATGCTTTACTGGTAAAAATGAAATACCACTATTGCATTGATTTGTATAGCTGAAAATCAGAACCCTTCAGATTTTTTCATTTATGATATTTTTTCTATGGCTTCAACTCAGGTTTTTTTTTGTGTAGGAGGATATGTGAAGAGCCCACTAGCTTCAATACACACTCTTTAGAAAATGTTAATAAGGGGATCACTCCCTATATATTAAATTTGAAATATAATAAGTGAGGCATGAGTTTCAAATGTTTAAAAAAGAAACTTTTAAGCAAGTTGCAAAGCTGCTTAAAAATCAGGCCATAAGAAGATAAAACTTTAAAAAGATTACGATCATGGTTGTGCATACTTCATGGTGTGTATTTATGTGTGTCAGGTCTGCATGTCACACAAGTACATGGAGTGGTCATGGATGTAAGGATTCTGTTGGGGTTGCATGGCATAACATAGGTTCTCTGATACATATTCATAGAATCAAACATGTTCTAAGGTTCTCACCTATGTTGGTATTGATCAACATACCTGTGCACGTTGAAGCTGTGCACATGTGCTTGTGATTGCTAAGTGTGCCTGCCATTGCAAAATTGCCTATGCTCATCGACATTGCTTGGCGAACATGTTTATGGTGGTACATTAGATTTAAAAGTGAGCATCATTGTGTGTACAATGGCGTGGCATGGCATTGCACATTGTGGTTTTATTATATGAATTTGCATTTAGGAGTTGCATTGTAACCATGAGCATTGTTGTACCAAAGATATGCATAAGGTTGTTGATTCTTGCATATTGTGTTTGAGGATAGATGGGTTTATGAGAGTGTTACTGTGCATATGAAGGTTGATTGGAGTGCACGAGTGTTGTGCTGAATAGATTTGAATATGAAACTCAAGTTTACGTCTCATGTATGGCATTGAGTCAGCATGTGTCACTTGCATTTAAAAGTTGTATAGCATGCCCAAGTATAATGGTAGGAAAGATATGCATGTGTATGTCAAATTATCAAAATCCTATGTGTAGAGGGAAAAACTTTAGATGTGTTGTAAGCATGCAAAAGCAAAGTGGATTCAAGAAGCCTAGGCACATTAGAATATGTGAATTGGAATGGTGTCTTTTATTAACATGAGCATTGCATACAAGGCATACTTCCAAGTAGATGTATGACTGTGTACAAAATTTGAAAACTCAGATTTGGACTCTACTCAACAGCCCAAAAATTTGATTCCGACTCGAGACTCAGCACGGACTTGGCAAACAACTCTACAGAGGCTCGGCAAAAAATAAAACCTCATAATTACATAAAAAAAGAAACCAATGCATTTAGAGAACATAAAGTCTAATTTGACCAATGGTTTGTCATAATTCAAAATTTCAAACATTACACCTGTCATATGAAACTCAAACTCTTAAAATCTCAATCCTACCTCTATTATGCTAATGCCACAAGAGTCCAGGCTCGGGAATCGAGTCTTGGCGAAGGACTTGGCCGAGAGTACTTGGCCAAACTCGACCACACACTGCTTCGGAGTCTTGGTTGACCCACCTCCGCCACCCTAAGGACTTGCGAGTTGGGTGAATACTCAACAAGTCCTGAAACTATAGTTGTGTATTTACTCATATCTATCCTATCATTACTCATGACTACCTTCTACCTATGTTACAATTGTATATTTATAAATTACATGTTCATGAAGACAAAAGCCAATATGGAAGTTGAACCAATTGACCTTGCATCTATGACACTTCATCTTCGTATAGTTACAATTCTCAATGTGTGTTGTACTAACAAGTAGAATTTCTTGAGTGGCTCAAACAAAGAAATGGATTGATGTCTAGTGAAGAGGTGTTGCATGATGTTTTGTGCTAAGTTTAGAATTGAGAACCCCTATGTGCACTACCATTACGTAAGAGCATCATCAAATCAGTTTTTATTTCATTCAAGATCTGTACAAACAAGGAAGAAACATTGGGTCTGTCGTGGTGCCACAAACAGAACCCTAGTCGTGTCATAATTTGTGATGTGAAAATGCAAAAAAATGAATTTAAAACTTAAGTTTTTTAAAACTGAAAACGACTTTGACCCACATTTTGGCATTAAAACGCAATTTTTTTAGCGAATACTAGTAGGACAATGTTGGCGAATCTGTACAAAAACTGCCAACAGTTTTACAATAAGTAACTCGCTGGCAATTCAAGCGCACAAGTACACTTTTGTGAGCTTGCCCTACACTATACCATATCCACAAAAAATATCTACAAAGTAGACAAAAAATCACCAATCCACCTAAAGATCCAATGGACAAAAGGATATGTCATCTATACTTTGTCAAAGCCAATACTACATTAAAAATATTGTACAATACAATATGGCTATATGATCTATATTGTCCAATGGTTTCAGGCAAAGTACTCCAATCGTTGGGTTCTTAGACCTTCTAAAGCAATTGTAGTCATATTTAACCCAAAATACTCCAAAAGATCAAGTACCCAACAATCTTACATAGATCTCATAACCTCCAAACCCTTGTATATCCGACCTCCAATGTCCAATTTGGACAAATCAAAAGGCTAAACTAACTTTCTTAAAAACATTGAGCTCAATGGTGAACTCAAATTTACTCTAAGAATCTCACAAAACAACCTACAATACAAAGCCACAAAGAAAGAATTCCTCCCAAATCTGCTATTTCTATCGAGTTTTTCTAATTCTCCAAATCATCATTTAATACAAGAAAAGAGCATACTCAACTTCTCAATAGCAACTAAAATTTACAACCCTGATCTTTAAACATAGCTAACAAGAAGCAATATTACAAGTTCTAATACCATGTAAGAGTTTGTATAAAATGCTCTATACCATGCAATATTTGGCTATGGAGATAGCCATCCAAGATCTAGAAGCTTCAACGAAAGCGTAATAGAGGCACAAAATGAGAGAATTATTGTATTCTATCAAAGGATGCTAAATATACAACATGAAAACGTTAATAAGATTACAATGAGAAAACTTTGGTTAAATAAGCCAAGGCAAGACATGGCACAACATAAGATTATGACATGTATCCTATCTTATACATTGAATGCCCTAAGAATATCTTTTAGTAAACTAGTGTGAATAAGAAAATAGAAAAACAAATAAGTTAGTATACATCATTCACAACAAGAAGTCCAACCAACAAATTTTAAAAAAAAGGTCTTATATAGAGTGCGGAGTCCATAAAGATGATTTGCTTAAGGAAATAGTGACGAAGAACAAGCAGACTAAAAAAATGGGATACTGATGACAAAGATATAGGAACCACTAATTTTTCACCTTCTATTCTCTTCACAGATTACTCTTGATTTTGTACTTACGATTAACAGCTATGCAGTCTAAATACATTAGTAACAAGGTTGCATGGAGACGGGGGTACTTGGGTACTTTGAAGACGGGTACGGTTATTTTTTCGAAATAGGAGACGGGGGGTACTTTGGGTACGTTAATTTTTTAATAAATAATTTAATAGAAAATAGAAAATCTGAAAAATATAATGATATTGAGTTTTCAAAACAAAAATAATAAAGTTTACTGTCAAACGTTAACTTTGAAATATAAGTACACAAAATTGAAAGGTCATTTTGTATCAAAGTTTCAAACTGATTAGTGATTACTTATTGAAATACGCTTGATAAACAACAAGCTGATACACAAACAAAAAACTGAAACAAAAATCAGAAATCTTAATCAAGGTCCTTAACTATGATGCTCTACACTAAGTACCCACTGAGTACCCGGTACTTGGGTATGTGTACCAGTACCCGGTACACGTCCCAAGGGTATGGGTATGGGTATGGGTATGGGTACCCGTGCAATATAGATTAATAATGACTACCAACATAGCTTTCAATATTAACATAAGATGAAGACTACTGAAATAGCTTTCAATATTAACATAAGATGAAACATTCAATCAAATCCTATTTAAATGTCTCAAAATATTAAAATAGGAAAACGATGATTTCAATAAGTATTTGAAGATACATAATAAGAAATAAGATAAGATGACAAAATATATACCCTTTTTGGGACGGCCAATTTTCCCTGAATGGGAACGTTTCTCATATTTTCCTGAGGTACCCCCAGCATTCTTTGCACTCCCTGCATTATGTTTTGCATGATGTTCCTGTTCAGACCTTGGAGACTTGGGTAATACCAAAGAAGAGGCTGAATCCCTGCCCTCAGATGCAGATCTTAAAAGTCGTCGCTGTTCTTCAGTCAAGAAACCATCATTGGAAGCCATTATACAGCTTCTAGATCTTGATTATGCAATTTTATAGTAAATCACAACCAATACTTTATATATGCCTTCTCACTCTGCAAATATCAACAAAAATCATAAACTAAAGCTCCCATGGCATACTACTCTCCTTTCTAAATATATACTGAATTAAAATCCAAGCTTCAAAAAAGAAAACTTATGCAAGGTTCAAAACAGTTCAATTTTAAAATTATCCATGCATCAAACAGTAATATAATGTACTAATCAAAGCTCAACTACAATTTGCCCAATTGCTTTAGCCTTGAAATATTATTACCAAGGAAAATGTTCCATGAATGCAAACTTGCACTTCAAATTAGGGAAAAAGAAAATAAAAGTGAAACACGTCATAAACAATTTGGAGATTTAGTCCTTGGGCCGGATACACTGATACGTAAGAGACACTATTTGGATTTAAGTCTTGGATTCAATCTCCAAAGGACTATCCTGATTCCTAGCAAACCCCATCAAGGAAAAGATGAACAGCATAGGAAACAACTTAAGCCCATAAAATCTTCAGGTTCCCTAAACCAAAAACGAAAATTTGAAAGGCTAGGATCATATTGACCAGATTGAGTAAAACCCAGTCAAAGAACAACTAAAGATTTTAGATATTTCATTTTTGCCAAAGGAATTTATTTTGAAGCAAAGCTTAAACAAACTCCTTAACCTCCAAGGCATGCACCCAATCAAATATATGTAGCTTATCAAGAACCAATTAAAACAAAACAATCCGGACTGTGCTGATGTCTGGTTCCATTCCTTGGGATTTCAGCTTCAAATACACAGCAATCAAACCAATCTACTTTAAGTTCATTATTAATACCTTTCAACCTTTGCAGTTAAAATTATACATATTGCACAAAAGATTCAATACTGTAAGAAAAGAAAACAGAAAACAAAAGAACCTTACCTTCGGCTCACAAGTATTGGCCTTTTAATTTTCAGGAAAAGCTTTATAAACAAACCAGTTCCAAAGGTATACCCATCTCAAGGCTCAAAGAAAGGGTTCAAATTTCAGTTAAGCCCCAACATAAAAGTTATGATGAGAAAAATAGAATGTGGAGATAATCACTGGATCTCAAAAGAACTGTATTTTTGATAGCCAAATTTAAACTGAAGCCACATGCCAGTACCGAGGCATTACAAATGTATGAAAAAAGCTATATGGTAAAGGTAATAATTTTTATAACATTCTGAAAGTTCATTTTAGTTTAAAGGGCATTTCAGAATAATAAATTTGAAAGGACTTGTGTCTCTCTATATGGACACACTGCTTGTCTCACATCAACCAACCAATCTGAATCACTGAAATATGTTTAGTTCGTTAAACAATGGGCTCACATAAGTTTGCGAAGATCAGATGCAAGATTTTGGCAAGGGTGAGATAGGCATTTCACCCTTTAAAAATTGTGACAAGCTTTTCTAAGTTAAAAAGTTGGTTTTTGTAAGCTACTAACATCACTAAAAGGGCAAATATGATCCTTCTGTATTTATACCTTGTATGAAAAAAATATCTCAGAGATTTTCTAAAGTGCATATTCTCAACCTCAACTCGAGATGAGTTTCCCATTCAAGAAGCAAAATGCACCCATCATCAAATAAAGTTTAGATAAATAAAAAAGATTTAAAGCACTGGGAAGCTATACAAATTTTCTGTAAAATAATGTCTTTCATCACAGTACCCATCATCAAAGAAAGTTTAGATAAATAAAAAAGATTTAAAGCACTGGGAAGCTATACAAATTTTCTGTAAAATAATGTCTTTCATCACAGTCTATCATCATTTACTTATCCATTTATTCTACTAGCCCAAGGCTAAACAATACCTCAAAGCAGGACATGCTTGAAAAGCCAATGCCCAACCAGCCCACAGATTAAATACTCAGAGTTCATATTTCTATAAGATAATTGAAGCTTCAATAATTGATATAGCTAATACTGGCAGAATACTGACAGGGCGCCCATTCTTAATTTCTCCCTGGCACCTTTTTAAGTCCTTTCTATTCCCCTCGTTATGGCAGTCTTATAATTCTCTGTACTCCCAGAAGCTTCCACTGCCACATTCATCTTGTGTTCATCAATTTGCCTTCCTCTTTGGTTATATGTTTATTTTGTTAAACAATGGGCTAGCATAAGTTTGTGAAGATCAAGATGCAAGATTTTGGCAAGGGTAAGATAGGACTTTGACTGTTCAAAATTTGTGACAGATTTTTCTCAGGTAAAATGTTGGTTCTTGTTGTTGACTTGGTGGTCAGCACCTCCGTGGGGACTTGTGACATGGCTTAACCACCTCCAGTGGGTCGGGTTAAATCTGGCGTTTGTATCAGGCATTTACAGTTCGAGCTTTTGGCACAACAGCTTTGAGTCGCAGGTTAAAGTCTCCCTTCAGTGGGAGCTGAAGGCTCAGTCAGTGCTGAGTGGGAGATTGTTGACTTGGTGGTCAGCACCTCCGTGGGGACTCATGACAAGGGCCTAACCAACCTCCTGTGGGTTGGGTTAAATCTGGCGTTTGTATCGGGCGTTGACAGCTCGAGCTTTTGGCGTAAAGGCAAATACACTTGTAAGCTACTAACATCACTAAGGGCAAATACGATGCTTCTGTACTTATCTTTTGTTTAGAAAAAATATCTTGGAAATTTTCAAAAGTGCATATACTTGACCTCGAGATGAGTTTCCTATTCAAAAAGAAAAATACACCCATCATCAAATAAAGTTTAGATAGATACAAAAGATTTAAGGCACTTGGAAGCTATACAAATTTTCTGTTAAATACCATTTTTCATCACAGTCTATCATCATTTACTTATACATTCATTCTACTAGCCCCAGGCTAAACACTAAAAGTAGGACATGCTTGAAAAGCCAGCCTGCAGATAAAATACTCATAGAGTTCATATTTCTATAAGATAATCAAAGCTTCAAAATAATGGATATAACTAATACTAACAGGGCGTCCATTCTTAATTTCTCCCTGGCACCTTTTAAGTCCTTTCTATTCTCCTCACTGTGACAGGTTTCTAATACTCTGTACCCCCAGAAGCTCCCACTGCCACATCCATTTTGTGTTCATCAATCGCGTTCCTCTTTGGTTGCTCTCCATACCGTAATCCTACATCTACTACCAGCCACCCACACAGTCGAACTCTTGGCCAATACAAGGTCTTTCAATTCCCTGTTGGAGAGATCTTCCTCGGGATAACTCACCTTACCTAAATTGATTCATTTAGGCAACAGTGCTAAAATGTAGATTGCCTAAGGAACAATTGCATTATGGCAAAAAGATAATGCAAAAAAGAGGAATAAAATGAACAGACGGCAAGCAAAACCCAAGGAGGGTTACAAATGAGAGTTCTCCCTCTTTGTTCAAGGCTTTACCATAAATATAATGTCAGCCCAACTACTACAGCTCTCCAACCGAACATTGCACATCTCACAAACAGCTGATATCAATAAGCATGTGCATTGCCTAAAATAAAATATCACGAGGCTCAATACTGTTTCCACCAATTTCCCTGCACTTCAGAAAGATCTTGAACTCTTGCCTTCAAAAGTTCATGGACCAGGTTTCATTGAGATCCAAATTGAAATCTGCTATTGTTGAAACTTAATGTCTAGAATTAAAATCTGCTATTGCTGAAACTTGAGCTCGGGATTCTTCTTTTGACCTCCTATAATTAATTTTATGCTTTCCAAGTAAAATAACCACCTTCTTGTTCCTCTTTCTTGAGAGAAAGCATGACATATTTGTCTGACTGATATAATTATTGACTATTATTCCAAATTCAAAACTATGAGTAATCCATCCCAAACATTTAGTGTAATGCTAAAATACTATTTCAATTTTAAGTCTACATAACTGGATCCTACATTTGTTTTTAATTCCATTATTAGCAATGAGCATTCATCTGCTTGACTATTCTCTTGCATTCTGATGGCATTGCATACATTCAAAATATGTGTATAAGCTCAATATCTTCATCAAATTTAACTTATAAGACATTCAATTATACCATTAATGGAGGATTAGCATGGTTGAGGTCATTCATAACCTTATTCATTAATGTCACAATAGATGAGCACAAATATGAATTAAGGTAAATTTAAAGAAATTCATTAGTGTATTCAACGGGGTGTTTTTCTTGGTTGTGACCTTGATGATGAAAGCAACTCCATATACACCCCATGTCTCAGTTCTGAAACATTTGTGGTTCTGGTACTTGCCCTGATCTTCAAAGGATCTCTTTCAAAAACACTAGAATTGCCAAGTTGTTTCCCAAAACAGACAAAAAATCATGTAGATTACAAAGAACAGCCAAGATTATTACTATGTTGGATCTACAAAGTTATGTCTGTCAAACTTCAAAAACAACAAAAAAATGAACCCCAATCCAGCCCTAACCCCTCTTAACATATTGCGTTCTCCCTTAACATTGCTTCAAAGAATCAAAGCTTAACATAGAGAAGGACATGTTCTCATTTCATTCCCACAACCTACCTGCGACTTTTGCTGTAACTAACTGATCTTTATTGCAGCTGTAATCAACTAGCTTATATCTATTTGCTGCTGCAACTACCTCACAGGGCCTTTAGAGTGGGTGGACCTTTAGAGGCCGCCCCTCTCCTAATCTTGGGGCTTATGAGGCCGAGGAACTTGTCCAATAGGACGAGTAGATCGAGGGAGAGCAGATCGACCTCAAGGGAGATGGCAAGGAACCGGACTTTGAGCAGGCTTTCCGGGCTGCTTGACCGCCGCAATATAGAGATAGGACGCCTGGGCCCTTTTCATGCGCTGCTTGACAGCGGTGCCTCCGGTGGTTTGCAAGCCCCCACCTATATAAGGTCCGCGCGTAGCAGTCTAGGTGCCCACTCATTTCTCCCTCAATTTGCTGCATCAAAGAGATGCTTGAAATTAAAATGTTTCAAGTCGATTATGGAGTAACCCCTCAAATACCATAATATGGCAATTTATTTATCAAACTCTTGACTATAATTGTAGTATGTATTTTTAAAATATAATTCACAATTTATAAACCTGTGCTGTAAACTAACCGTTAATTGGGTATTGGAAATGTACTTGAGATAGTTGGCCAATAATTATCAAGAAATGGATAAGAAACATGTCAAAAACAATCAAAAATTGACAATACCAATATTAGGGCACATGAAGGTAAAAAGGTGTAAAGAACGATTAAAATAAGGAATGAACTCTTCAATTACAAGTTTTTTGTCGATCAGTTTTCTGATTGATCTATATTGCGTTCCACACCCTTCAGCTGTCAGAAACGACCAAAAGATGTAATGTACCAGTGTAGAAAGTAATCAAAGAAATAGACCATAGTTGATATCCCATTTTTGGAGACAGTGTGGGGGAAATGTTAAAGAGCAGCGAGAATGGTAAAAAGAAAGTGCAATGCTAATTCACTTGAATATAAAGAGTCGGACAAAAGTTTACCAAACTCTAATCTGCAATCCAAACATATCATAATCCTGAGAAGGATCACACGGTATGATTCAAACAAAGACGTGAATGTATTCTCCGTGATCTTTAACAAGTCCTTTTGCTTGGACAAGGGCAGTGAGGAGGAGGCGTGTGAGCAACAGCAAACTTGCCAACCTTAATACTAGTCTCGAGCCTTCCCTCAACTGATACGGAATGCTCAAAAAACCCACTAATATTAGGAGATCTAATCTGCAATCAGGACACTATTTTCGAACATTTTAAAAACTCAATAGACTCGCCTCTATAAAGAACTCTAATCTGCAAAGACATTCAATATTCACCCATTTTAGAAGCTCTATTCTGCAACGGAAGCATTATCTTCAGCCACGGACAACACTCGTACATGTTTTTTCCAGAAGCATTTTCTTTCTTATCTACGTCATCTTTCACACCTAATCATTTTTATATTTGTTTTCAATCATGTTTGACACCCACGTAACATTTAGTTGTCAAAGATTATCTTAAAAAGTACAAGTCTCATGTCAAAATGATCAAGAAATGGATGGCTATCGAAAACAAATTAAGAAACGGAAATTACCTGTATGAAATCATCAATTTAAATGAAAAAACCTAATCTCAGGCCATAAGAAAAAAATGAGACGAGACCGTAAAATATAGCTTAAAAAGAAGCGGAAAATCCGCCATACATGTTTTGTAAGGTTGCAAGATCCTAACCACCAACTCCACAATTTCCTTACATGAACAGATAATTATCGCGCCCTCAAGCTTCTAGAGCTCTTTCCCTGATCAAACAAATCCTTGATTAGGGTTTGCCAAGAAAAGTTTGATCAAAAGCACACCTTTAAACTACCAATGCCCTCATAATCTGATCTCTGCATTCCATTCAAATCGATTAAAACTTGCCCAACTGTATTCCACCCATAACTTCACACTCGCATTTCTCTTTTTCCGTTAAAGCAAAGATCCAAAGGAATAAATTCTTAACATAAAGAAGAATTTTAAAAAAGCCAAGAACAAACTTGTTCTCGCATTTTTATACAGTAGAAAGATGAAAATACCAATACATTCAGAACAATAATAAGAGAAAGATTCGTACCTTGGAACAACAGAATAAGCGCAACGCGTCAAATTTACAGCAAAATCTTTACAAATAAACCTCTTGAGATTTTGCTCGAGGCTCAGGGAAAAGACACAGATTTCGCGAAAGCCCCGAGCCAAAGAAAAGCGCCTGTTGAAACAGTTCAAAATATATATCTATTACCTCCTTGATAGTCAGAGCAAAAACTGAAGCCGCACGCAAACGTAAGAGCCAAACTCCATCTGTTTGATCAAAGGTCTCGAAATCCAAACTTCATATGTTTGATGAAAGGTCTCGAAATCGACGTATTTAGAAGTGGGAGAATATTTATTTCTTTATTTAATTCAATTTCAGGTTGATTTAATTGGGAATTACAGCTGTCCTCTTCGGGTCTGACAAATGTTTAGGAGTTACCACGTAAGCGTGTGTGGATATGCATCGCCACGTAAGCGTGTCGTTTCGTTTGACTGAACTTGGAGGTTTATGAGGCTTGGGCTGAAGGATGGGCTCACATAAGAGATATGGATTATGGTTGATGGGGCTCACTTAAAGAGATATGGATTATGGTTGATGGATTTTGGACATAAAGAGATATGGATTATGGTTGATGGGGCTCACTTAAAGAGATGGATTTTGGACTTTCTCACGGTTGGTTTTTATTAGATTTGGATTAGCTTTGTTGTGTGGCATGGGGTGGGGGTGGAGGTGAGGGTCGGGGTGGAAAGGAGTGGAGCTTTTATAGTTTACAATATCAATTATTTATTTTTGGATTTATATATGATAACATTAATATGAGATTATCTTATATGTATTGTGATGCAATTAATTGTGCTTCAAAAAGAGGCAATTATATCTTACCCCTTGTGGATTTTGAATTTGTGGCCTCTTTTTAAAGAGAACGAGTTCTCCACCAGTAGGCCAACTCAGGAATATGGTTGATGATGGTGTTACAACTAGCGGTTGTTGTTGCACCAAAAGATCGACATGTTAATGCCCGATACAACCACTAGACATATAGAAGACATAGGAGGCAGTTAGGCCATGTCACGAACCACCACTGCGCTGAACAACCAAGGAGACCAAGGGCACAATCAGTCTTGCTCACCATTGTAACAATTCCCCCCCAATGCAAACGCGGGGTTAGAACATGTGACCAAGCTCTGATATCACTTGTTACAAGTGGGGTTGTCGTTGCACCAAAAGATCGACATGGCAATGCCCGATACAACCACTAGACATATAGAAGACACAGGAGGTGGCTAAGCCATGTCACGAACCACCACTGCGCTGAACAACGAAGGAGACCAAGGGCACAATCAGTTTTGCTCACCATTGTAATAGATGGTTCACCTAAAGAGATGTAAATTTTGGACTTTGAGTTTTGGTTTTAATTAGATTTGGATTAAATTTATTGTGTAGCAATACAAGTTTGGTTTACATAGGGTGAGGGTGATCTAAGGTATTGAGATTGTTTATGATTGGGAAGGGAAAGGAAAGGAGCTTTTATAGTTTACGATATCAGTTATCTTTTTTTTTGTTTACAAATGGTAAAAGTAATATGGGACTAACATATACGTATTGTCTAATGGACCTATTTGTGCTACAAAAGGAGGTGAACATACCTTACCCCCTGTGGTTTTTTAATTTGTGACCTCTCTTTAAAGAGGATGAGTTCTCCACCACTAGGTCAACTCGTGATATTTCTATTTATTAGTTGATAGGTTGTATTGTGTGGGGTTTTCACCTCAAATCTATATCGTATGATTTTAGTGAAAGGGATTCGCTCTGCAAGTGCCAAACCTTCGGACCTATGAGGAGGCCTTCCCCCATGCGAGAGAGGTCATCCTCTCTCTCTCTCTCTCCTCTGCAAATACATTCACTATGTATATTTCCCCTTTATTATTTTGGATGGGTGCCTCGACACCGGGGCTTATTCTCTCTCTGGTTAGTGGTGGTGTTCCTAGCAATGCAAAGGTTAGGGTTAGGTAGTTTAAACAGGCGCTTGCAGAAGAGTCGATCATACCAGAGGGTGCTTGTTTCACATTACAGAAAGAAGTTGCAAGCTTGGTCTCGCTAGTGACCCACGATGAAGGTAAGGCCCCCTCCAACCACATCATTGTTAAACCTAATTTCCAAGTGTCCTTAGTGATTGATGCAAAGAAGTTAAGACTTAGGATTCAACTATTTTTCTTGTTGCTCAAGACATTTCAAAGCTTCCTTCTTACAATTTCTTGAATGATTGGTTGCATAACATATGGCGTGCTAAGTTAGGGTTTTAATTTTCATACTTTCACATGATTCAAAAAGGGCTTTATTTGGATTTTTTCTCAAACCCTAATAGCCAAAAGGCGGTTGTTAATAAACAATTTTGGAGGATAGGTAATTATTGTTTTTGAGTCATTTCATGGGCTCCTGATGCCAATCATGAGGAACTACTAGCACTTTCATGCTATAGGTAGTTAACCATTCGAAATGTTTCTCCCTTTCTGTGGAATTTATTACCCCGGGCTTTGGAGACTATTGGAGAGGTTATTCGAATGGACAAGTCAAATACCCTTCTTCCGCATATAGATGCTACGGTTCTAATTTCTTTAAATCTTGGTCTTGATTTTCCTGATGAAATTTTGTTTGATCTTGAAGGACAAAATATTTCTTGCCCCATTATTTTTCATGGAGGTATCAATGCATGTTTTATGTGTAGGAGGGAGGGACATTTGAGGTAGAATTGCCCTCTTCTCAATAACAAAGTTAAATCACATCCACAAGTTGCTTCTAAACCCTCTACAAATCAGTTAAACCCTAAACAAATTGGCATGCCTCCTCCCTATAACCCTAAAGCTCCCCCTATTGACAAACTGACTACTAAAACCAGTTTCGATATCACCTCTCTTGTCAAATCTCTATATGCCCTCAATGATGCCTTTTAAAAGCAACATGCAGTGTCTTCGCCCATCAACAAGGGCATCCCACCAGAATTTTATCTCCCTGATATGAGTTCTTTAGGTTTTGGCCTTGAACAATCGACACCTCATCCTAAACATAGGACCTAGAATACACAATAAATTGCCTTGGAAAGAATTTGAAGGCTCTTTGAGCCTAGAGGCAGAGGACCTCGCAATTCAAAAATGGGTATCTCAACAAGAATCCCTAGGATTTTGGATGCCTTAGCAACACTAATATCCCCCCCCCCTATTATCTTCCCCCTTGTGAATGGGAGTGGGGGACTGATGGATGGAACCTCGAAGGCTGACCTAGTGTTGGAGGAGCCAGGGGTCAAAGATGTGCAATCTGTTGATTCTATCTCTACTAAGGAAGAAAACCTTGATTCCTTAAATTTGGCATATGATTCATATGAAAACTTGAATAATTACTATGTGGTTGTTATCCTTGCTACCGTCCCCCCCCCACTCCCTACTCCCCCAAGCTCCACCAATGTTATGTGAGCCTCCCC
>MU224951.1:14763081-14774174 GCA_018584345.1 Thuja plicata | reverse complement strand
AAGAGATGAAGCCTAGAGAAGGACTGAAGAAGCCTCCAAACTAGAGAATGTCCCAGAAAATAGGAACAAAGAAGGAACATGTAGAACACCTCTGAAGCAAGAAGATGCAAACACTGTCGAAAAGTAAATGCTGGAACCTCCACTGTAATAGAACATGATCAGGTGGAGAAGACTGTAAACAAAGCCTGAAGAGCTGATCAATCGAAGATGGAAGAATGCCTCCAAATAGGAATGAAAGAAGAGTGTCCATATGGTAAATGATCTATCTCACCGAAATGCATAGGTACCCAGCCACTGCATCCGCCCAGTACATAGGAACAAATACTGAATACATAGATCACTCCATCAAACCAGGGAAGCATTAGAACCAATAGGTGATACCCCCCATAATGCAGAGCAAGGAGAGGTATGACAGGTACACTAAAATAGATTGCCAAGAAACACTGCATGATGAAAAATGTAAAAGCACAAATAAAGTATGTGTGGAGTATGATCAGTCGCTGACACACATGAGGCTAATGTCGTGGAAGGGACACTCACTTGATAAAAGTAGATGACAAATAAAGCAAACATCAAAACCCCCCCATGGCACTTTATAATGTAGTGCGAGTACAATAGAATCCCAAGCATGCATCAGATGGCACTTTATCTCAGTGCATTTGCAAAAAAGCTACAGAAAAAAGAATGTATACAATGTTCAGAAAAAGGAAACGATCCCAGGACCTGAGACATCCAAGATATCCACTAGAATGTCATAAAGAAAAAGACTGAATACATAGATACAAGGAGCAGGAACTGGGTGTGAGACCCATAGAATAAGAAAGAGGATGGAAGCATCTTTTCGACGCCATGCGGATGTTGAAAAAATAAGTTTGAAGAAGCGAGATATAGTGACCAGAGCGTAAAATAGAACCCTAACTTTGACTAGAAAAAAAACCCTATAAGATGGCAAAATTAGATAACCAAACTAGAAAAATCAGAAAGGTCTCGGAACCAGTTTTTCGTCGATATCTCGTTCGGCAAAAAATGCCTCTGTTTGCTCAAGTTATGAGCAAAACACCACCAGTAGGTCAAAAACCAAATGAACCGGAAGAAACCTCAGCCAAAAATGGTGAATCCCGACTAAACTGGCGAAACCCTCCAAATCTGGACTGCCTCCAAAATTCCCACAAAATTTGGCAGAAAAAAAATATATCATTTTTTTAATGAAAAAAAATAATAAAAAACAACAATTTTTTTTTATGAAAAAAAACAATTAAAAAAAATAGCAAAAAAACAATTAAAAAAATAGCAATTATTTTTTTGAAAAAAAATAATTTAAAAAATATGTATATTTTTTTATATATAAAAAAAAACATGTTTTTTTTTTTATTAAAGAAAAAAACATTAAAAAAACTTTATATATATTTTTAAAAAAATATTTAAAAAAATGGTAGTCATTTTCTTTCTGCTCCATGCACAGAAATTGAGGTAGAACAGAAATTGAGGTGACACAAAAATCAAGGTAGCATGGAAATCGAGGTGGCACAAAAATTGAGGCAGCACAAAAATTGAGATGGCACAAAAACTGAGGCAAATTTTTGCCTTGAAACACGTGCCAAGAGCTTTGAATGCAAAAATAGGGCCCAAATTTCAACTGTCTCCAAAATAGACAAACTTTATATGAAATTTTACTTTCCCGGGTCTTCTGGACGCAATGGTGCGGTCCGTTTGGGCTGAAAATGCTCCAAAAAAAATTTCACCCACGGATTGAAGACAAAAACCTCGAGAAAGCTGAGATTTTCTCCTTTGAAAAACACACTTTAAACACTCCAGAACAGGCAACAGTAGAGGGGCTCTGATAACATGAAGGATCTAAGAAATATTGATCCGATTACACCTAAGAACAACTGCATGCAAAATACATATTACAGGAAGAAAGCATAAAGAAGGAAAAAGATGAAGAACTCAAAAGTTACTCAAAATGTGAGAGCAAAATTATAATCTGAATTAATGAACAATAATTACAAAGTTCAACCTTAAAAAGGTGAACAAAACCCTAAAAGGTAAAAGCTAGGTTTGCACATTAATAATTAATAAAAGAATTAATTATTAATGCGCCTAAGAGAAAGCTTAAGCACTAAAGAGTAATAAAACAACTTAACTAATTAAATCAACATGATTTAATTAATAAGTGATTACTCTAACAGCTATGATCCCTTATTTTGATAGAAAGGAGGAACCTATAATTCTTGTTTTTGTGGCCAATAAGAAGAGGAAAAAGTTTAGATTGGAGAAAGAGAATGGTGGAACTGTTTCAAACTATCAATCTGTTGACTGTCCCTCCAATGTAGAAGCTACAACTAAAAAGAAAATAGGTAGACTTGCAAGATCTACCTCAATTAAGAGAGACTCTAAACATCCCAAGAAGGATCTTCCTAGTTGCTACAAGAGATTTAGAACTCCCATGGACACCAATCCCTAAGGTTGCATATGAATTTTAAATGTGTTTCATGGAATGTTTGGGGGCTTGAGTCTCTAGACATAAAATATATCATAAAAAGGTTTATGCCGATGAACAGATATGTAGACTTTCTTCTACTCCAAGAAACTAAAGTTGTTGGGTTTAACCTTGATATAAATACGAAATGCATCTAGAAAAATGCACAATATTACTTCATCCATCACCCTGGGGGAAGGGTGGAGCTACCATACTTGTAGGTCCTAAATGGAAAAAAATGATAACAAGATAGGGTTGATCCCCTTGTCATAGAGTGGTTTAGATTATTTGTAATTTTGATGGGGAGGAAGTGGGTTTTTTCTCTATACATTTTGCTAATGATTACAAGGAGAGAATTGATCTATGGAACACAATGTTCCAATTGGATGACATCCCATGGATTTTTGGAGGGGATTTTAATATGGTGAAAAGAGCAAAGGACAAATTGGGAGGGTATAAGTTTGAGTGGAAAGGTAATGAGATGGTTTTTTGGAATAGATTGATGAATAAGAATAGGCTATTTGATCCTTTAGCAGACAACAAACTTGATCACAAAGGTATTTGGTTCACTTGGTCTAACTTCCAACAAGGAGAAAAAAGGATCTACAATAGACTATATAGATTATGTTAATAAAGATACATTTGGGTTCAAGAAAGGTAAAAATTATATAGCAGTCCAAGTCATACCATGTACGCTTTCATATCATCATGTCCTATTTGTGGAATAATTTATCACATTAGTAAACACTCGGGCCCTAGGAGCAGAAATTGGGTTTTTGCTCTTAACATTAACCTCCTTAAGCATGATGAAGTGAGATGCTCCATCAATATTATCAGAATCTTTAATAATTATATTGTTAAACATGACAATGTTATTGAGGGATGGAACTAGAAGGTTGGTAGTTGGAGAACTATGTTTCAAGTATTGGGGAGAAAAAAGGCTTAAGACAATAAGAGATTAGAAACTACATTACATAATAACCTTACCCTCACTAAGGATTGTTTGCAAAGCAACCCTGTATGTGTTGAGGCTAAGGAGGTCTTAGCTCAAGCCAAGGACTCCCTCGAGAAGCTACAACATGTGAAGATCCAAGGAGCCAAAACTAGGGCCAGACTCAGTTGGGTCATCCGTGGTGATAGGGGGTCCAAGTACTTTGTAAAGATTCTAAAATACAAGGAAGCTAAATCCAGAATAGACACTATTTGGGATGATGGAAGAGAACTCAAAATTTAGGAGGATATCCTCATGGCTTTTGCCTCTTCACTTCTAAGGATATTGGGAATGAGATGGGGCTAGCTAGAGAACAAATTATCAAGATCATTCCTAACAAAGTCTCCAAAGAAGAATTTGATGTACTGGATAGGCCTATTATTGTTGTAGAAATTAAGAAAGCCATTATGTCCCTAAGCAATGATAAGGCTCTAGAGTCAAATGGTTTACCAATTGAGTTTTATAAGGAGAATATTTGTTGGATAGGTGAAGAACTTCTCCAAGTCTATTCTGAAGCCATTGAAATAGGAGGTTTTGAGTAAAGACATCAATTGTTGGCTCATTAAACTTATCCAAAAGGAACGGGATAGAACTCTAATTAAGAATTGGAGACCCATCACACTTTTAAATGTATCTTATAAGATCCTGGCCAAGATACTTGCACTTATAATTGAGGAGGCTCTTCCCTATGTGGTTAACCCAACAAAGACTGAATTTGTTTAAGGCCGATAAATTATGGAGAATGTGTTGACTTGTTGGGAGGCCATAGGTTAGGCTAAGGAATCCAATCAACAAGTTACAAATATTCCAACAATCTCCCCCTTTGCATTGATGGCAACATATGTGAAAAAACATCAACCCAAGAGTACCCTTCTCAATACAAATTTTTCAATATCCTGTTCACAACTCCCCATAAGACAGTAGGGATTTTTCACTTATATCTCTCCCCCTTTGACATCAATGGAAAAGGGTTCCATCCTTATTTTCCTTCTCTGTACATCCCACCTCTACGAGGTGTAGCTTTTTCAAATCTTCATGTCTGCAACAAACCAAGTGCTTGATCACCCAAAAATGCTCTGTTGTATCCTGCGATCACTCCTTCTGAGGAGTGCATCCAAACATCAATTCCAATAAATAACAACTATCTTTCTAAAAACTTATTCTAACATTCCTTCAACATCTACTTCATCCAAACAAGTAGATACATATTTTTTCTGTCATCAACACTTCCTTCCCAATCTGTATGTAAATTCATCAGACTTTTCATACCACAAACCATATTCTAATGTTCCTTTTAGATATCAGAGTATCCTTTTAACTGTAGCAAGGTGCATCTCCTTAGGATCTGCTTGAAACCTCGCAACAATTCCATCTGTACTAGCTATGTCTGGTTTAGTGTGAGTTAACTACTACAAAGTGTATCTCTATGATCTATCAAAGGAAAACCATCAAGTTTCTCAATATAGACCTATTTATCTTGATTATATTTCAGAAATGAAGACTTCACATTCATACACTTTGCAACCAAAAAATTTCACATATATATACTCGATCAACTTTATTTCTCAGTCGGCTCACTAATTCTTCACAAAACATGTATCCATACATGTCCCATAGTAAGATAAACAAAATGTGATCATTCATCCACCAACATAGGTGAGGACCAATCATAAACCAAAAATTAGATCAACAAAATTACTAAATTTGAGTTTCCAAACATTGCCTTCACTCATATACCATGTTTTCATTGTTTACTTTACTCACATGACTTCACCAACCTGTAACTTTCGCCAGACACAACCACAACTCTAGCAACCATAAAATAAGCTTTAGTATACATATATATCATACATTAAAGCTCACATGTCATCATGATGTGTATCATGTGATAGCCAATTAGAACAAATTGAATGTACCCTATTAACTATCTTCTGGACTTTATATTTTTCACTAGCAGAGTATCCCAAACTAGTTAGTACATCAAGAGACCATACCAGTAGACTATGTTTCCAAAAAAGAATACATATACATTATTATATATTGCACACTTTCCAACAATGTCACTGTAATTGATTTATCCTTAATAGGAGTCAGAACTTAATTGAGAGATACTTTTATCTCCTTTTCATCTTTAACCTCAACTTCTGCCTTTCTATTCCCTTCAGGTACAATTTCCTTCAGTATTCCTCAATGATATCATTAAATTCATTTTGTATACTCTCACTATACTTCATAAATGTGTTTCCTTTCTAGTTAATCACCATCTTTCAGACTATCAAATAATGTTACCTTTCAGACTTGCGACCAAGGATGTAGCATTTATACATATCCTTATACCTGTATCTAACCTTGCATCATCTCATTCTTTAAATCAAGGTCTAGATAATAGACTGATATATTTCTCCAAAGCTCCCCCTAAATCCATGCTCAACCATTTAGGCTAATGTGTCAATGGTAACATCAGGCGGAGATCCAATAGCATTTACTGACTCTTCCTGATCCTTAGTCTCACTCAGATTCTTTATTTTCCATACTTTATTATTGTCCTTGTCTTCTTCATTCTTAAACATTTGATCAAACTCATCCTTTTATTCTGCCAAGCTCTTACCAACATCACCAACATTTTTCTTTATGACAATAGGTGGTGGTCTTTTGTTGCTTACAGCTCCATTATACCTGGAAAACTTTGTTATATGTCCTTGATTGTTACATTTATAACATGTAGGAGATTATATGTTATGATTAACCTATAACCTGCAATTTCTTGCGATGTGCCCAAAGTTTTTGCACTTGTAACATGTAATCTTAGCTACTATTTATTCTTTGATGTAATCTTGTTTAGTGCTTGATTGATCAGGTTTTCTACATTCTACCTTCTTGTGCCCATAATCATAGAAATTGAAACAATAACCAGAAAAGTGCCTGTTGGTACTCCTAAATTTGGAACAAATTTGGAGTGACCATGTGTGTTTTTCAGTTAAGCAAAGTGAATACCATTGAAATTTGTGTAAGAAGGCTCAGTTCAAATGCTTGTAAAAGATGCCCGAATGATTTTCATGAGGTACAAATTTGGAAGAGGCTTTAATGCCTTCCATTTGACATATGCAGTGGGTCCCAGCTCCTGATTTCCAGTTCTGACATGTCTAGGGAGTAGTCATTTTGAGGGGGTCACCTAATTCTGCATCTTTGCTAAGTGTCATTTTGTTGTCTGGAGCCTACTTTGATTCTGAATATCTTACACCCTGTTAAGTTTCATAAGCTATCATTTTGGGAATGTTTAGCATGCATATCAGAGAGCTTATGTTTCAGATCTCAAATCATTCCGAATCCGTTTGATAAGTTTTCATACTTGCCAAAGTTGGTTGCTCAGAATTGTTTGCATTTTTGTCCTGTCTAGAAATATGAATAGCCCATTTTGACATGTTATAACTTTTGACCAATTCACCCAATTGAGAAAATTCCTTTTATACTGTGTTCCAGTGGTCACACACTCCATATTTTCCAGTCTGCAGATCTTTATGAAATCAGATGACAAGTTTTCAAGAACCATTCTGATAGTGATTAATTCTTATTTCCTGTGTTTTCAAGTGCAGAATTGGTAAGTGACCTACTTTGAGATTTTGAAAATGTGTACCCGGGTGAACATTTTGGATAATTGGCTTATCCCTTGTATTTCAAACATAGGAGTGTACCTACCTAAAGATTTATAGACTCCTGCCAATCCGTTTGTCCACTTTTCCAGAGCCTTTCCGTTTCCAATTTATTAAAGTTTCTCTGAAAATACTGAATCCAGAATTAAATGACATACTTTGTCCTTTCCCCATTTGCACCCCGTTCGAGGTCAGACATAATTGAATATGGATTTGCATTATAAACCTAGGAATGAACTCCTTTGAAGATTCCCAAGCCTTGACCAATCCGGTTGATCACTTTTCTTTGCCGATTCCGAACCCGATTTCTGCATATTTATTGTGTTTTAGTTCAGAAAAGTGTTAAGGTGATATCTTTGCGGATTGGTATCAATTTAGTGGTTTGTTTTCAGAAGAGGACAACCGGGGATTCATGTTCCACATCTAGCATTCAATTAGGCCCCAGAGGTTGAGTTTTTGAAAGATCTTTTTAATGACCCTATCAATTCATTTTCAAAGGCAGTTTGTTCAGTTTGCAGTGCGGAAAAGTGTTAAGTTTCAGACTGGCCATGTTGCATAAGTAATATCTTTCTATCTGAACGATGTTTTCAGGATCCGATTGTGGGACCATCGTCATTACATATGAATCTACTATTTGACCTAATGGCAAGGTTTCAGAACATGATTTACTCATTTTGCAATGACTGATCCAAATGAGATTTATGCTGATTCAACATTTCACACTTGCTTAGTATTCTGGAAATGCAAAAGTTTCATCAGTTGCACCTTGTGCCGGAGAATGAATCTAAAAGAGCCCTTTCATATGCATGCTTGTTATAGATGAGTGAATCTTATTGCCAGATGATGAGGCCAGATTATCTGTTTTAGTCAGTTTTTGAGACTAGTTGCAGTTATATGGTCAAGTTGCAAAAATTGTTAGAAGTGATTATAAAGGCCGCAATTTATAACCAAATTTGCATAGTAGTTTGTGTTTCAGAATGTGCAAGTTATATTGGTTGAAAGTTTCTCAACAAATACATAGTCAATTATACTTGGCAAAGTTCAATTTTTCTCAAGATTTGGAAAGTGCACACGATGTGAGACCAAACATGTATTCACAACGATTGTTTTGGTGTGATTATCATATGCAGATCCATAGTGCTCGGGTGTGGATGCAAATTGTCAAAGTGGTAATAGGATTGGGAAATTTTATTAACATATTAAACATCTTGAGGTTCAATATGTTTCCCCCGTCAGGAAGATGACTTCTAGACTCTTATATGAGTTATAAGAAAAGGAAAAATAGAGAAGAGGGGATCTCAAGACTTTCATGCAAAAGAATTGGGTAAGTGTAAACATCAAATCATCTGTGCATTAGCTTGTGGAGGAGAGTACACTTTGATCATTGAAGGCAAAGATTATGCATATAAATCAAATAGGATAATGGAATGCTAAGTGTTCTATTATAATAGAGTTTTAATTTGAAGGATGGCGCAGACCTTGGGAGACTTATAAATTTCCAATCTATTTCACAATGCAATGGAGAACCAGCGTTTAATAGGTGAGAAGGAGTTGAAAGAAGCCATAAGATGGTGCACCCTGTTTGGTGGAGTAAAGTTCTTGATTTCTGAAACATTGAACCCAAATTTACATTACAAAGCATTGCCAGTTTGCTGCGCTAATGTGAGGGAAATTGCAGATTTTATTGTGCAAAGGGAGGGCTATTGTTTTAAATGTTTTAGAAATAATACTCCAATATCTTACTTTTGCGCAGGGTAGTCTGGGAAGTTTTGAAATGTTTAATGAGGATTGTAAAATCATTTTAAACTGCAAGCTTCTGTATCCATTGTCCACACTGCCAAAGGAGGAGTTCATGTGATTTTGTGGAAAGCTGCTTGTTTTCAACATTGAAACTTGCGCAGATTCTCAAAACATGAACTGTTTGCGCAAACATGGAGGAGTGAGGGAGGGTTTTACACCATGTTTGGAGGGCATTTTACATGTAAATCTTTGCAAATATTAAACAGGAGTAGTCAGCCAGGAACACAGACCAAGCATGCACTGTTTGACAAGGTGCTTCAAAGTAATTTGGGAGAGAAGCAAAGACAGGGCACGTGAACTGTTCAACCAGATTAATGCATTGTATATTGCGCAGACAAAGGCATGAATTGTTTGACAGGTTGCGCAACATGTTGGAGAGTTTAACAGTGTTTAAAGACCAGATTGCCAAGTGTTTGGCATCTTCTGAAACCAAAGAGGATTCTACGCTGGGTATGGTGAAAGGGAGGTTTCCATTTCCAGCTGCTGCGATGGATTTTTGTGTTGAAATTTGAAGTTTTTTGAATGATTTTAAATGAAATCTGTAGAGCTGAATCCATACAAAGGGGCACCCTGGGCATTAAAGTAAGATCATGCTTTCCATTTGCAGAGTTTCAATGCCATTTATGAGCAGTTCTTCTCACACTTTCAGTGTAAAGTCCCATAAAATGAAAAAATAGTGTATTCATATTGTCCCACATTAATTCTGTGGTGACTTTTTTGGTGTTTATATGCAAAAACACTAACATCCAAGGTAAGTATGAGAGCCCAGAGGCTCTTGGTGAGCTCCTAGGGGCTGGAGGTCGAATTTCAAAGGCTATACACAGTGTTTTAGCATGAATTTCGAAAATGACTTTGAACCATGAGATGATATATCCCACATTCATCCTACTAAGGCAAACTGAAGTCTTTATAAGCTAAAACACAAACATATGAGTTTGAAGTTGAAGAGGAGGCTATCCATGCGCGCCCAACCAGCCGACTGCCTCGGTTTCCATGCCTGAAAATGAAGGAGATCAATTTTTTGACGAAAATAAACACTTGTTGTTGGTCGCAATGTCGTGAGATGTGCTTGGTCGCCCAGTCGCCGAAGGCTTCGGTCGCGCAGTCGGGAGACAGTTTGAGGATAACTACCAACATTCAGAGACCTGGCGACTGACTGCTAGCGGTTAGTCGCGCAGTCGCATAACATCGAAGTTGACCACCAAGACTTGGCGACTAACCACTAGCGGTTAGTCGCGAAGTAGCCAGAGGGAAATGTTAGCTGTCGCGACATGGAGATTGTTGCTGGTCGCGCAATTGCCAGATGAGGACAAGCCACCGGATGTCAGTCGCCAGGTCGCCCAGGGTTGAAGGAAGAGTTAAAAAAGGCTCGCGACTTAGAGACTGAGATCGTCGCATGGTTTCCGAATGTAACTAAGGTTAAAAGGTGAGTTAGGCACAGTTTATGACAACCAATAGGAGCATGCCACGTGTCAATTTTTGGTAACTTCTGGGCAAAATGGGCAAAAAATAAAGTTTTCAAAGGAAATTTAAATGATATACAGATTTCTTAAAAGGGTAAAGTGCATACAAAGAAAAGGTATTTTATCTCAAATTCTATGAAATATGCATTTATGGAGATTTTTGTAAATAGAAAGACAATCAGATTTTTTCAGAGATATTTGGAAATTAGATTTTAAAATCAGATTCTCGGAGGATTGATGCAATTTTGAGATGGAGGAATGGAATCAGATTTTCAAAGGGAAATACTATCAGATTTCAAAGATATTTTGCAAGAGATATATCAGATATTTTCTGTTAGAATTTGTAATCTTTCCTTGGTGTATTTATAAACCAAGGTTAGACTATTAATCTTTGTTGTAATATATTAGGATATAAGCCAAGGTATCCTAATATACTTCTTTGTCTTCTTTCCACTACATTCTTTTTCGTCCTCTAGTGGAATATGTGAGGACAAATATTTATTGTAATTTGTAATTTAGTTTATTCCTCCTTAGGAGGAATCTCACACTTGGCCCTCACACATTTATGAAATGTGGCATACACAGATATGGGAGTTACCATGCAACTCCTTTCTCACATCTCTATTAAAGAGATGCCTCTTCTTCTCTCCTTAGACTAATGAGGTTTCTTCCTCTTCTCAACTTTTGTATGAGCAATTCGCTCTCACTCT
>MU224951.1:14731593-14751712 GCA_018584345.1 Thuja plicata | reverse complement strand
AAACTCTTGCTTTTGGGATTTCATCTTTAACATGCTAACCCTCTTTGAATCTTGTTGTTTTATTGGCTAATCCTAATGTTTGCATGTTTTAGTGTTGTCTCTTGCAGGTAGGTTTTATCACATACATGAGGCCTCAAATATCAACTCATAGCTCCCTAGTCATGGAGTGCAAAGGTTTCTAATGGAGGCCCTCAAATTGACCTAGTTGTGCCCATACAAGTACACCATGAAATGAGAGATTCAATGCATGAAAAATGAGATCTACTCTATATGATTGCAATGCATAAAAGAAAATTAATCTAAATGATAACAATGCATGATTAATCTATGAAAGGAAATATGCAAGATTAATCTATGAAAGGAAACATGAATCTAATCTACATGAATAGCCATGGATGCAAGAAAAAGACAAGAAGATAGATAAGTTGCAATATCCAAGCTTGAGTGCTCAAATCCTCCTCCAAAATTGCTCTCCAAACCTGCAACATAACAATACAATGAAAAAGATGATATGTGAATGAGAAGGAGATGTCTCATTTTAAAGGAAAGTGAACGGTTGAGATTAAGAGGCAAAAATCAAAGGCTATGATTAAGAGGGCCCACCACTTAGGAAGATGTGAAGAAAAAGGGATTTTTATTTATTTTCGTTTAATTTATTTCCTTTTTCATCAAATAAAGTGCTTTAAGTGGGGATTTTTATTTATTTAATTAAAAGAGGGGTTTTCTTTATAATTAAATAAATTAGAAGAATTTTATTTAATTAAATGGGAGGAATTTAATTTAATTAAATAAGATGAATTTTATTTAATTAAAAGGGAGATTAAATCTTTTAATTAAATAAAAATGATCAAACCTTAGGAAATATTGAATTAATTACTATTTGATCAAGAAAATTGATTTGAATTGAAAATGTTGCAAAACATTGATTCAGGAATTTGATAAATTGATAAAATGATAAATGGGGCCCATAGTCTAGGCGACCATTTTAGGGTGCATACAATCTCAACCATTTGAAAGTTAACCATGCAATAGCTGAAATAATGAGAACATACACATAAAAAAAACTCATAACACCATGATTTATTGTCAAGGAAACCCTACTAAGGGAAAAACCCTAGTGGAGATGGAACCCACAAATAATGCACTAAGAGTATAATGTCCATGTTAAGAGACCTAGCCTTGTTAGGATCTGAGTATTACATTTAGTACAAATCCTTGTTAAAGGATGAACCTTGTTAGGGGTAATACAAAGAGGCTCACTACCCAAGCAGACTGCTCAAATGTGAAGGTTAAACCCACCTTCTGGATCCACTATCCAAATAGAAAGTATAGAGATATACTTATAATAATGAACTGACTGATAGCAACTTTCTTTGCTTATAAAATTTCAATGAAGTGCACTACAGTCATCATCTCTTCTCTACATCAGCAGAACTCACATCCACATGCTCGCCACATCCAACACATACATCTTACTACAATAAGGAATGACTTTCCTTTATACAAGTTACAACAAGCAATTAGGTCAGCCTGTTAAGACTTCCTCAATGCACAAATAAATATATAGATCCTTTTTAATATATACATGGTACCTTAAACAAGTAAACATCAAATACAAATCATATGTTAGGCTCTAAAATCCATAATTTATGCTCGTCATCCTATGAACAGGTTATCTCCTCTAGTCGGCCCCAAATAGGTCTTCGCAAGATCACACACCACAACTGACGTCACCAAGAACCCAATAAATCAAGAATCATAAGAAACATTCTCCAACATGTATTCTACCATGCCTTAAGCTCTCATACCATAACACATGCTCACATCCAAGTTATCCAAAAACACAAAGACTAACTCTGTCATAATTCTTTGTCACTACTTTGTAACCAGCTCCACAAAATCTACCATAACTCATGAAAAAAACTAGATAATGATTTCTTAACTTAGACATAAGGTCTATACTCCTCCCTTTACACAAATTTAAGCTTGCATACTCTGACAGATGGTATGTTGTCTGTACTGTCATGTCAGACCTACCTATTTTTGTCATAACCAGTCTGCCCGAGACTCCTGACGGAACCAATTGAAACATATGTTGACATCAATGAAAAAACATGAATGTCAACACCTCAAACAACCAAAACTCCAACAATATCCCCTTTGGCATTGATGGAAACATATGTGAAAAAAAATCAACCCAAGAGTACCCTTCTTAATACAACTTTCTCAATATCCTCTTCACAGCTCCCCCTAAGAAAGTAGGGAATTTTCACTTATATATCTCCCCCTTTGAAACCAATGGAAAATGATGTCATAGTTCTTTTCCTTCTCTACACATCTATCACTGCAAGGTTTAGCTTTTTCAAATGTTCATGCGCATAAAGAACTAGGTGCTTGATCACCCAAAAATGCTTCGTTGTATCCTGTGATCACTCCCCCTGAGGAGTGCATCCAAACATCAAATCCAGTGAATAACAAAAGGATATCCAAAACATATTCCAATGTTTCTTCAACATCTGATTCATCCAAACAAGCAACTACATATTTTTTCTGTCATCAACACTTCCTTCCCAATTTGTATGTAAAATCATCAGACTTTTCATACCACAAACTATATTTTAATGTTTCTTTCAAATATCAGAGTATCCTTTTAATTGCAGCAAGGTGAATCTCCTTAGGATCTACTTGAAACCTTGTAATAATTCCAATTGTACTAGTTATGTATGGTCTAGTGTGAGTTAACTACTGCAAACCATATCTCTATCATCTCTTAAAGGAAAACCATCAATTTTCTCAATGTAGAATTCTTCCTCTAGATCATCTTTCAGAAATGCAGACTTCACATTCATCCACTTTTCAACCCAAAAAGTTCACATATATATACTCAATCAACTTTATTTCTCAATCTACTCACTAATTATTCACAAAACGTGTATCCATACATGTCTATTAGTAAGATAAATAACATGATATCATTCATTCATGAAGATAGGTGAGGACCTATCATAAACCAAAAATTAGATCAACAAAATCACTAAAGTTGAGTTCCTAAACTCTGCCTTCACTCACATACCTTGTTTTCACTGTTTATTGTACTCACACGACTTCATCAACCTGTAACTTTTGCTAGACACAACCACAACTCTAGAAAATATAACATAAGCTTTATTATACACCCTACATCATACATTAAAGCTCACATGTCATCATGATGTGTATCTTGTGCTAGGCAATTAGAACAAATTGACTGCACCTTGTTAATTATCTTCTAGACTTAGACATTTTTCACTAGCAAAGTATCCAAAATTGATCAGCACATCAAGGGACCATACCAGTAGACTATGTTGCCAAAAATGACTACATATAAATTATTATATATTACACACTTGCCAACAATATCGTTGTAAATGATTTTTCTTTAATAGGAGTCAGAATAGAACTAAGAGATACTTTTATCTCCTTTGCATCTTTAACATCAACTTCTCCTTTTCTCTCCCCTTTAGCTACAATTGAAGATATTATTTTTTTTATTAGTATGCAAAGGAAAAACACATTTTGAACCATTGGTAAACACCTACACTGAAAGTCAGACTTTCAGTGCAAATTGAAAGTACATATAACAAAGGTCACCAAAAGTGCTAAGTTCAAGAGAAACCCGACAAGACAGATCACAAGAGAAACCCGACACAGTTTGCATAGTTCGACCCAAAAATTTTGAAATGCAAACAGACAGAGCAGAAAAGAAGAGGAACCTAACAGAGAAAGGGAACCCGATGGACAATTCACAGAAGGAACACCGACAGACTAACAACAGAGCAACTCGAGCATTAGACACCGAAAGTCAGTTATATCCTGAGAAATGTGGATCTGACTTCCATGTCAAATAAAACACTTATGTTTTATATTTAGCATTTTGATTTGATTTAAAACCATTTATTGAGGTTCAAGCATTGTAATTGAGCATTGTAATTGTAATTGTTTTAATCAGTCTAATTGATTGAAAATATGCAAACTAGGAGATCAAGGTCAAGTTGTAAACCTTTGATCATAGAGTTATCTTTGTAATATGTGAAACTAAAATAGGTCAGTCTATTGTATAAATAGATGTGTAATCATTTATTTCAAGATAGATGTGAGGATGATAGTAGCCAAGGAGTACATCTATGGATCAGACTAAGAGTTTCAAGCAAGAACAACAAAAGATGAATTAGGTTATCAAGAACCAGATTCAAGGCTACCGAGCAACAAAGGTATTGATCAATCACATTAGGTGATAAATTATACTTGTAATCATTAATGAATCTGTAATCAGCAATGGTAGATTACCTACACTCAGGTCACTGGATATTTTTGTCTACATTCTAACAAGTGTAGCAAATAGAAGAAATACTTTCAAGAAAGGTATATTTAACAATCCTTTGTAAATATCTTAACCAAGTGCACACTAAATAATGTTGCTAAAGCTCTTAATAGAATAGACCTTAACCAATCTCCATATAATACTCCTAACAGGGTAGATCATCAAAAGTGATCAAATTGTAAGCCTTAACCGATCCCTTCCATTCTGCAGATAGTGAAGCTTTGTGGGTTTCATCCCCACCACGGTTTTTACCTTCTAACAGGGGTATTCTATGTTACCAAATCTTGTGTCAAGTCTCTATACATTTCATGAATGCTTCTATGAATATTTTACATGCTAATTAGTTTATGAATTGATGGTACATACAAAAAGACAGAATAGCGGATATGAAGGGTAATACAATGTATTGATTACAAAAGGATAAAGGTTAATTGATAAAAGTTTTGAGGGTATTAATTCACCCCTCCCCTCTCAGTACACCATTCCATTATTTCCAACAAAAATTTCCTTCAGTTCTTCCTTAGTGATCTCATTAGGGTCCTTTTGTATACTCTCACTGTACTTCATAAAGTTGTTTCCTTTCTAGTTAACCATCAACTTTCAAATGATCAAACAATGTTACCTTTCAGACCTTACGACCAAGGATGTAGCATTTATACATATCCTTATACCTGTAGCTAACCTTGCATCATCTCATTCTTTAAATTAGGGATTGGATAATAGATTTTTATATTTCTCCAAAGCTCCCCCTAAGGCCATGCTTGGTCATTTAGGATGATGTGTCGATGGTAACATCAGACGAAGATCTAGTAGCATTTACCGACTCTTCTTGATCCTTAGACTCACTCAAATTCTTTACTTTCCATACTTTATTATTGTCCTTGTCTCCTTCCTTCTTAAACATTTTATCAAACTCATCATTCTATTCTGCCAAGATCTTACCAACATCACCAACATTTTTCTTTATGACAATAGGTGGTGGTCTTCTATTGCTTATATCTCCATTATACCTGCAAAACTTTGTTATATGTCCTTTATTGTTACATTTATAGCATGTAGGAGATGATATGTTCTAATTAACCTATAACCTGTAATTCCTTGCGATGTGCCCAAAGTTTTTGCACTTTTAACATGTAATCTTAGTTGTTGTTTCTTCTGATCTAATCTTGTTTAGTGCTTGATTGATCATATTTTCTACATTCTACCTTCTTGTGCCCATATTCGTAGCAATTGAAATAATAACCATAAAAGGGCCAATAAGGAGTCTTACCTCTGTAATCTCTCTTCATGTGACCAAATTTGTTACATCCAAATCATCTTCCTCCAAAAGGTCTTATCTGCTCTCTAGGTTTCTCTTGTTGTATAAGGTCTTCTTTCCGATTAGGTGTCACATCTATTTTACCTTCAGACCATCTTTCTTCTTTATCAAAACCAACTCCTATCATGAAACCTTTAGGTTTTTGTCTTTCCCTCTGTTCTTCTATCTTATGACTACTTGCATGAAGTTTTTCAATGTGATTCTTTGCTTCAACAAGTTCTCCCTTAATGATGTGGTTTTATTTCTCTAATTCCTGATACTTGATTCTATAATCATCAAGTTCAAACAGCATCTTTCCCATCTATAAATTTGCATCCGTCAAGATCTCTTCAAGTCTAGTCTTTCCATATCTCTCTTGTTGAGTTTATTTAGCCATCTGAATAGTAGTAACCTCACATTCATGTTTCAACACTTCTTTATCTTTTTCAAGTTGTTTAATCTAATCATATGAATCATTATCAGATTCTTCCTGTATCTTTTCTATAAGATCTTGCCTTTGGTTCCTAGAAAGTTCAAGTTGTTCCGTAAGCTTCTTTATGAAACCCTCAACTCTTCTCAATTTTAATTTTAATTCAACATTATCAACTTTTGCCTTATCAAGGCACTAGTAGAAAAACAACAATATATGACCAAATAAACTACCCAACATTGTAGATAAATGACCAAATTTGGTCATGTGATCAGTGGTAGTTTATTGCCGGTCATTTATCTTGCGACCAAATTTATGACTAAACTATTTTAGTCATTGATTTGGTCATTTATTAGTTTATTTGGTTATTTATTTGTTCGTTTGATAGTTTATTTGGTCATTTGGTAGTTTATTTAGTCATTTGATAGTTTATTTGTTCGTTTGGTAGTTTATTTGGTATTTTGATAGTTTATTTGGTCATTTGGTAGTTTATTTGGTCATTTCATTACTACATATAGTTGACTAATTCATGATAGGGAATGGTGGAATTGAACCACCAACCTCCTGCTTGTAAAGCATGCGCTCTTCCACTGAGCTAGAACCCTTTAAAGAGTAAATATACCCTTTAGAATTTCAAGTCTCTACACACCCTTTGGTTTAGCAGTGCAAGTGGAGAAAATACGAACATAAGAAAATTAAGGCCCTAATAATAAAATCAATAAAAGATTTCATAATATTATTATCTCCCCTTTAAATACAATCTTATAGCTTAAGATCTTATATTTTTGGTTAAAGGAACATACAAAATGATGATCCAATACCCACAGACATCAAATTCAATCAAAAGCCAAAGAGAAAGAAGGGAGAAAGGTCTCTGAATTTTACAGTGGATGAAGCTGAAGTATATGCACTTTCCCGAGTCTTACAGTAAACTTCAAATGCAAATAGATTAAACATTGTTGTGTAGACAAAACCTTAGCTAAATCATAGACATTCCTTCAAACTTCAGACTTTTATACAAAATTTGAAACAAAAAAGGGTCGCATCTTTCCTGAATTACAACCATTCTTACCACATTGAGTGTATAAATCCTTTATACTTTGTATTTTGATATTATAAATACTAATCCTTGGTGCTTGTTTTCAAATTCAAAATAAAAGAAATGATTCTTTACACACTAAAAGGCACATATAATACACATATTTCACGTATGCAAATCAACATAATACATCTATCTAACTTTCAAGCAATTCTTTTAGCATGCTCATCTCAAACTTAGAGGCTCATAGTTAGAACTTAGATATCCAACATTATGTAGACAAAAATTCCAAGTTTGGGCATCTAAGTGATTAAATAATTGAAACCTTAAGCACTTGAATAATTTATACTTGCAATTTCAGAGTTTGAAATGTCATTTTTGTGCATAACTGATATGAAATGGGATCATCAAATAATTAATGTCATCGATTAATTTGATTGAATTTTAAGAGTGTTAAGAGCGTGTTAAATACTTTCAAGGATGAACAAATAGATCCTATTATATTCATATTCAAAAATAACCCAGTTGATTGTGTAGTAAGGATAGTGGAGGAATTCTACTGTTGAACTAGTTCTAAAATCACCCTTGCAGTCCATTATTCTAAAGGAATTTAAGAAATTACGCAGTGTACAATGAACCCATAAATTATATTTGAGACTGAACCATGAGGGCTATCAAGGATTGGGGAAATAGGGTGGAGAGACACGTAAGCAACAACTGGGGCATGAAGGGTTTTTGAATGGGTTGTAAGGGTGGTTCAAGTGGCAAACATGAATAGATTAGCCTGTGCACTATTGTAATATGTTTTGTTTGGAAATTTGAAGTAGTTTGTGTAGTTAAATAATTTGTTGTAAATTAGCAATGACTATAAATCTTTTTTTCTAATTGAAGTGTTTATGTAAAACAAAAAAAAAATTGGGAAATTCTTTGTAGACAAAGGACTGAGAAGCAAACCAGAAAATATGACCATAGAAAATAAAGGTATGCAGTCTATAGACTGCCTTTTTTAAAACTCCATATCTGAAGAAAAGTATGCAAACACAAAATTTAGCATTTTTTAAATGTATGCAAATATGAAATTATCTTTCATGATTGTAGTGAGGGAAGAAAAAATACCTTGTATCCATTGTTGATGAGAAGTCAAATTATGTTGCAACATACTTTGGAAATTGCAATAAGAAGTTATAGCTTTTACCCAATCTCCAACCCAAATTTGAATTGATACCCAAACTCGACAATATCATCCAAAAGAAAGGGATCATGGTTACATTTTATTTGAAAGACTCCTTGAAAAGATTGTTGCACAAAAAAAGAAAAATACATCAAACCCACTCCCAATCTGTTACAAATAAAGATGAATTAAAATGATAACAATCGATCATTTATAAACATATATTATCATATAGGGAAAATAGGTAATTCCAGAAAAACTTTCAGGATCATAATCTCTCTCATGCACAAAAATGTCACAAAAATTTAAAACAAGTGTTTAACACTAGATATCATCAAGTGCCAATACCGTGAATGATGAATCACAAAAACAATTTACATTGCAAGTAAAAGGTAAGAAATTCCTACATGCACAAGGCATCGACAAATTCTATGTGAAAGACTAGTCATTTTTTTGAAACATTTCTATCCATAGAGCAACATGTTGACCCTGGAAGAATTTCATAAAACAAACAAACTAATTTGTGGAATATAAATAATGGTAGAAAGATAATACAATAATTTTCTTTAAATCTTGGATTGAACTGCTTTATAGGCACTAGCTTGTGCATTCACATTCTTAATGGATGTCGTAGCATGTGATGCTCCTCAAATTTTTTGCTTATTAGATGAGAAATGCCAGTAATTATTGTTTGGAGAGTTTCTGGGATGTTATTCTCTTTAACCACTTCATGTAATAGAGGTACAAATGTTACAAATACTTCAGAAAAAGAGGCAATATCATGATAAATGTTTACAAAGCCTCTGAATGTTTCTATTACAGAATTAATAATGCCAACCCTGCAATTTGCATGTAAAAGAACTGAAAGTTAGTTTTTTATGGAACATACAGACCCCTTCATCTTGTAGTCATAACCATTGGGAATCTCATTGGCCTCAGTAATTGAATGATTTTTCAATATGATATATGGGAATATTCATAATAGGAAAAATAAACTAACCTGTATGTATCAGATTAAAAGAGGAGTGAATTATCATCAACCTCCATGATCAATGTGAAATCCAATGGAGGAGGTAAATATGATACCCTGCCGGAAAGACAAAGCCACAACCTGAGTCCTGAATGATCCAACATAAAAGTAGGAAACTGGTGCTCACAACCAAAGAAGAAATGTGAGCCAAATATACTAGCTGCAACATGTGTGGCAAACAATGTGATATTGTCAACTTTATTTTGAAAACTAGCAAAATTTTAATGAAAATTAATAACCGCTAGTCATTCATCTCAGATATCCCTTAGAAAGGCATATAGATTACATGCACTTGTAAGTTCATAAATAATGTGCATTTCAGTCAAGCAAAATGATTAAGGCAACATGAATCTACATCTTACTTTAACTTCAACCATATTAATGAGTGTTTTAGTAGCTAATGTTGATATCAATAGAGTGTGCAAAAAGTTCATAGCCTTGGGACAAAACCTTCGAGCTTCTCTGGTTACCTGCACCATATCACACTTTAAGATATTTGCAAAAAAATACAGTGTTTAAGATATTTAGTTGTCTAACTTTGATAGACAAGAAGTGTGTGCATCTGTATTTAATGGTCAATGTTGAAAGGGTTTAGTTTTTTATGCAGTTGTATTCCTTGTTCCCTTGCATGATCATTTATTTTTGTCCCTGTGGACCTCATTATTATATATTTAAATTCATCATTATTATTATATATGTAAATTTTTTTCATGATTCATCATTCATGGTGTTGGCACTTGATGATATCTAGTGTTAAACACTTATTTTAAATTTTTGTGATAGTTTTGTGCATGGGAGAGATTATGATCTTGATAGAGAAACCCTAAATGAGGTAATTCTAGAAAAAGAAGGAGGAGGTTGATGTAATAGTTTGTTTGATGAATAGAATTGATTTTTCTTTGGAAATTCTTATTCTGGCCCTTGGTACAGACTTCTTGTTCAATAGTTGAGATGGTTGTAATGTAATCTCTTCGATGGAGTGTTGACTTAGGGTCTTAGGATGGTGAATTAAGTCCATTCTATTTTTGGAATGATTGCATTTGGTTTAGAAATAAGGGAGTTAACTATGTTTTGATGTAGACAGCTCTGAACCCTCATCTAGGGTACCCGATAATAGAAACATGTGATTCCCACTTTGTTTTACGTGCAATAAGCCCATAGTTTGGGTAAAGGGATGGGGCATGATGGATATTAACACTGTCACTATACTTGTAGGATGTCATGTAACTGTTAACACGAGCTTTGGTACAACATGAGGGGACTATAACTATCTCTATGATAGTAGACAGAGTTAGGAGTAAGCTCAGGGTGTTTCCCAGACAAGAATGTGAGATGACTATCATGAGATGTGAAAGAAGGATGTTAGTAAGACTATGAGATGTAAAGAGTTATGGAGAAGGATATGGGACCAAGGTGTGGGAAAATATTAACTATCTTGCAGAGATGTGTGACTATACTAATTTGACAGCGAGGTATTGTTAGTGAGTCTGGGTTGGTAAGATTGAAGATATTATTGTATTAGGAGTTGGGATTGAGTATGAAAAAAGTATAAGAGTATCTTGGAGGTTTGAATCCCTACAAGAGTGAGAGTTTGGATTAGGAGGAAAAGATAGAATGAAATGCCTAAAGGGTATGACAGTGGTTAGAATGGTGAATGGTCAACATGTGGAGCATGGTCTCAGAGTTAAGTCCTCATTGCCACTCTAGGTTGTAGTGTTTATTAGCCCATTAAGCTTTACGAGGTTATGAAGAAGGAAAAAATTGTGAGAGTTTCCTTTCATAGAGAGTCTTTGGGTTTTGATGTAAGAGGGAATGTAGTATGTGTGTGGACTGTCACTAGTGCAGAGTTAAGGTCAAATTAGTGCCACCTTGAAGGGAAGAGTCAAGACATGAATGGTGTCATTCAAGTGATTGGAGTGGATAAATGATTTGTGAGATCTAGAGAATGAGAGGAGAGCAGGAGTATTAGAAATTGTTTTTTTTGTTTGATTTTAGTTAGGAAGGAAACTTTGTACGACTGTAATAGAGAATGCAATGTAACAACAAGCTTTTCATTAATGTAGTTTTTTTAGTTGTTGATTATGATGATTATAAACTCCAGTTGTGGATGAGGTAGTCTTATGTATCTTTATGCATGTTTAAGATTTGGATTTCATCTTTGTTGAAAGCTTGCATTATTATGTTGTGCTTGTTGTCTGTACTATGACAGTACATGCACAGTCACAAACTCCTTGCTTCAAATAATAGTACCCAAGTGAGTAAAGCCTTGCATGAACACTATCCTTCATAGTAAGGATGTATTAAACATGTTAGATGTGTAGTCGAGTTTGATGTGTAGATGCAACAAACTAAATAAGGAGAATACCCTCGAACAACAAACATGCAATTAGAAATTACATGCAAATGGAGCCATAGGTGTAGCATCAAGCACCTTGGCCATGCAAGCATAGTTTTTATGACTAATTCCATATAGGTACATGGAATACAAGGTGAAATGACTGATAGAACATTCTAGAGGTGAGTGGAGAGCTAAGAACTAGAAAGCCCTAGTTCTATAACCCCAAATAGAGGGTTTGATGCATGGAGGGTCTACACAATTGAGAATCCCAAATAAAGTTGAAAATACTTTTTTCATCTTAATTTAATACTTTTTCAAGGTCCTAAGCTTTGGCAAGGTTCCCTGTTAGGTGCTCCTTTGTAAATGTGGTGGTTTTAGCCCTACCTTCAAACAAAGACAATAGAAAGTTGGGCTTGATGGTCCAAAGGAGTCACATGCAAGAATTACATATGTTAAACAATGTGATAAAGGGTATTTGAATATGTATTTTTTTGTCAATTCATTTGGAGAAATTGGGAGGAATCTATAAGATTCTCGTTGAACAAGGCTAGTAGCGTAGAAGCCTAGAATAAAGGATATGAGTCTTGGTGTCAAACTATTGGATTCAATGTTGGTAGACCTTCATGGTGAGTTTTTCTAAGATTTTGGGGATCCCTAGATGGTTTGAGAATAAGGATGGTAGCATGGAAACAAGTTTGAGCTTTTCAATGGTGTGGAGCTTAGGGGAGTTGCCTAGTCAAGAAGACTAGTTTATGACCTTTGATTGGTCTTAGAGTTTAGATGGGTCTTAGAATTGACCCCTGAAGTAGCAGTGTTTAAGGGACCTCAAGAAAATACCTTGGTGTTTGAAATACATTTGAAGGATATTTAGATTGTTCCCCTTTCCTTCACACCAGTCATCATTGTGCACTAATACGTCTCTCATTACTGTCCTAATTTCTAAAACTTCTATAGCCTAAATACTAAAATTTTAGAACTAAGACATGCCATCCAGGCAAAAAATTCAAAATAGATGAGGTATCAATGGAATCCCCTAGAAAAAAAAGATATAATGTATTTTTGTTTCTTTAAAATAAGCCACAATCAACCTTCAATTCGAGCATAGAAAGAATCCTATGTACTAGATTCTAGAAGGTTGTTGCGCATATGAAATAAAAAAATGGCCACACAACTAACATGTTAGAGAAAAATTATTGAGGAAAAAAAGTGTGTGCTTAAATTTATACCTGAGTGTCTTCCCTTACTCTTAGGTTTTTCCCTGCAATGTCTAACAAGTCATTTATAACTTACGAAAAAATGTAAGTGTCAAAAACTGAACTTGACTTGCTCCATAGTATAAACTTAAAGTACTACTATCCAAGAAAGAAAAATGCTAGCATATACAATTGTTATCGAAGTAGGAATGTCTATTCTTTAAGTCTAAATATCTAATAATACTCTGACACATGATATTTAACATTTGAAACCAACTCTAAATTTGTTTGAGGTTTTTTGTCCTGCTATCTATAGCAACAACATTATTTTGCAAGCGCATCCAAGAGCTCAAATAAAAAGCAAAAAGCTATTTTACCCTAGACCAAAAATGAAAATCATTATAATAAAATTATTAGTGATATCTTCCTGTAGACAAATTGTACAAACATATAAGCTTTCAACCAAACTGATACAAAAGTTTGATATTATTTACCAACAGGTATCTTCATGGACTATTTCTCTCCAATTGGCTACTTTTTCATAATTTTTTCAAAAATTGCATCCAACAATTAACTAAGTGGCACTAGGGATGTGTATAGCTATCCTTGAATACAAACTAGGGTGATTGTTGTATTTATGTGGTAAACAGTTAAAAATAATGACACGAATATGGCAATGGAACAAGACAATTAGTTAAGAGTGGCTGATTTTGTGAAGTCTATTCCTCATCTATTTATTAATGATGTTTATTTGTATGGTGTTTAGTATTGAGTAAACTACTGATCTTTTGTAGATGTACAATATATGTTTAAGTTGGTTTGAAATTGAGTATAATTTCCAACACCATAGACTTCCAACATTACTCCAATCCAAAAAATCTAGAAAAAAGAAAAGTATCCATTTAAATAATGATGCCCAGTAGATCTTCCTAAGCGTGCAGATTAAGACCAATTCCCATAAACATTTACAATAACAATTATGACAACCTTATAGCATTAACTGAGCATGCTGAAGATTATAAAAGACAATCCATTCTCACATTGAAAATCCCATCAACAAAGAGGAAATAAATATAAAAATGAGATCATATGCCTTTTAAAGTGTGTATAGTTTAAATGATTATCAGGTGTCCCCATTTAATATATAATTCAAAATTGTTTGATATCCAACTTTGAAGTGTATTTGATTGTTTAAATTATTTTATGTAAATACCAGTGTGCTTATACCAAAATCATTACTATAGTTTCTCTAGCAACAACATACTGTCAACCACTACATCCATTAATTTCAAATTTGGTTGCATCTCATGGCATAGATTCCCTCCAAAGACATAAGAACTTGCCAAATATTTAATGTGTATTTCTATTGGCCCTTGGGTATAGTCTATAGATCCATTCCAAATACATAAGCAATTAATGTGTATTGTTGATGCAAAGGCTCTAGGACAACCACAACAATCAGAAAAACACCAAGGACTAATCAGACAAAGTGGGCATGGATGAGGTTACAAAAAACCACAATTGGTTCACTAGAGGGTCACTTCACTTGTAGCCAAGGAGGGAAACAAGACACAAAACAACATTAGTGCTTGTTAACTTGTTATTTTTGGATGCTCTCAACATGAAAATACTCCCTGCAACACAATTTCACTATCTATAAAGACTCGACACCCCATTCACTATTACTTGCATTGTCAAGCCTACAAGCCTAATAGCCTATTTTGTGATTTCTTGACCAAAAATCCTTATACCTTAACCATGTGAATAAACTAGATGCATTTTCAGATATCTTTTGAAAATAAATGAAACAAATATCAATATGGATGTGGGGTCTTTTCGGACAATAGCACCAACAATGTACTGCACACCAATTTAGGCCTTTAATTAGGCCTCTTTTACAAAGGACCTCCTTCAAATATTCACTCTTTTGCATAACCAAGACCACCATCAGTTGAAATTCCTCTCCAAACAAACCTTTCCACCATTCTTTTCACTTAAACCTCTCAATTTTTGTCCCAGAATTGAAGTTTATAGTCATAGTCAAGGAAAACAAGACATTTTCTTGATACTTGCAGACCTAGGGCATCAAATCTTTCCTTCCAAACTTGGTAACTCACCCCAAAACCACCATTTCATTTTAGAGGACTCTCAACAATAAAAAAAAAATTCAATTCAAAATCTTTCTTCATTTCTCTTCAAGATCCCTACACAATTGAATCTCAAATCATGTTCCTGCAGGAGAAGCAGAAGCACGTAGTTGCGTAGCTTATACATCAAATGGTTTTCCCATAAACATTATGATAATGCTTATACTTAGCATTATGAATCTAGTCAATAATTTTGTTTCATATAGTTTGTAATCCCTCATATAAGTTGCATTATCAACTTACAATAATTTTTAAAGTGTTTCTTTAGGTGCATGCTCTCGCATATATAAAATATTTCATTCCTCGATGCATGACATGCTCCTCATATATACATAACTATTCATCTGTATAGATTCATCCAATTAGGAATCAAGGTGAAAATACCTCTATATGCGCTTCCCTCTGAGCATAAAACTAACAAACTATCCAATAATTTGTTGACAAGACAAGAAAGCAAACATACATCCTGTTGCAAGCGTAAAGAAACCAAATCGACAATAATTGTTACAAGAAATGGAGCCTTGATTACATAAAATACATTTCTATATTGGAAGCTTTAGTATTGGCACTATTTTATCCTAGAAATAACATGATTAAGCTCTGCACTAAATTTCCCTATGACATTTAGAAGACAATAGTAATATTGTAGGCATTAAATTTAGATTGATGTGTTGCATGTGCTGAGAAATGCAATGTTGACATTCTAATTATGATATATATCTTTAGTCTCCCAAAAGATGGCACTAAATTGATGTTATAAATGTGGTCAACCTATAAGGAAATTAATTTTCACTCCTTAGATCAAGTGATGACAAATATTGAAGTCATTAGTTGATAAGTAGTTGAATAGTCATTAGTTGATTATTTTATGCATTCAAATGAAAAGCTCTGCTTGAAACATTAACCCATCTACATATTTAATGTAACCTATGGATGTAAGGATCACTCAAGCATGGTATGCTACAATTTGATTTCATTTAGTTTTGAAGTAAGCATTATTTATAGTTGGGAGGAACAACATAACTGTATCAACATTGTTTCATCGACAGCTTAAGGGCTTATTTGCAGTGTTTGGCGTCCATGAAATCAATCTTGATGAAATGCCTATTTTCCCATACTCTAACCTCTTTTATTTATTCTAAGGTCATATCCTTTTACAGTCTTTGTTTACTCTTCATTTCCTTCTTTGAAATACAATGCAGGGCACTTGATGCATAAATGTTAGATACATTTATTTCTACAACGAGCCTGATTGGCTAGTGATGTAGAACATCAAGGAACTCAACCAAACTTATAGGATCTATCTGACCTAGTCAACCATTTCATAAAATTCATCAAAAACTTCATCATATTAGAGGCATTTAAAGATAACTTGATACAAATAAACTCAAACCAACATGGAACCTTGAGAGGTTCTCCAATTCTCAGTAAGCATTCATAGAACCCAAAACATAATCTGTTCGAATCAGAATCTTGAAGACCTTAACTCTGCAACAAATTACACTCTTTATTAGCCATCAAAAAATAGGTTCATATCATTACCATTGGTATAGTCAAGAAATAATTATCACATTATTGACCACATATCAATCTTTTTATCACCTTATCAAACTCAAGTTCACTATCCTCAGTCATCCACCAGTCCATCTGCACGCACAACTTATTTCCCAAATACCATTAGTGTAGATTAATCATATCCATAGGGTCACTATTCCATTCAACCATATAAGACTTCATCCACATTAGTACCATTAACTATCCACAATGAACCATTCAATATTATTCGTGAAACATTCATTTCTATTTTGACACAGTCACTTCATCACAACCCTACATACCGTCTATTGCCCATTCATTGTCACAATTTTAATGCAAAAAATCTATGATAGTACTCTTGCAAGAACAATCAACATTTCTTGTTCAATGTTTTCATAAATGATAATAGGATTCATATAAGTTGTATACACACTATTGAACCATTACATACCATTACCAACCCAATGGTCAAACAAAGAAGTGTCCAAACAAAAACTAAATGTTAAAACTTAGAAAATGTCACTTTCACAGTCACCCAAATCACACACCTGTAACTTCTTCATGGTTAATGTGCGTGTGTATTTGGGAACCTGTTGAGAAAGACACAAACACTCAATAAGTCATTGCATTAGCTCAAAAGGGTTAGACAAGCATGTAAAACCTACTAATATCGACCTATTGCCTGCTAACGAGGAAGAGTGTAATTAATAACATATTAGCCCTCAGAATATGCTACAATCAGTGACGAATACAACCTAGCATGAAGGATTTTGGATTAAAAACAAGCTAAAAATATGATAAAGTATGCATTCTAGCTCTAAAAGATGAAATGAAAACAATGCAAAAGCATGGAATAATGAGTGAAATATGATTCTAGGATTAATCTAGTAGCATAACAATGCATTTACAATCTAAGGTGAAGGCTTATTTACTCTCAAAAATGACTTCTATTTATAGAAGAATGGGAGAGAGAGAGGGGGGACAAGGTGAATTAATGAGGTGAGGGCCTCATTAATGGAGGTGTAAGAAGCATTAATGCCTTGGGCATTAATAAGACATGGGAGAGACATAGGCCTAAGACATCTTCATTAATAAGGCATTAATGAAAGCCTTAAAGAAGCAAGGGAGGATGGCTTGAGAAGGTGGACCTTAAGAAAGTCAAGCTTGAGAAAGTAGACTTTCTTAAGTGGGTTGAGTTGTTAAACATTCCTTAATGGAATGTGACAACATTAGGAGGTGGGTTAGAGTAGAATTAGGATTAGGATTAGATTAGCAAAGGGGAAATAGGTTGGGATGGGTTAGAACCCAGGGTAGAAGTGGTTGAGATAGGTTAGGTTGGGGTTGAGGGGAATATTAATAAATGGATTAAACTTATTTAATTCATTTAAAAATATAGGAATTAATTATTTAAACAATTTAATTGCTTTTTAATAATTAGGGAAATATAGCCATTTTAATTAAATTAAATAGGCTAGGGGAATGGGTTATTTTGCAAGTGGGTAATTGATTTAGGGATCTATTTAATTCCTTTATAATTAAATACTATAGCCATATTTGATTTTGATTTGATTTAATTGGTTTGAATTGATTTAAATTGTATGGCTATAATAGTTAATATAAATTAGTGATAAAAATCACCTAGGAAATTAAATTGATTTGAAGAATTATGTCAAGCAGTAACAGGGTCGTTTGGACATAATTGAGGGTATGATCACACTTAGGGAAAATAGGGTCCATAGTTGGAACATACCAAATTTAGGTGGTTACATTTGCCCCTCTTTGAATTGATGTGCAAGCAGCGCATTGATTCAAATAAAGTTTTTCAATTTTGACTTCAGAAAGATTGAGAATCCCGTTCTTAGTTGTCGAATGAAATGTTGATGAGATCAGTCTCACATTTGATCAAACCAAACTAATAGAATTGATTTTGAACTTGGTTGTCGTCCAAAAATCAATAAAAGATTTTAAAGATACCAATTTTGAACTTGGTTGTCATCCAAAGATTGATAATACTGGTTCTAAACTTGGTTGTCATCCAAAAGCCAGTATGAAGCTGCTAGGAGCTTAATAAAAATCTTTTAAAAATGAGGAAACAAAAGATATCAACTTATGAGAACCAAAGCTTTTTATCCAACAGTTCTGACTTTAGTCAAGGATACTGTTATGCCCCTAGTTTGTTTGATAATGAAGTCATTTTGATGCTATTTTAAGCAAAATTTTAATTGATGATAGTCTGATCATGCCCCCTCGGGAACAAAATCAAAGGAAAAGAAATAAATCCCTCAGTTTGAACGAACGTATCACTTGCAGAACGCGGTTTGGGCAAGAAAGAGCAGAGTAGAAGGTGTGTTTAAAAAAATAAACACATGATTACCAAGTTAATTACGTGAAAGTATGAGTGATAAAATAGATAAAATGATGTTAGACCAAGATGTATGATAAAATGTGCAATAGTAACCAATGTGTGGAAGAAACGAAGTAAATTCACAATTTTTGAAACTGTCACAAAAATGGCACTGTGCTGCTGAAAACATGGTAGATACCTTCAATTTGGCTCCCGATTGAAAAAATAAAATTTGAAGTTGTCCTAGAGGAGTTTCGAAACTCCTAAATGTCGCAAAAGACCCATATTAGCCTCCAAAATTACCATTTCACTATTCATTTTCACTCTCCTCCATAGAAATTCAGAGAGCTCTGCAGAGAAAATGGTACTCCCTATGAGGAAGCACCGTTTCAAGATGAGCCATCGACATCAGCGACCAGCCGATTACCCACTGCCGGTAAGTGCTTGATGAACTTCCCTGTGAATTTGGAATTTTTTAATTTCATGCATTTTTATGCTTTTTAGAGCTAGTTGAAGTTAGGATCACATCTGGGATTCCAGATCTCATCTTGCGAATCGCGCATCGCATCCGATTTTTCCCGGGTCGTATCCAATTTTCCTAAATTTTTGTGTCGCATCTGGGTTTTCCCAGATCGCATCCATTTTGCATGTTTTTGCCTTTTTTATTGAAAATTTATCAGTGGGTCACATCCTGTTTGCTTGGGATCGTATCCAACGTTTAGGATCGCATCCCATTTTTTAGGGATCGCATCCTGTATTTCCAGGATCACATCTAGTAGAAGACTTAGATTTTTTAATGTTTTGATCATGTTGCATCCTGCGAACGTTGAATAACTTTAGCGGAGTAGGAGTCTGCCCCTTGTTGTAGACAAGATTTTGATGTTTGATTGTTGTGTCCAAAATCAGGCCCAGTTTGAGGTAGTCACTTTTCGTGGCACTTATCCTGCATGGGTACTTGCATTGTCTGGCTGATTGTCAGATGATGAGCAGACCATTGTGGCCTGATTTGGACTATGGTCAGCGATAACTTTAGTGGTGATTATTCGCCAATTGGCGAATGTCGCATGTCGGCGAGCGGGGAATTGGCGATTGTTTTACATATATTCGTTTCACCCTATCGCCTGGCCATTATTAATATTTGGTCCAATGCCTGGGCCCATCGCCCCGCGCGATATTTAATTTTATACTTTTCTTACACATTATCGCCAATGGAATCTAATTTTTGGTCCCCATA
>MU224951.1:14683939-14731493 GCA_018584345.1 Thuja plicata | reverse complement strand
TATATTTTTTTCTTAATTTGAAAAAAAACTTCGCCATCATCATTAAAAAATTTCCCCTAAATTAATGTACGATTCGCCAGGATTTTACACTTCTTCCTAGGAGGGGGTTTCTTAAAGTTATCCCTGACTATGGTCCTTGATAGGTTTACCCAAGATCAGGGTAAACTGTGGTTTGTTAATTGCGCTTGTCAAGAGATGGCATTCTGAACATAACACCTTCCACCTACCGATTGGAGAGATTACGGTGACACCTGAGGATGTTTGGAGGATTCTTCGCATACTGATAGTTGGACATGAGGTCTTTTTTTAGTCTAGAGCTGGCGTAGCGATTGGCATTGCACGTAGATTATTCTAGGATGATACCATAGACCATAGATACTTATCATGGGATTATATGGTCGATCACTATGATCAATTAGCTGTGTACTTAGCAGGTTTGGTAGGCGACATCCTCATGTCTGAAGGTCAGCATGGATTCTTAGTTGGCTGGGTGAGCATGGTCGAGTAGATGATCGCCCACCGTTGGCATTTTTCCTAGGGGAGATGCATATTAGCTCATATGTACAGAGAGCTTCATGAGATCGTATACCACCACACCCGCAGCATGACTGTGGGCATACTTATTTTATAGATTTGGGCCTGGGAGATCATCCCTGTCACACGATCGATAGTAGATAGGCAGAGGGCACCTGAGTAGCCCTATGTTTACATGTATGCAGGTCTCTTATAGCAGCCCCATCTAGGCAAGGTCGAGTACTGGTGCCGCCTATTTGATGACATGACAGAGTTCGTATGGTGACCATATCTTGATTGTGAGGTATGGACTTCTGATGCCCGGCAGGTTCCATTTTTATGCCAGAGTAGATATTTGATCGGTCGAATGAGGTACATCATAGAGCGCTTCATTATTACCAGAGTCTTGAGGTAGTATGGGCGGCGACAGGGCCATACAAAGGATACCATAGTTTATACCCGTACACGAGATGAGACACCTCTATGGGGTGCGCAGTTGACTTATGAGACTGCTCATCAGGAGATTCGAGATATGGTGGCAGTTGATTGGGACCTTTATCCGGATGTAGAGGATGCAGGTGTTTCTGACAGCTACGTAGCTGAGATGCTCCAGTATCCATTTCCATGATTTACAGTGCCCGAAGAGATCATTCCTCACATAGAGGAGCCACTAGATTATGATCCTGATGACCGGCCTATCAGGGGTAGAGGAGGTAGAGACAGGGCTTTGGGGATACATGGGGGCCGAGATAGTGGTAGAGATGGTGTCAGGGATGGCAGGCATCCTCCTCCAGATGATGGGCCTGATGACAATGACAGAGGTGGTGGAGGAGAGGCCGTAGATACAGGTGGTGCTAGTGGCAGTGGGTGGGGCAGATGACAGAGATTTATATTTGTGGCCCCTCAGAGGGATACTGGCCCATTACTTACTGTAGAGCAGCAGAGACAGCGGTGACAGGGAGCTCAGGAGTAGGATCTTGGTAGAGATGGGGACCCTTTATCTAGATGTGAGCAGGAGAGGGAGCAGCTCCGAGCCCAGATCACAGCATTGGAGGCTAGGGTTACGACCGCTGATGCTCTTTTAGTGGACAGGGACAGACAGCTGGAGCGGCTGAGAGCTAAGAGGGATGCATAGGTCGAGATGCTCAGAGCAGAGAGAGATGTCCATGCCTAGATAGCAGTCCATCAGGGACAAAGGGTGACATATTATTATGCCTTGTATCACGTAGCAGTGCCAAAGGGCCAGAGAGCACCTTCCTTTTCTCATGTTGCTCAACAGTCAGAGGGGGCCATGCTGCCTCCAGCAGCTCCTTTCATGCCACCTCCTCCTCCTCCTCCTAACCAGGGAGAGGGGGCGGGCCAGAGTTGATGTTTGTACTATTTTTTTTGACATGTACGTTTTTGAGAGTATATATGTATATCTGGATCCTGCCGAGATCCCTTTTTTGTATATCTGGATCCTTCTGAGATCCGCTTTTGTAGATGCTATTCATACCTGTATATCTAATTCATCTTGATGAACTGATACACTGAGACTCTTCATGCTCATTGATATACTGATGTTCTTTATTTTTGATGATACACTGATATTTGTTTATGCTCACTGATATACTGATACTCTTTATGTGTTCTGATACTCTTTATGCTTTGGTTTGTATCATGTTTTATGATGACATAAATATGATGCAGTTGCTAGATTCTGACATGTTTCATGAGTTCTTTCTGCTTTCATAGATGTGGTAAATGTATCAGTTGGCACATGTGATGATATCTTGGTCTCGTGATGAGTTATTTTACAGATGATAACATCATTTTATGATTTGAATGTGATGAGTCATTACTGATATAAATATGCTTTAAATGATACTTATGTGAAAATGCAAATGTATGGTTCTTTTTTATTTTTCAGTTTATGCAAAATATATGTATGGATGCACTTAGGATGTAAAGGTAAAAATGCAATACATGGATGCTTTTATTTTTGTATATTCATGTTTCGTTTTATCAATGAATGCAAAATGTATGCTATGGATGTGCAACGATATTTGATATCAGTAATAATGTAAGTAACTTGATGTTATTAGAAGAAGATAGAAAACTATTTTTGAGCTTAAAATTCCTTATGCTGGTTATTTCTTTTATAAATGCATCAGGCAATCTAAATGCAACTATATGCAGACTCTTAGGACTTTGTCACTGATTAGCAAATTTTGCAACATTTTTATCATCATTGGGCGCTTTTAAGGAACGGATACCATCTGATAGTACAACCATCACTAATACCCACTGATATTATGATAATATGAATACTATATTTTTTGAAATGTCAGAAATAGACTTAAGCATCAAGGCACAAAAGCCAAGATAACAAAATAGTCACCTTCCTTTTAATATACCAGATTCTGATTAAGGCAAGATATTGGACCCGCAATGACCTTGAAAATTCATATCCTTGGGTACATTATGATGCATATACCTTAGTGAGAATCTGGATAAGAAAATAGACAAGGAAATTGTGTCAAACTCACCATAGTTTACACATAACAAAGATCGAGATATATGCGGTTATCTACTCATAGTAGCAACTCTTACCATAAACATCCAAGTGAGGTGAAATTTATAGGATCATTTGGAACAATCACCATACACAGAATTTTAAGAAAACATTATGCCCCCAATCCTTGTGACTCTTTGTCTTTATGTAGACGTCATTGAGTAACTAAGAAGACATAACAAATCATAAATTGTGAATCAATCAAATAAAATTTATAATTACTTAGATGCCCTTAGTTGAAAACATCGTCAGGACATTTAAAGAATTGTAATCAAACCATTATCAAACTGTGTGTTTTAAGTGGTACTTGTTCATTCATCTGTCAAACACAGTAAATATTCATCAATCAGAAAATTAGAATACAAGCAATATGGTGGTCCATGTCTGTGCATTGATAGGATAATCCGTTCATGTTTGCGATCCAATATAGCCTTGTAGGGACCCTGTTAATGTAAATGTCATGTCTATATATGTTTTGAAAAGACACACTTGTTTTGAAAGTGACATTTGTTTTGTATGTATCAAGAAACATAATGTTCGTGAGGCAAACCATCCTAGAGAAACCTAGCAACCACAATTGACAATGCCCAACAAGAGATGCCCCCAGTGCAGAATAACTTATTCCTAAGACGTAAATGCAGACAAATCCCAAGCGAGGATAAGACAATCATTTAGGAAATGAAGTCAGTGTATGAGCACAGGCAAATTTATGAAGGTCTAGTATCAGTAGTGCATTGATAGATGGAGCATAGAACACAAGTGATGCATGATTGCCAGGTTTTCACCACTTGGCAAGATCTTTTCTCTTTATTTTTGCTACCAAGATGCCTGTTTACCAGGTGCTCATCAAGGCACTTTTCTCTTTTTCAATTTTTTTGCTATTTTTGCTTTTTTGAATGTTTTGGTAGTATCAAGGCGCCTGTTTACTAGGTTTTCACCAAGGATACCCTTTTATGTAGGACTTTTGCCACTGTTTTTGGATTTCTTCAGGATCAATTTTCTGAATGTTTTTGGTATTTTGCAAGAACTTTTTGCTGTACAGGCTCTGCTAGCCAAACATCAAGCGTAGAACCGCTTCAAATGTAGAGTGTTGATAGGATCTAGAGGAACGTCTCCCTCAGGTTTAGCCAATTGATAAGCTCCAGTCCCAAAAGTAGCAGTGATAACATAAGGTCCTAGCCAGTTAGGTTCAAACTTTCCCTTTTGCTCCTTGTTAGGTTGATTCTTAGGATTCTCCTTGAGGACGAGATCTCCTACTTCAAATCTGTGTGGTTTGACCTTCTTGTTGTAACCTTTGGACATTCTTGCTTGATACACTTTGAGGTGATCGAACGCTTGTTGTCTACGCTCATCTAATAGGTCAAGAGAATTTACCCGATCAATGCGGTACTGCTCATCAGTAACTAGTCCTTGTAAAGATACCCGCAAAGATGGGATTTCAACCTTAATAGGTAATACTACTTCAGCGCCATAGACTAGAGCAAATGACATGGCTCTAGTTGGTGTTCTGATGCTTGTTCTATAGGCCCATAGTGCCGGATTTAGTTGTAAGTGCTAGTCTCTGGCAGACTTGCTCACAGTTCTGTGTAGGATTTTGAGAATATTTTTGTTAGATGCCTCCGCCTATCCATTACCTTGAGGATAATAGACTGAGGAGCAATGTTGAGTAATATGGAACTGTTCACAGAGGTCATCAATGTCTTGATTTTTAAATTGGCCCCCATTGTCTTTCGCAATTGAAGAGGGTATCCCATATCTACAAATAATGTAGTTCAGAATGAACATAGCTACCTGTTTGCCAGTGGCTTTGATTAGCAGCACAGATTCGACCTACTTTGTGAAATACTCAGTGGCCATAATGATAAACTTGTGTCCATTTGAAGAGTTGGGATATATTTGTCCAACCAAGTCAAAGGCCCATTGTTGAAATGGCCAATGTGTTATAAAAGGTATAAGTTCTCTGGCAGGAGCATGGATAAGGTTTCCATGTGTCTGGCATTTAAGACATGCTTTTGAAAATTGAATAGCATATTTTTCCATGGTAGGCCAATAATAACCTACTCTGAGTAGTTTCTTGGCTAATGAAAAGTCATTCGAGTGTGACCCACATACACCTTTGTGGACATCTTTTAATGCGAGATCAGACTCTTCGAGTTCTAAACACCGAAGAAGTGTTCCATCAAGACCGCATCGATATAGATTGTTAGTTATGAGTACGTAACGCGATGCTGTCCTAATCAGTGATCTTTTCTCATTTCTGGATAGATTGGCAGAAATGGTTTGGTAAGAAAGGTACGCAATGATACTGGCATATCGAGATTGATTTGGCATATTTAAGGCACAAATTATCTGGTATTTAGGGCTAGCAAAGGCAAGATAGGATATTTCTTCCACCAAGAAGTCATAGCGGAATTGATGTTCCTCTAGTTGTATCATGGATGCTAAGGTAGCCATAGCATCCACAGCCTTATTCTTTGATCTTGGTATCTGCTGAAATGTGACGAAGACAAAGTACTTTTTTAGATCATCAACTAGTTGCTTGTAGGGCATCAAATTTTCATCTTTTGTTTGATACTCCCCATTGACCTGATTGATAATTAGTTGGGAGTCACCATACACGTGTAACTCAATGATCTTCCATTCCATAGCTATCTTGAGGCTGTTGACCAGTGCTTCATACTCTAAAATATTGTTGGTGCACAAAAACAACAATTTATAAGATTTGGGGATCTTGTATCCTTGTGGAGTTATGAAGAGAACTCCTGCTCCAGATCCTTGTTGGGTGAATGAACCGTCAAAGTACATCCTCCATGGATGTTTAGTGAGATGCATGATTGTTTCATTAGGGAATTCAATTAGTAGAGGTTCATTATCTTAGAGTGGCGAATCCGCTAATTGGTCTGCAAGTACCTGTCCTTTGATAGCTCTCCGTTCTACATATTTAATGTCGAACTCACTTAGAATCAAGACCCATTTCACCAAACGTCCTGTTAGTGCTGTCCTGCTCAAAATATACTTTAAAGGATCAATCTTAGCAATGAGCTTCACAGTATGAGAAAGCATGTAGTGTCTCAACTTTTGTGATGCGAAGACGATTGCTAAGCATGCTTTTTCTATAATGCTATAATTGAGCTCGTAAGTGACGAGTGTCCTACTGATGTAGTAGATAGCTCGTTCTTTCTTTGTTTCATCTTCTTGCGCTAGTAGTACTCCTAGGGATGTAGTTGTAGCTAAAATGTATAGGAGTAAGGGATTTCCACGAATAGGTGCCATAAGAATAGGTGGAGCAGCCATATACCCTTTCAATTCTCTGAAGTTTGTTTCACAGTGTTCATCCCATTTGAAGGTAACCCCTTTATGTAGTAGCTTAGTAAAGGGTTGTGCCCTATCTGCAAGTTGGGACATGAATCTCCTGATGGACTAGAGTCTCCCTTGTAGCATCCTCATTTTACTGATATTATGTGGAGGAGCCATCTCCAAAATAGCTTTTACCTTTGTAGGATCTACCTCGATTCCCTTTGCTGAAACAATGAATCTTAGGAGCTTCCCTGATTGGACCCCAAAAGCACATTTATTTGGGTTGAGCCTGAGTTGGAATTGCTCCATTTGGTCCAATATTTTTTGGAGGTCAGCAATGTGAGTACCTCGTTCTTTAGATTTAGCCAATGTGTCATCGACATAGTCCTCCATGTTTTTGTGCATCATGTCATGGAATATTGTTGTCATGGCTCTTTGATAAGTTGCACCTGCATTCTTTAACCCCAAAGGCATGACATTCCAGCAAAAGGTCCCCCATGCACACATGAATGTGGTTTTCTCTTGATCCTCTGGGGCGATCTTGATTTGGTTATAGCCGGAGAATCCATCCATTAATGAATACATCTGGTAACATGTTGTAAGATCTATGATCATGTCAATGTTTGGTAGAGGGAAGTCATCCTTCGGACATGCTTTATTGAGGTCTCTGAAGTCTGTATAGATCCTGATAGATTTATCAGTCTTAGAAATGGGAACCACATTGGATAGCCATGCTACATAGGCAATGACTCGAATGAAGCCAACTTTTAATAACTTTTCTAGCTCTGTTTTCACCAGTAATGCAACATGTGGGTGCATCTTTCTAAGTTTTTGTTTGATGGGCTTGATCCCAGGAGCTATAGATAAGTGGTGCATGATGAGATTAGGATCTAGCCTTGGCATATCGGTATAAGACCATGCAAATTTGATCTTTTTCTCCTTAAGGAACTCTGTGAACTGTACCATTTCTTCTTCTGATAGAGATTGCGCCAAATGAACTATTTGAGGATTTTCACCAGTGCCCAAGTTTACTGGCTATGTTGGTTCAATTAATACTGAAGATCTTTCTTGAAAGTGTTCAGGGAGAATATCAAGAGTCTCATCCTTTGGTGCCTCAGAGAGGTTTTCACCATTGGATACATCTTTTTTCTTTACTATTTTGGGATCTGATACTGCCACAGAGTGGTTTTCACCATCAGTCTGCTTTTTCTTTTTATTTTTCAGTTTGTGACTAAGAAACTTGATATCTGCTTGTGACATGTTCTCGCTCCTTGCATTGGTGGAAGAATGGTATGGTTCACAAACATTGAGATAACAATCTAGGGAGTGGTCATTGGAAAAGTCAAGGATAGGAGTAGGATCTATTTCAGTCCAATCAATTAGGTCTAGAAGTACCAATTCTAGGGAGTTAGATTCTAGGAAGGACAACATCGTGTTAGCACCAAGACTATTAACCAACATGACACGATCTGTTAAGTTAATTTCTTTGATATTTAGATTAATAAGAGTGAGATCATCATTAAAAGGGTCATTGTTAGTCATATATGGATAGAACTCTAGCGACTCATTAGTGGAAATCTCATCATCATCCCTCTGTAAAAGGAGGCTTCTTGCTTGTAGCCTATGAAATTCTTCTAGAGTTATGTATTCACCAGTGTCTTCATCAATGATCGGGGGAAGGAATTCTTCTTCTGCCTCAGGAGGATCTGCATCATTGAAAGGAGTGTCAGATCATTTACTAGGAGTTGAGGGAGCTGCAAACATGTGAATTGTATCTATTCCAATCTCTTCAGAGGCAATAGATAGCCGATCCCATTCATAGTCATGAGAGTCTGTGACATCATCATCAGATTTGTTTAAGTATTCAACAATGGTTATTTGATGGACTCGATTAGCTGCCTGGAGATCAAAGTGAGGTAGATCAAGGACATGTGAAATGGTGACCAATTGCCCCTAGTTAGGATGGTGGGGTTGGGGTACCTCTTGAGTGATCGTTGCTATTGTGTCTCCTACCTCTTGAATGGGAGGTTGTGCTAGCAAAGGAGTGTGAAGATCCTGTGGTACCTCAAAGCTAGGTACATAGCATTCTCCTTGATATTCTGGATTCTCTACACCAATATGTAGCAATCTCTCATAAGGCCATGGTTCCAATATTATCTCATCTATTTTATCACTCCCTATTTCTGAAGGTGGACTCTCTTTCGAAGCAGGTTTATTACTTTTAGCATGAAATCCAAATCCTATTTTATCTCTGTTGAGGCGGAACTCCATGGGTATAGGTTCAAAAATCCCTCATCCTATGTCATTTAGAGGTCCCTTTCCTTTGTAACCCAGTTGTGTGAGGAAATCATATCCCTTTCCATACTATTCTGGGGATATTTTCACATGTTTGACCTCAGATTCCACTGGTTTGCCTTTGTAAAGCCAATCCAAGACCACCTGTTCTTCTGTGCTGTCTGAGGAAGATGTGGATTCCTTTATCATGCCACTTGCTTTGTGTACCTCTGGTTCTTTTAATGCTTGAGGTGTGAATGTTGATGAAGGTTTTCCATAGGATCTAGGTGACACTGAAAGTTCTGTCAGCGAGGGAGTTAGGTCCAGCTTGTATTCTCCCATACCTATTTCTTGAAGTTTCAAGGTCTTGCTAAAACTCTTCATAACCATGTCCTTGGTAGTTTCAGGAGAAACTACATCCATAGCCTCTTTGTTGTGTGGGATCATGCTACCTACTTTAATATTGTTGCAAATGTAGTTGGCATCTGCGGGAATCGTCACTTCTATCCCATTATGTGGGAACTTTATGCATTGGTGATAAGTGGATGGTATAACTTGCATTTCATGAATCCATGGTCTCCCTAGTAGAATATTGTAGGCTAGTGGTAGATCCAGAACTTGACATATGACATTTCTCTCAATCGGTCCAACTCTGATAGGTAGAGCAATAAGACCCTTGGAGGATCTTTCTTCCTCATCATAAGCTTTGATGGTTATCTTGTTTCTAGTGTCAATTGTTTGCTCTTAGAGAACCAGTCTCTTGACAAGATCCAGTGTATAGATATTCAATCATGTGCCTCCATCTATCAACATGCATCTAACACAGGATTTATGAATAAGGACTTCGATATGGAGGGGTTGATTGTGTGGATGGGTCAATGACTTGTCATCCTCTTCAGAAAAGGAGAGGTAGTGTGGTGCTGAGATGTGATTAACAATCCATTGAAATTTGTCTATATCTATATCCTTTGAAACATTAACGACATGTAGAGCTTGTTCTAGGATTTCCCTATGTACCGTGGATATCTTGAGCAATTCGAAGATGGAAATTTTGGTAGCGGTTCTTTGCAATTGGTCTACCAAGTCATATTTTTCTCCAGGGATAGTGACCATGTGTTTGGTTGCTGGTTTAGGGATAGCTATAATAGGAACCTTATATGTTGACATAGAGGTCCTTTGATTGTAACTTGAGCTTGGCTCCGTGTCACAACATTTGAGGAGGATGAAGCACCTTTAATTGTGATCACATTGATGGATTCAGTTTTAATGTCAAACATATTAATCACATTATCATTTTTGGAATAGGTGTAGCTTACCTCATTACCTTTCCCTTTGGATGTTTCTCCTTGATTGTAATTAGGAAATGGTTTATTGAATGGCGTGTGGTCTTCATTGGTAGTATGTCCATCAAATTTGATCTTTCCTCCTTCGATGAGGTCCTGGATAACATGTTTTAGTTTGAGGCAATTATTAGTCTTATGTCCATTTTTTTTGTGGAAGACACAATAGGAATTATCATCCCACCATTTGGGTTTGACCATTGGTTCCCATGGTTTAGAATCGGGAATTGTAAGAACTTTGTTATCCACCAATGTCTTCAAAACAGTCTCAAGAGGTTCCCCCAAAGGAGTGAATGTTCTTTGGGGTTTTGAAGTCCAAGTTCGTTCTTTGTTGTTATCATTGTTCATTTTAGGAACGGGAGGTGTTACCTTAGCATCTTTGCTTGCTTGCATGCCATTAGTTAGATTGAACGCTTCTGGTTTAGGATTAATGATAGAGGCGTCAACCACTCCGTCATTAACAATATTTTTGTTTTGTTTCCACCATTTAGACTTGGAATTGGAGTTGTTGCCTTTATTTTCATTTTGAAGGGTGATCTCTCCCCTTTTGACCATGACTTCCTCAATACGGAGGGCATTTTTAATCATCCTATCGAAGTTAGGAGAGTCTTGCATTTGTAGAGCATAGCTCAATTCAGGCACTATATTATTAACAAAGATCTCCATTTTCTCCATTTCGGGAATATCCCTTGAATACCGTGCAAAGATCTTCCTCCATCTTTGTAGGAAGTGTGTCAATGATTCTCCAGTTTTCTGTTTGGTATTGCATAGGTCCATCATAGTTACGTCATGTTGGATGTTGTAGGAGTAATGTTTAATAAATCTTTGGATTAACTCCTCAAATGTCTTGACTTTAGGATTTAATTTTGAGAACCACTCCATGGCATTACCTCCTAGACTTCCTGGAAATAGTCGCATGAGGTATGTGGGTTCATGCATGTACTCGATGCTTAGAGCACAGAATTCCCTTACATGGTCGTGTGGATCAGTTTCTCCCGTGTACTTGTCATACTTTGGCCTTGTCACATTAGGAGGAAAAGGGACCATAGTGATACTCTTATCGAAAAGAAATGGACAAATGGCGTCCAAAGAGTATTTTGTTTTAGGTTTTTCCTTCTCTTGTTTGAGGTTGGTGAGCTTTGTTTGTATTAGATTGAGCTGTTTGGTGAGAATAGATATCAGGTTTGGTACCTCATTTTCTTTAATATTTTCTACATTATAATCTTTGGATAGTTTGACACCTGTGGATGTTAGATGGAGGAAGTATTTTTCTTTATCATCACCAATTATCCGTTCCAAGAGCTTGTGGATCCATTTACTTTGTTTGAGTTTTTCATACTCGTCTTCAGGGATCTCCTCTTCACTGTCTGATCCAAATGGATTATGTTCAAACCTAGGTCTTTCTTCCTCTTCTGTGCCTTCAGATTGTGCTTGTTTTCCATCATTATATCCCTCAAAGGTCTTACTCCATTCATTAGTGTTTCTATCCATTTGAGGTGAATCCAGATCAAGTAGGGAACTACGAGAAGTTTTTCCATGAAAGTGTGGTGTTTTAGGAGGCACTTTCGATCCTTTAGTTGTGTACTGATTGCGTCTTGTGTTAACCATGAAGTTTGTTTCTCAACTTTGTTAATGTTTACCAATAGTGCGAGTAAGGTTTTCAGATTGTTCAAGTGGGCGTGTCTAGGTAAAAGTAATTATTTGTTTGTTGGTGGATGTAAATGATTCCAGCGTCAGAGGGTTAGAATGCCCTGATAGTGAGCTGAGAACTAAGTTGTTGATAGAAAATGGGTAGACCAAACGTATTGAACTAATCGTGAAAGAGTGACTAAGCATGCAAGGTGGACATTTTGAAAGTGTTTTGAAATAAAAATAGGGAGACCAGAAGAGACAATAGGAACCAACTAAAGAGCAAAAAGGGTATCCTAAATGACTGAGACTTCCTAAGAAAAACTTCTACAAATGCCCACTATCCTGAATGCGACCTCCTAGATACGAGCCTCTGATGGAACCAGATGCGATCCTAGAATTTGGATACGACTCCTTACTGACCAAATATGATCCTATATACCAAATACAATCTTAAATACTAAAAATGACTTAGGAAAAATAGGATATGATTTTATGATGGTTTTATCAGTTTGAGTTAGTTTTGAAAGATTTGTTTTTGAAGTGCGTGAAGTTGCTTATTTCCAGATTGTGTCAAGAGGTGTCGTAAGGTGTGAAAAACACTTGTACTCCAAGGTTTGAAATTTGTTGATTGTTTTGAGGAGCTTATCTTTTTAATGATCTTTAGAACACGTCAAACAATTTTGCATTGTTAAGAGGATGAAACAAACACTCATCTTTCCTATTTTCTAGGTGGAGGATGAAAATCTTTGCTCATTGACTTAGGCACACACTCAAATGCTAATCAGAATATAGCCATCATCAAGCACACAATGACTCCAGTCATGATGCTATATTAGCTGACTCCAAACACAAGTGAGGGCACGATATGACGAGTGTCTTGGGGCAATTACTTTTTGCCTTGCACAAAGATTATCACCCTTCGGGGGTCAACTGGGAATTATTTCAGTTGAAGTTGTTGTAGATTATTGGGCAATCCATTTGAAACTGTCCCCCATAGAATTACACAAGGCAAAATTCAGGCGTATATCCCTATGAGTACTTGAATATATGTAGTCTCGCAAGCAAGATTCAAGTGGCTCCGCTCTACATATACCCAGATATGTTCAAGGAATGATGTCGTAATTCCAAGAACAAAACCAATTCTATCTTCTAAGGCTTTGGCCTATGAGGAAGCAACTATTTATATTGAGTTGGAAGGGTCGGCGTAAGACCTGTCCTCACTTAGGTCATTCCCGGGAGATTTTTTCCTCAACCGATAGGCCCTCTATTGTTTAAAGATCGGTAACCAGGATTGGCGAGCTTTGGATGTCTGGATTTCTGATTCTTCTTCTGAAGAAGAGCATACTCTCCTAATCTAAGCTATTTTCTCCCCAAACACTTTAAAACAAAATTCTTTCCCTCAAGCTATGTTGAGCTTGATTTAATTGTTCCTATTTTAAAGAAAAGAGAAAGGGAAAGTTTGTTTTGTTCAATTAACCACAAAATTTAGTGAGTTTGTGTTCTTCAATTTCTGATCCAAAAGAAATTAAATGATGTGTTGTTCATTGAGCCCACATATTTAGTGCTTTGTTTTGTTCAATTACTGAATCAGAAAAGAATTATACGATTTTGTTTATTGATCCCACATGGTTTAGTGATTTGTGTTTGTTCAATTTCTATCCCCAAAATGAATTAAATAGTGTGTTTTGCTTGTTCATTTACCCCTAATTTCATCACAAATGATAAGACAACGTCCGACTTTCTGATTTTCCTTAAGAGGAAAAGAGCATAATATCTGGTTGTTTTAGCAAGTGGAGAAATGGTCTTAAGTTTTTGAAAATCAAATAAATAGAAGTCAAGATGGGGGGGGGGGGGGTTTGGCAACCTATAAAAATCATGTTAGTATCTATTTAATCCAACTCCATAAAAACTGCTAAAAATACCTGCAAACATTTGTTAATCTGTAAGATACAAAAAGCACAATTTGTCAGACTTGTTAGGATTAGGCAAATGAAGTAGACAAGCTTTTCAACCAAATGAAATCCTAAAATCCTACTAAATGTGATATAGTATACTGTATGCGAGCTTATTCCCCAAATATGATTCCATGTTAACTAGATGCGATTTGAAACTGGAAACGATCTAAGAAACCCCAGATACGATCTGACTTTTCCGTGGTGCGAGGGCGTATCTGGGATGCGATCCTGCAAGGTGAAAAATGATCCTGTAACAGATTTCTGAACATGCAAATTGGTTAAAATGGTTAGAAAATGAGGCCAAGTTGAAAATCGGGCCCCTTGGTGGGCGCCAGAAATGTGCGTGTGTATTTGGGAACCTGTTGAGAAAGACACAAACACTCAATAAGTCATTGCATTAGCTCAAAAGGGTTAGACAAGCATGTAAAACCTACTAATATTGACCTATTGCCTGCTAACTAGGAAGAGTGTAATTAATAACATATTAGCCCTCAGAATATGCTACAATTAGCGATGAATACAACCTAACATGAAGGATTTTGGATTAAAAACAAGCTAAAAATATGATAAAATATGCATTCTAGCTCTAAAAGATGAAATGAAAACAATGCAAAAGCATGGAATGATGAGTGAAATATGATTCTAGGATTAATCTAGTAGCATAACAATGCATTTACAATCTAAGGTGAAGGCTTATTTACTCTAAAAAATGGCTTCTATTTATAGAAGAATGGGAGAGAGAGAGGGGGGACAAGGTGAATTAATGAGGTGAGGGACTCATTAATGGAGGTGTAAGAAGCATTAATGCCTTGGGCATTAATAAGACATGGGAGAGACATAGGCCTAAGGCATCTTCATTAATAAGGCATTAATGAAAGCCTTAAAGAAGCAAGGGAGGATGTAAGAGGATGGCTTGAGAAGGTGGACCTTAAGAAAGTCAAGCTTGAGAAAGTAGACTTTCTTAAGTGGGTTGAGTTGTTAACCATTCCTTAATGGAATGTGACAACATTAGGAGGTGGGTCAGAGTAGAATTAGGATTAGGATTAGATTAGCAAGGGGGAAATAGGTTGGGATGGGTTAGAACCCAGGGTAGAAGTGGTTGAGATAGGTTAGGTTGGGGTTGAGGGGAATATTAATAAATGGATTAAACTTATTTAATTCATTTAAAAATATAGGAATTAATTATTTAAACAATTTAATTGGTTTTTAATAATTAGGGGACTATAGCCATTTTAATTAAATTAAATAGGCTAGGGGAATGAGTTATTTTGCAAGTGGGTAATTGATTTAGGGATCTATTTAATTCCTTTATAATTAAATACTATAGCCATATTTGATTTAATTGGTTTGAATTGATTTAAATTGTATGGCTATAATAGTTAATATAAATTAGTGATAAAAATCACCTAGGACATTAAATTGATTTGAAGAATTATGCCAAGTAGTAACAGGGTCGTTTGGACATAATCGAGGGTATGATCACACTTAGGGAAAACAAGGTCCATAGTTGGAACAGACCAAATTTAGGTGGTTACAGTTAACACTATTAAAGATCGCTTCGGTCAATCAATTTAAAATTAGGTTTTGGAAAACATATCCAAACATAAAGGAAATCCAACGGTGGAAACATATTTTACAATCTCTACACTAAGACCTATTTTTTGCTACTGCCCATCATGGGTTCTCAACAATAGTCCTCTAAAGATGATTGTTTCTCTCACATGTAAACATGTTTGACCATGAAATCAACATAATTTTAAAGGTATCTAAATATAATTTAAACTTCCACCGCTACATTGCATTTGGATGATAAAGACGAAAGATAAAACCAATCCCTTAACAACAAGTCTGCAAATGAGGGTTTCAACCAACTTCAATAAGATCCACTTGATCTTTTTTCACCAGGAATGAATGAATACCAAACACAATTTGATAGGGTCTTGAATTGCTAATGGACATTTCCTAATCAACATAAAATATTATCTAATCCATACATGGTTGTATAAATGATAACAATCTTAGGAAACCCGAGAATCACAGTGGAATAAACTTTCAAAATGAAACACCATTTTATTCATATCTTAATATAATACATTGTAAAACCTTAAAAAGTGTCTTCATTGGATTCCTTCCTTCACTACTTTGGTCATGAACATCCTTGTGGGTGATTCTTCACCATTCACTCTTTCTTTTCTTGGACTGTTTCCCTGTCTGCAGACTGGTGTGACAGTCAGAGGCAATGATTTCATAAGTTTCCTTATCCTCCAACTACTCACACTGTATAAAATCAACCTCGTAATGACTTTTATAGACCTTTATAGTTCCATAACTATTTAAACTACCCCTTTGTACCAAAATGTTAGCATTTTACAACTTTTTATTAATCTTGCACCTTGACAATTTCTTATCAAGTTTTTACATCTTGACACTAAAAGAGCTTAAAACTTAATATGAACCCTCATATCACACTTTAATGGACTCAATAAAACATTTTACATCATTTTTGTCTCTTCATGACACTTCCATATAAATTTAGCTTTACAGACCTGTTATGCCTTAATAGGAAAACTAGGAACTCTTGTACAAATGGCTTTGTATAGCCTTACATCTTTGATTTAATAGACTCAACATTACTTGTAATGACTCAAAACATTATGATCGAACTAAATAAAATCTAGTTGTTCATATTGTGACTCATAACCTCTTGGTGATTAGGTGCTCATGCACCAGCTAGATCATGTCAATGAAGAGTTTCAAGCACCATATGATACATATATTTTGGACATTGCAGAAGGTGTTGCTATATAATGTAGACCTTATGTTTGATCCCTTACAAGGGCATGCTTGATTTTTGCTAGGTAAAATTGGATTGGGGTGTTGGATTAGTCAGATCTTTCTTTCGATACAATAGATAGTTGGGAGCTGGTTATGTCTTGACTTTGTTGCAACATCCAACAATGTTATTTGCATGTTTGGAATTGGCTCCAGAATTATGGTGATGGACACTTATCCCATGTCAGGAGTCCCCTCTATACCAATGATGAGGATTGATTTTATTGTTCTTTAGGCTTAGCATGATTTTCAAGTTAGTAAATATTATTCATTAAGTCTCATCATGTACAAGAAGTTCTAACTTATAAAGAATAATGTACATTAAAGATGGAAAACTCATCTACTTACTATGAAACCTTTTGCATTTTGTTGTGTTGATCATGCCTAAGTCTTTCTTGTGAACATTAATAAATCCCTTTTGTTGCAAGAATACAACTTGTTTAGCAATAGCCTTGTTGGCAATTCATTGTCAATAACTGTTGATAGAAGTTCAAGGTATAATTTTATGAGAATGAAATGCTACAGTTATGAGTCTAAGTTTCCAAGAGAGAAAGAAGGTACCAATATACTAACTAAATAGTGGTGAATTATTCCAAGTGTTCAACTAAATGGTGAATTCATTATCTAATGCAAGCTAGTAGTTATATGTCTAAATGAGGCACGTCTTGAAATTAAAAGGTTGCAAAGTATCTTAGGATTAACAAAACCAACCAAGAAGGATGCATTCTTGATTTGCAAGTACATAAAATAACATACAAATATTGATAAAAAACAAATTTCAATCTAAGATCTCAATGCAAAGGGAACGAGCCTTCTCAAATTTTTGCAGATCTATCCTTCTTCAGTCCCTTTTTCTTCACATTGAAGTTGGCACCAATAAAAATACTGGAGGAAAGTGCAAGAAATTATCCCCTGACATTGCCTGAAGAAATGCTAGGTGAAGGGGCTAAATCCCCAGGTAATTATTCCATCTATAACTTGTCCATTGTCATGTCAATATTTTTATTTTCCCAAATGTCTAATTGGGAGCCAAATCAACTCAATTTTCTATCATGAATATTTTCAATCTCAAAATTTCATCCAACAAATCTATGTCCTTAATAAAAAATTCAACGATTGAGGAATCAATACTAATAAGGCTTCATCAATCACTGACATTTCAAATTTACATTTGCATCCTTGACCTTATCACAAACCAAAATTCCAAATTTTCTATTTTGCTTGCAGAGATAGCGAGCACTCTCCAAGATCCCCCCAAATTCAAAATCTAATAAATTGGAAAGGCATGATGCTAGTATGTTCAAATTATTATTAGGTGACTCCACCATCGATTTGCATCCTCGCCTGTGTTAGAATGAAAGCTTTGAAAATAGGGTATGCACATCCATCAAAGCATAAATAAAACATGGAATTCCTAAAAAAATGTGGTTTCATGGCTTCCAATAGTTGCAGGATATGCACAAACATGATTTGTTGAAAAATATATAGAAAATTTCAAGCAAATGCAATTGGTAGGTGTAAAGATAGATTCAACAATCTCTACTAGCATTCTCCCTGTGTGTGATAAAGTAAAACTTTGGAATTGGGTATGGACATATATCAAAGTATAATGAAGGTGGAATTCTATCAAATATTATGATTAGAAATGTCCTGGTACATATGCATGCAAAATTTGGAAGCACCCGTCTCATGATATGCAGGAGTGACCAGGGAGTATGACCTACAAAGAAGAATTTTTAAACAAATAATTTTTTTTGTTTTAATGTGCATAAAGATTATAGAAAAGAAAACTCCAAAATATATTCTATGGCTTTAAATATTTGATGATAAGTTTATACAAAATTTCAAGAAAATTCAATTGGATGGTGCCAAATTCTACAACCTTTGCCAAAATCCTCCATGCATGTGTTAGAATAGAAGCTCTAAAAAATAGGGTATGGACATCTATCAAAGCATAAACAAAACATGGAATTCTAGGAAAAAATGTGGTTTCATGTGTTCCAATGGTTGCAGGATATGAACAAATGTGATTTGTTGAAAACTCTATAGAAATTTTCAAGCAAATGCAATTGGCAGGTGTAAAGCCAGATTCAACAATCTCTTCTAGCATTCTCCCTGTATGCAGTAAAATGGGAAATTTGGAACTGGGTCTTGATTATCTTATGATTTTCTTTGATTTGGGATCGAGCTTCTATTGGAGTTTGGATATCACCATGGATTGAGGATATCTGCCTTTTGTGGAGTAATCAACCATCATATCATAATTTATTCCATTGATCCTCATTTTGTTGATTTGCCTTGGTTTCAAGTTTTAATGTTTTGGCTTTGAGAAAACCTAGCTTTAGCATCCCATTAGAGAATTACAATAGCAATGAATCCATGAACATATTGTACATGTTCATTCTTAGCATTGTTTTTTGTTTGGAATACGACTCTTCATCATTTCTTATGCATTTATAAGAGAAACTTTGATCTATGAATTTCTCCTCAATCATACCGAATCTCCAAAGCAGATCCCTTTATGTCTATCCTTGATCTTCATTATTTTAGTTGTTTGCCTTGATTCTCTTAGGGTTTTGAGATATCTCACTATATTTGTCACATTGTTATTTTATTGATTGATATATGTTGATTTCCCTAGATTTGAAAAACTAGGGCATTGTTAAACTTCTATGATTTCTCATGATTTCATTGAGTTTGAGTTTTTGCACGATTCCTCCTTCTAAGGCTTGAAAAGTAGGTTCACTTTCAATGTTTCAAACTTAGATTGCAGATAATTTTTTTTAATCTATAATGAACCCTAGCCCACGTATTTCATTCCTTTTATATTTTTAGCACAAAATATAGTTTTCAATAAAGGACAGGGCCAAGATCTCGCTTACCTCTAGTCGTGAAAGTCTTTAAAATAAAAGAAATAGCTCTAAATGATCTCAGGTTCATTTATGCAATCAAGATTGAAACATGAGTGACCTTATGAGATCCTTAATTTTCCTTGATATTCAGAATGAAAACATGGTGATAATGACTTGATATAGGGAAAAGATTAAAAAATGAAATCCAAAAGCCAAACAAGAACAAAACAAAATGAGAGTGAGGCAAAAAATAATCTGAAACAAACCTAAGTATCTTCTATTACGTAGCCATGGAGATTAGAAGTCGATGTTAGATGGTGCAGTCAGGAGAGTAGCTAGGGAGGACAAATGCATGCCATGAGAGCTGCCATAATGAAGTGCATAGGAGGCTTCAAAATGGCCTTTCCAGAGAAAAAGCTCCTGTAAAAAGTGCATATTGGCTTAAGGAAAATGATTAAAGTTTCCCTCCAACCCTTTTCATGCTAAAATTGTTTTTGGCTAAAATTCCCTCCAAAATCATACCCATTACGTGGAATTAAGGCCTTTACATTTTTTATTAAAAAAGTAACATTTACATTGTTTAATATTGTTAACTATATTTTTAATTATTAATAAATTATCAATCTTTTTAACTTTGTTTTTAATTACAAGTTATAAATTATTAATTCTTTAACTATGTTTTTAATTATTTTAGATTTACATTCTTTAACTTTTAAATGGTCATTTATCTTTAATTTTTCAATTTAAGTCTATTTAAATAGTTGTATGTGCTAAGTACAAGATATTTTCTAGAGCATGTCAAATTATGATATTGCTATCAGGATTCAACTCTGTGGTTTTTGAGTCAAACTCATTGACCCATGTTTCACGGGTAGTGGTTCACAAGAAGGAAATTAGTTGAGTTTGTTCAAGTGTGAGGCATACACATCCATGCTAGTGTGTGTACAGACTATTTGAAAACCCTAGATGGAAAAAAAGAGATAAGGATTATGATAGTATTGTTAGAATAACTAAGAGGGGGAGGGGGTGAATCAGTGGCCTAAAAAATTAATCCAATATCAACCCAAAAAACTTAGTACCACAATTATAAGCCTCTAGTTATCTTCAGTCCTACAAGATGTATGTCTTGAAATAATCTTATCAAATAAGCACTACTCGGAGTTCATTGTTAAACCTTATTCTTAAGCTTTACCGATTAGCAGTCTAGCATTTACCAAAATACAGTAAATAATTTAGTGTTTACTGATCAATCCTATTTTAGTAATGTGTAAAGAAAAACATTAAAGCAATGACTCATAAACACATTTGACACATGAATTTTTAACATGGAAACCCTGTTAAGGGAAAAACCACTTGGGATCGGTAACCCAAATTTTTTACTCTTTTGAAGTGAGCTTGGTGAAGAGCCAACCCTATTAAAGGTTACAAACACACTGTTAAGTGCGACCTTGTTAGAGGATTTATCACTAACATTTTATCACTTGATATCTGGCATTTCACTATGTTATCTTCATGATAAACCTTTTGATACTCCTTGGGATGTATCTCAATATATAAAGGATTGTTAAATTCTGCTTAGTTAAGAAACTTTCTGATCTAATGGTTAAACTGAACAGTATATGATCAGTTCATAAATACAACTTAGACTTGTAGATGTTTAGATCTATTGTAAGCTCATAATACCTTTCTGATCAATGTTTCCCTTTAATACCTTTGCTCCACTTATTTCTGCCTGGTGATGGTGCGCTTCTCTGTTGCTCGGTATCCACAAAAATCTTTAGCTCTGTTCTTCAGCTTGTTTGATCAGGACTGTATGAAGTCTTTCTTCACCAGTATCTCTTCAACATCTTCTTCTCTATTCACCCCTAATTCATAATAAATTATCTTGTATCTCTTATAGACATAATTTTATTATTTCTAAGTCCTTGACTTTCTTATTCTTGGCGTGATCCGTAATTCTTTCCATTCTTGCTTTAAAGCATACTTCAGTCTTATCCCACAGATTTCTCCTTGACAATTGGAATAAAACACCTTTAAAACTCTAGCTTATCTTTGGCTTTTAACTTGTTGATGAAAACAATGTGATCAACCAGTTAACTTCATATTTAGCTTTTGCCAGCTAAGTCTTTTTTCATTTCTGAACTTCAGTTCTTTTCGGTGTTTAACTCCTTGTTAGCTCAGTCTTGACTTTAGTTTTCCTCGGGCATCTCTGTCTGTCAGGGTTGTCTGTCCGTCGGGTAACACTGTGGTTCTGCTCATTGGTAATGCTTGCTTGGGTTTCTTCCTTGAGTATCACTGTGAATTTTCTCTCAGGTTTCTCTATCCGTCGGGGTGCACTCTCTGTCGATGTTTGTTGTCACTTAGTGTATACTAATCTTTTATGCATTACTGATAGCATAACCTTTATCTCTATGGTTATTTGAAGTCACATTATATTAATTTGACATCAATTACAATATAATACATTAACTGATTTAATGTCTTGCATTAACTTTCTACAACTCAGTGATCATCAAATTAACATCTTCAAACATTCAATCAGTTATAGTTCATCAATCTCTCCCTTTGGCATTGATGGCAACACACTACATTACTACTAATACAATATGAAATATATCAGTTGTAGTTCATCAATCTACCAAACTTATTGTTCTATAACCAATACAAATATCTGGCTCTCGGTAAGCTCATATAGCTTAGATTTGTTTCTTGCAGAGTGCTTTCTTCATTCTTCATTCCCTTCACTGGATAGATGTAGAAACTTCTGATTCTGTCTCTCCCTTTGATGTAGAATCTCTTCTTTGATGTTGTCTCTCCCTTTGACTGTTCCTCTCCTTGATCATATCTTTTTCTTTTGACAGTAATAGATATAATCTCTCCCTTAGGATAACATCTCTTCCTTTTGATGATCACAATGGATATTTCATGTGGATATAATCTCTCAAGTCATCTAGAGTCATCTCTCCCTTTGACAACTATTCCAAAGTACAACCTTCCCCTTTTTTAAAAATATACTCCTTGAATTTCCCTATCCATCAGCATTACAATGACTCTGGTGTTCGGTGCAGATAAGTACCTTTCTGTGTACTAATGTATCTTTGCAATTCATTTCTTTGCTTGCATCAACATGGATGATATAATTGTGTGTAGGCTGATGTAGCCTCCTAGTTATCTTAGTGACTAATAGACAAGGGTCGGACCCCTAGTCTCTTTCTCAGGTACTCAAATTTATCTTTAGGCAATGGATTTGTGAATATGTCAGCTAATTGTTCCTTAGATTAAACATATTCTAGTATTACCTCTTTCTCTTACACTTATTCTCTTAAGTAATGATACTTGATAGCAATATGCTTAGTCTTAGCTTTCATGACAGGGTTCTTAGAAATGTTTATTGCACTAGTATTGTCACAATAGATAATCACTGGTTCAAGAATTTTCATATTCATACCTTTCAGTAATTGTTTGATCCATGCAATGTTAGAGAAATCTGTAGTAGCAACCATATATTCTTCTTCTGTAGTAGATTGTGAGATGCATCCTTGCTTCTTACTTATCCATGTGACAAGTTTGTCACCCATAAAGAATGATCCTCCTATTGTGCTCTTTCTGTCATCTAAATTTCCTGTCCAATCAACATCTATATAGACTTGAAGCTCAAATTTTCCTTCTCTTTTATACCATAAGCCATATTCCTCAGTATTCTTTAGATATCTCAAAATTCTTTTGACAATAGTCATGTGTGATTCTTTGGGATTAGTAGAGAATCTTGCAACTATTCTAACTGCATGTGCTATATCTGGTTGGTATGAACAACATACATTAGTTTGTCATTTATTGAGCTATATAGAGTCTGATTTACCTCAGATGACTTATCTTCCTTTGTCAGCTTGCATCCGATGTCCATAGGTGTTCCAAATGGCTTGTAATCTTCCATTTTGAATATCTTCAACATTTCCTTGGTGTATTTGGATTGTGTGATATAGATGCCTGCATCTTGTTGAAGAATTTGTAGACCAAGAAATAATTTGATCTCCCCAAACATTGACATCTCAAACTCTTTGCTCATTTAATTAGCAAAATATTTGCATAACATGTCATTACCCCCAAATATGATATCATCAACAAATATTTTAGCAATCAAAATGTTATCATCAATATATTCTTTTAAATACAGATTGCTATTTTCACTTGTTCTTGCAAATCCAATACTTATGAGATAGGAGTGAAGTCTTTCATACCATGCTCTAGGTGCTTGTTTCAATCCATACAAGGATTTGTGTAGTATACAAACCATGTTTCTCTTGTTAGGATCAAAAAAATCTTTTGGTTGTTCAATGTATACCTCTTCTTCTAGTATTCCATTTAGGAATGCAGATTTGACATCCGTTTGGTATACCTTGAATCCTTTGAATGCAACATAAGCAAGTAAAATTCTTACTCCTTCTAGGCTAGCAATGGGTGCAAAGGTTTCTCCATAGTAAATACCTTCTTCTTGTGCATACCCCTTGCATACTAATCTTTCTTTGTTCCTTGTGACTTCTCCATTCTCATTCAGCTTGTTTCTGAATATCCATTTGGTACCAATGGCATTATTGTCATCTGGTCTAGGTAATAATGTCCCTGTTCTAGTCTTCTCAATTTTTTCTATTTCTTCATTCATAGTACTGACCCATTCTTCATTTTCAAGTGCAGTATTAACAGATTTAGGCTCAAAATCCCAAATTAAGCATATAGTGTTTAGTGACTTACTTCTTGTTCTCATTCCAGCCTTTTTGTCTCCTATGATCTGGTTCTGTGGATGGTGTCTTCTAACATACTTGGAAAGTATCGGTTCAGCTCTTTGTTCATCATTATCATCATTATCTTGACCTTCATTCTAATATCCATCACTCAGAACTTCATTTTGAGCAATTTCTTAATTTTTGGTGTTTGCAGCCTGATGCTCGGGTACATTGTTCTATTGCTTAGGAGCGATACAGTGTTGCCTAGGTAGAGTGTCAGGTTTTTCATTATAGACAAACCCATTGTAGCCTTCTGGTTCTTTTATTCTTTCCTCATCATTTTTCTCTGCATATTCATCTATTCAAACATTTGCACTTTCAAATATCTTGTTAGAGGACTTGTTAAGACATTTATAAGCCTCACTTTTGGTGGAATACCCTAGAAAGATTCATTCTTCACTTTTGGAGTCAATCTTTCCATTTCTATCATCTTTCAAAATATAACATTGAATTCCAAAAATTCTGAAGTAACTTACATTGGGTGTGTATCCATACCATAGCTCATAGGGTGTCTTTTTGGTGTCTTTCTTCAATTGAACTCTATTCAATGTGTAGATAGCAGTACCGATAGCTTCCCTCTAGAATGTTTGAGTGATGCCTTTCTCAATCATCAGTGTTCTTGCACAATCAACAATGGATCTATTTCTTCTTTCAACAATCCCATTTTTCTGTGGTGTTCTTGGTGTAGAAACTTATCTTTTAATTCCATGCCCATTACAAAAGTTAGTGAATTCATCATAAATAAATTCTCCTCCTCTATCTGATCTTAAGAAGTTCAGTTCCTTACCACATTGTTTTTCTACAATAGCTTTATACCATTTAAACATCTTGAATGCTTCTGATTTCTCTTTTAAGAACATAACCATCATCATTATAGAATAATCATCTACAAATAGAATGAAGTATGTATCACCATAGTAGCTCTTAGTTCTCATGGGTCTACATAGATCAATATGGAATAATTCTATAATAGCATTAGATGTATGGGTTTTTCTCTTGAAACTAGACTTTGTCATTTTACCTTTTTGGCAATTCTTACACATGATATGGTTGGGCTTTTGCATGCTCAGTAAGCCTCTTACTTTCCTTTTATTGCTTATCTTAATCATGTTGTCAAAATTCACATGACATATACTTTTATGCCACAACCATATGTCTTTGTTTCTAGCCATTAAACAAGTGGTGTTAATATCATCAAGATAGAATAGGTTACCATTTGTCTTTTCACCAGTTCTGATCAACCATCCCGATTCATTAAATATCTTTTCCTTTTTATTCTCAAATGCAACTTGGTGACCTGTGTTATTTAGCTATGAAACACTCAATAGATTATAGTTAAGTCCATTTACTCAGTATGAATTTTTACATCTGATCAGATTATTCAACATTATAGTTCCTTTACCTTCAACTGGACAAGGTGAGTCATAACCCATTCTTACTGATCCACCATTATAATACTCAAAAGTTTCAAATTTTTCTTTATCTCTAGGTCATGTGGTGAGTGTAGCCACTATCTATAATCTAGAAATCATTCTTACTAACCTTATATATTAGTGTATTCTCAACATACCTTTCCTCTTCGTTTGAATCATCCTTCATGGCTACAAATACCATCTCAATATCTTCATCAGATTCGGTGTTAGTATCTCTAGCTTTGTTCTCAACCGAGTAACAAGCTTTCATCTCTTTGTCCTTGTAGTCTCGGGTATCTCTTCTGTTAGATTGTTGGTTGCATCGGTAATCTCTGTTATCACTTCTGTCAAACTTCTTTTCATATGATCTGTCATTGTTTCTGTCTTCTTTTCTTTTGTTAGGACATCTAGCAGCAAAGTGTCCAATCTCTTTACAATTAAAACATACCAATGGTAATTTACCTTTTTATCTACCTTTGCCTCTTTGCAATCTTCTAGCCACTAGTGCTTCAATCACATCAAGTTCTTGGTCATCACTATCACTTTCACTATCATTCCTCATAGTGTGTTTATGACTTGACTTACTTATTTTCAAAGAAGATTTGAATGCAGACTCAATAGATGGTAAGACATTGTTATCAAAGTTATTCATCTCTAATGAAATAAGTCTATCGACCAAACTATCTAGAGTGAAATTTTTGTTTGCTACTGCTCTCATTTATTGTATAGTAGATACTCTAATAGCATAAACATGCAGTAAGGTTCTTAGGATTTTACTTACCACTGTTTCTTCTTCAAGTACACCTCCAACTCCTCAGATATCATTAACTACCTCTTTTATTCTACAACTATACTAAGTGATATTTTCTCCTTTTTTCATTCTTAGGTCATCAAATTTACCTCTTAGGCTTTCTGCATTAGCTCTCTGTACATTAGAATCTCCTTCATGTACTAGATTTAATTTATCCCACATTTGCTTTGTAGTGGTGCAAGTTTTGACATCTTCAAATTCAACATCAGAGAGTGAGGAAGCAAGTTCTATAATCATATAATTGTGCACATACTTTTCGCTTAATTGATACAGTGTGTGAGGTCCTGTAGGCAACAAATATTCAGTATCCAAGTATTGAGTAACATCAATACTTGATAGGTGGAGTCTTATCCTGCTTTGTCATGATGCAAAGTTGTCCTTGTTAAACTTAGGCACATCTTGTTTGCTTATCTTGTGATCTTTTGCTTAGGTCTTGGAACCTTCCTTCTAAGCACACAAGCTCTGATACTAATTGTTATAATAACTGAGAGGGGGGAGGGGGGGGGGGGGGANGGGGGGTGATTCAGTGGCCTTAAAAATTAATCCAATATCAACCCAAAAAAATTAGTACTACAATTATAAGCCTCTATCTATCTTCAGTCCTACAAGATGTATGGCTTTAAATAATATTATTAAATAACTACTACTTAGAGTTCACTGTTAAACCTTACTCTTAAGCTTTACCGATTAGCAGTCTAGCATTTACCAAAATAAAGTAAATAACTTAGTGTTTACCGATCAATCTGGTTTTAGTAATGTGTAAGAAAAAACATTAAAGCAATGACTCATAAACACATTTGACACATGGATTTTTAAGATGGAAACCCTGTTAAGGAAAAAAACCACTTGGGACCGGTAACCAAAAATTTTCACTCTTCTGAAGTGAGCTCGGTGAAGAGCCAACCCTGTTAAAGGTTACAAACACACTGTTAAGTGTGACCTTGTTAGAGGATTTATCACTAACAGTTTATCACTTGATATCTGGAATTTAACTATGTTGTCTTCATGATAAACCTTTTGATACTCCTTGAATGTATCTCAATATATAAAGGATTGTTAAATCCTACTCGGTTAAGAGACTTTCTAATCTAATGGTTAAACTGAAACAATATATGATCTATTCATAAATACAACTTAGACTTGCTGATGTTTAGATCTATTGTAAGCTCATAAAACCTTTATGATCAATGTTTCACTTTAATACCCTTGCTCCACTTCTTTCTGCTCGGTGATGCTGTGCTTCTCCATTGCTTGGTGTCCATAGAAATATTTAGCTCTATTCTTCAGCTTGTTTGATCAGGACTGTATGAAGTCTTTCTTCACCAGTATCTCTTCAACATCTTCTTCTCTATTCACCCCTAATTCATAATGAATTATCTTGTCTCTCTTATAGACATAATTTCATGGTTTCTAAGTCCTTGACTTTCTTGTTCTTGGCGTGATTTGTAATTCTTGCCATTATTTCTTTAAAGCATACTTCAGCTTTATACCACAGATTTCTCCTTGACAACTAGAATAAAACAACTTTAAAACTCCATCTTATCTCTGGCTTTTAACTTGTCTATGAAAATAATGTGATCAACTAGTTAACTTCATATTTAGATTTTTCCATCTAAGTCTTTTTTCATTTATGAACTTCAGTTCTTTTCAGTGTTTAAATCCTTGTTAGCTCGGTCTTGACTTCAGTTGTCTTTGGGCATCTCTATCCATTGAGGTTGTCTGTCCATCAGGTAACACTATAGTTCTGCTCATCGGTAATACTTGCTCGGGTTTCTTACTCGGGTATCACTGGTACTTTTCTCTCAGGTTTCTCTATCCGTTAGGGTGCACTCTCCATCGGTGTTTGTTGTCACTTAGTGTATACTGATCTTTTATGCATTACTGATAGCATAACCTTTATCTCTCTATTTCTTTGAAGTCTTTGATACTATGTATATAACCGATCAATGTTGGAATTATTGGAATGATGTACTAAGAGGGGAGGGGTGAATCAGCACCTCTAAAACTTTTTGTGCGGTTGGCCCATTAACCTTTGTGTCATCAGATTTGTATATACCTATCTATCTGTTCATCTTTCTATATTTATGTGAAATCATAATATAAGTTCTTTACATGTGTAAACATTCAAGAAACATACATGAAAGTAAATAACACATAACACATGATATTATATCACAGAAAACTCCTATTAGGAAGTAAAAACTACGGTGGGAATGTCTACCCACAAAAATCTTCACCATCTGTAGATAAGAAGGGAGCTGGTAAAGACTTACAATTGATCACTTCTGATGATCTACCTTGTTAGGAGTATTAGAGTGGAGACCTATTAAGATCTACTTCATTTGAAGCTTTAGCAACACTTTTAAGTGTGCACTCTATTAAGAGATTTGTCAAAGAACTGTTAAGTCCACCTTCTACAAAAGGATTTTAGTTGTGATGCACTTGTTAGAATGCAACTACAATATAAATGTTGATATGATAGTGAATGCAATCTCTAATTGCTGATAACAAATCTTGTATAGCTTACAATGTAAATGTAATCACCTTGAGTGATTGAATGATACCTTGTCTCTTCTCGTCGGTAGCCTTTCTGTGTTCTTGATAACTACTTTGATCTGTTTCTAAACTTTGCATGAATTCTCTTCTGCTGCTTAGATGCTCTCCATGGCTACTATCATTTATGAACTGATTACCAAGTTTTTTCATTACAAATTATTTAACATCTATTTATATGAGTTTCTAGCTCTATTCTTTATTCACATTTTTTCAAATTAACTCTAGATCCAAGGTTTACAACTTGACCTTAATCTTTAGTTAGTTATGTTTTAGATCCATTAGGATTCTTTAAAACATTTACAATATGTTTGCTTGGACCTCAAGTAAAACTTTAAAACTAATAAAAAGTCTATAAATAGAATTACAATGTTTTACCTGATGTGTAAAGTCAGATCCACTTTTTGCGGGTTCTGTAACTGACTGTCAGTTCTAATGGTCGAGCTACTTTGTCAGTTTTGTCAGTGTCCCTTAATTGAACTATTTGTCGGGTATGTTTTTTCTGCTCCATCGATGATGTTCTCAAAACTGTATCGTCAGTTATGCTTGTCATCAATTTTACTCTTGTCATTGTTCATCGGGCAATTCTATACTTAGCATTTTTACGATAGACATTTTTGTCTCATCGGGTATGCTTGTTGTCCATCAGTTATACATATACCGATGACCTTTATCATGTTTTTCAATTTAAGTATACTAATGAAAAAACTTAATGTCATCAATCCCCCATTGACATTAGTATCAAAAACTGATTTGTGCAACATACTTGATGTTTTAGTATGTACACCTGTGTATACTTCTTCCTTAGTCATGAAATGACTCCCCCTATGCATATGCCGGTAAGTGTAAGTTTATGTATATATTTGTTCTTGCTGTACATACATTATAGATATCCTCATACAGTATTTTGTACATATGTATACATTCCTCCTTTTTCTTTTTTTTTACTAAAGTATATTGTACATATGTATACATTCCTCCTTTTTCTTTTTTTTTACTAAAGTATATTGTACATATGTATACATTCCTCCTTTTTTGATAATGAGGGAAAAGGTACTTACAACTTGTAAAAAATGTGAGAGTGTGAGGCTTTGATTTCCTCCATCATCTTCTCCTATTTCTCCTTTAAATTCTCAAGTGCCATGTGCTCAAGTGATATTCTCACATGCATGTCATATATGCTATCTACCATAGACATTTCTGGGGTTGTGATTAGATTTTGTGCAACTGTTATAAGTTGTTGCATAGTGGTGAGGTTTGGAAAAATATGAGCTTGTAGCTCTGTAACCTCATTTCTGAATTGTGTCTCTGCATCCCATATCTCTTGTCTCAATTTGTTTACCTCTCTGATCTTTTCATGATGCAACTTTATAGTGTTTGCATCAGAGGTTAAACTTTGTGCACTAGCTGTTAGATTTGAATCTAGTTGTGACAACTTATCACTATTTTCTTTTGCAAAATTTTCTAATGTGCACAATTTCTGAACTAAGGTAACAAATTCAACAATCATAGGTTCTAATTGACTTGCTATTTCAGATAGCTTTACCTTGTTCTCTGCCACTTCTTGGCTGATCTTTTCAACTAGTTTGTGTTGATATTTCATTTCTGCTTGTTCTTCCATTGCCTTCTCTACATCAACATTTTTATTTGTGATGGTGTCGGTAAGAGCTTCTATTTGTTCCATGACTGATATACTATCTTCAATTTTCATATCTGGAACAAGTTGATGTAGAATGTCCCTTGCTTTATCAAGTGCTTGGGCTTCCCTATGTGCCCTTTTCATTTTCTCTTGAATTGCTTTTCTCTGACACATCACTCCAAACTTTTGAAGTGCTTCAGCATCTAAAGTGGATACATCCCACTTGGGTATCTTAATTACCTCATCAAGTGTGACTGCCAAGATATCTTTCTTCATTACTCTATTCTTCTTCTTCTTCTTCGGTTATTTGGCAGATTGGTGTACTACTATTTGTAGACCTTGAGATTGGATGGATTGTGTGGGTGAGGGTCGAGAAGATGAAGCATCTTGTTGCTTCTGTTCTGAGTCCACCGGTTGGTTTTTTGAAGATGTCTCCTCATTGGCCTTGGGTGTATCAACAAATTTATCTTCCTTTTCTTTCATGCTCTCAGCCTTCTTGACTTTTTCACTCTTTTCTTTCTCTTCATCCTGTCCCAATGTTTCATTTGTTTTAGTATTTTCACCTTTGTCTTTTTCAGTAGACAACTCTTGCTGAGTGTCGGTTGCATCCTTCATTTGTGTATTTGTATCTTTTTAAGTATCTGATGCATCTTTATTTTCATCATTACCCGTATCCTTGGGTATATCATCATCTTTCTTGGATGATTTCTCCTGATTTCATTCAATATCAATATCTTGTATTAAAATTTTCATGTTGGTCGGTGTATTGACCTCCACATTGCCAGTAAGTGTATCCTGTTTGTCGGTATTACCTTGTGCAACATTGATATCTTCATCTTTTTGCACCTCTTCTATAAGGTCTTTCCCTATAGTGTCATTGATAATGTTATCCAACCATGATTCATCATTGATATCATCAGTTATGTTACCTTTTATCGTCAAATCTTCTTTGGTAACCTCTTCTTCATTACTCAAGTCAATATGAATTGGACTTGATGGATTTTGGCTTTCCTCACTCTGAGTTTTGTCAAGAGTAGTGTCAGACCATACTTCATCTATAACATTAGTATGCTTGAGGCCTACTATTTCACTCTCTTCTTTATCCAATTCCACAGATGATTCATCTTGTCTATCTTTGATGATGATGTGTTCCTTCTCCGGGCTAGCTTCCTTAGTGGGATTTTTGAGTATCTTGCACCACTTCTTAATGCTTTCCTGATAAAGATCAATTAGCCTCCCTTTGAGAAATTTGTATGCTCTCATTTTTGGTGAGAATTGCTTTTCATACTTCTTCATCATCTTAGTTATTTCTTCCTTCTTTGAATCAAAAGGCATAAGAGTAACAAGTACTCTTTCTCTTATTTCTTTTTCCTGATGTAGTGCAAATGTCCATATAGCAGATAATCTCTCTATTAGTTCCTTGGGAATGTCATATTCTGAGAATTGTAGTGGAATATAATGATGTTTGCACATTTTGCCAATTATAGCTTCTTCAATCTTGTTTTGATCCTCTGGATCAAACTTTAACCATTTTCTAATGTTAGGATCAGAAATAGATGGTGATTTTGAGATATTCTTATAGATTTCATCAATTATCTTTGGAATCAAGGGTTCTTTCCCCTTTTTCACATGTATGTTAGCTTCATCCATAGATGAGTCTTCTAGATCCTATTTTGTCCAGACCAATTTCCTTCTTTTGGTCTATAGCTCCTTTGGTGAGACCGGTTTTCTCTTGTATGTTCTCACTCTACCTTTCTTTAGTGGTGAAGGAGTTGATTCCTTTGCAGTTTTGCTTCTTGTTCTTGAAGCGGCTGTTGTTTTTGCTTTCTTAGGTGGAGGAGGAGTTGGAGAATCTGACTGTGTACTCTCTGATTCATTCTTTTCTATCTTTTCACCGATAGGTGACTGTCCTTCGATTTGTTCCTCCTTACCTTCTGTTTCCTCTTCACCTTCTTCAGTAACTAGAAATTTCTTGGTTAAGATTTTAACCATATTGTCCTTCTTGTTTACAATTTTCTTGATAACAAGATCTATCTTGATCTTTGGTTTGGCTTCTTCATAGGTGCCAAATCTTGCTTGTTTGTTGTCAACTGGTTCATTCAATAGTGCCTTGATGCACTCAGTGGCTTGTCCTATTTTGATCTCATATTCTAAATGTGATAGCCAGGATTTCCTAGGTACTACTACTTGGATATAGGTAAAATTAGTATCTACCATAAAGCATATATCCTCTCTGTATTCCTCTATCAAACTTTCAGGTATCCTTGTCCTAGCTTGCAACATTTCCTTAATACTTTTGAAATATTCATTCATTAGGTCATCAAAATATGTTCCTAATGACTTTATATACTCACATATTTGTATGGTTACAGGTTTTCTTGTATCCCATACTACTTTTCCTATGGAAGGAAGTATTCTTCAAAGTAAAATAATATGCACATAATGAGGGAACCAAACTTACAAGTGTTTGTCTTTGAAGATCTTATGGTGTTCATGTTCTCCTCAAGTTGATTCAACAAAATCTCTGCAAGATCCATCTTCTTTCCTTGTTTGATGATCTTGTAAGCTGTGCTCATAGAAGTACTTTCTATGCTATTCATTCTGCTATCCTGGAAGATCTTGTACCCTACCACACATGCACCAAATTTGAGTTCTTCGTCAGTGATAGTGTTGACCTTGAGAGCTTTTGTCTGATTTTGCACCAGTTAGCTTTTCCACTTCCTTTGGGGATGAGTGCTTGTGAGCTTGTGGTTTGTCAGTTGTAGGATATCTAGTAACTGCATGAATAACATCCTTTGTTATTCATTTTGGCTTATTAAGCCATAAAGTCTGGTTATGCACTCTGCTGAGAACTATTTGTATCCATTCTGTTTTGAAAACTCTAGGAAAGTGTAATGCATTAGTGAGACCTTTCACTTCCAGATGCTTGTGCTCTTCTTTTAGGTTTCCAGCATCATCACAAAGTGCCTTATAGGCATTATCTAGGTCTAGATCTCCTAATTCTGATATCTTACAATGTATATAGGACCTTACATCCTCTACTAGCAAAACCCTAGGTGGGATTATGGAGAATGCTCCAGAATCATCAAGTTGTGATGTGATTTCTAGGTGTAGCTTGTATTTAGGCTCAACACAAGTGCCTCTGCTAATAAGGTTGATTGTTTTTTTCTTATCCTCTTTCAACTTTTCAACTCTTGAAGTAGATGCCATCATTTTCAAAAATTTAGGGCTTTCCATAATTTAAATAGTGCGATCGGTGAATGCAGGTACTTACTGAATCTCTTTGATCACTCGTGAATCCTTTGAGATGTGTTAGAATCTTTCTGAGGTTGCACTTCAATTTTCTCTCTAATCGCTTTGTGTAGCTCTGCTTGGTTGCTCAAAAATCGTGGGTGCGAAATGAGTTCTTCCGTCGCGCTTTTATAACTTTTGTGTCATAAGTTGTCATTAATGCCCAACAACTCATCGATATACAAAGACTGAGTTCATCGGTTGAGACATAAATAACATCTTCAGTGTAGGTGAAAATTATAGGGGTTGCTAGCAGCTTTGGTGACTTCACCAATGATTATCGGTACAGTGGTGACGACAACTTTTATTGGCTCAAGGATTACTGATGTTTGTCAATTTACACTTAGCAACTTGGATTTTGTGTAATGACCAATACATTTCGGTAAGCAGTTTTAACTTTTCTGTGTGTGCTCACCGATGATAATTTGTACCCAATAGCCGATGGTTGTTTTTCAATAATATTACAAGTAACAATATAGTGCATCTTCAATAATGCTAATTTGTCTATATGATCAATATGTGAATGGAACTGATGCATAATATAACTTGTCATAATGCAGTTCCATACTTACTTGTACAACTTAGTTGGAGATGGTGATGCCACCAGATCCATTAGATAGGGCGTCATCATTTGCATTTCTTGTTCTAGCAACTTTAGTATTTATGGCTTTTACCCACATCTTATTTCTCATCTTTTTGATTTCATCAATGGTGTTTCCATTGGGATTAGTGCTTGTTTCTGTCAGTCGGTCTTTGCAATCTTTTATCACATGTCCAACCTTATGACAATGTAAACATGCCATACTTGGATTGAACCATCCTCTTGGTTTTCTAGTCTATTTTCTCATACAGTTGGAAGATATATGACCATACCTTCCACATGCTGTGCAATTTACCCATGTGTTGTAGTCCCAAACATATGAGTTTCCTACTCTTGTCGGTTTGTAGCCATCATCAGGTTCTTTTGGTGTCCATGCTTTCTTATTCTTTTTCTAGCATTTCTGATATGTATGTCCATTCATTTTATAGGTAGTATAGTACTTGTCCATGTAGGTTTCCTTCTTTGGTTTTTTCATCTTGGATATGCATTCATATGCCTTGTGTCCTTGCTTGTGACATTTATAACAATTACCAATGAAAGTAGATTGTGATTGAGGAATACCTTTCATTTTGTTTCTGCAAATGTTTGAGGTGTGACCTGGTTTTCCACAGTGATTGCATGACAGCTTCTTGGTCCTTGGAGTTGCATAAACATTCCTTTGATTTGATTGATTAGATGATTCTCCAATGTCGATGTACCCTATTCCTGTGTAGTTGTTGAATCTTCTTTGACCATCAAGGAAATCATCCATTATTTTATTTCTATCTTCAACTTTCTTGATCAATTCATTATGTTGATTATGAATTTTGACTTCATGTTTTAGTTTCTCATTTTCTTCCCTTAGCTCATCGATGATCTGTATTCTTTCAATGAGTTCAGTATTTAATCTATTTGCCTCTTGACTCATAAGAATAATCTGGTTGGTAATGTCATGGTGATGGTGAGTAAGTCTTTGAATCTTTGATTCTTTTTCTTATAGCTTCTCAGTGGTTTTCCTCCTGTCATCAATAGCCAATGTCCTCTTTGATTTAGCTTTTCTTGAATCATTCATGACATCAATCACTTTTACCATCTGAGTCTCTTGACCGATTTGCAGCATCTTGATTTGCTCTGTCAAATGTAGATTGACTTCTTGTAGACTTGTGATCTCTTCTACTGATGTGTCTGAAGCTTTGCTTGTTGATGATTCAACATAGTTGAAGTAATCTGGAATCTCCTCTTCTTGATAATATTTTTCATTAAGTTTAGTTTCCATTATCTTTCTTTCATCAAGCAACTTTCTCATGCTTACTCTCGCCTCTTTATACTGCTCAAAGTAAATATGAATTTGTAACTTCTCATTCTCAATAGTCTTGTCTAGTCTATACTTTTCCATTACGTTGATCTTTTCTCTTAAGTCTTTAAGCTTTTTCAAGAAAGAGACTTAGCTTTGATACCAATTGTTGGAATTATTGGAATGATGTACTGAGAGGAGAGGGGTGAATCAGTACCTCTAAAACTTTTTGTGTGGTTGGCCTATTAACCTTTGTGTCATCAGATTTGTATATACCTGTCTATCTGTTCATCTTTATATATGTATCTAAAATCATAATATAAGTTTTTTACATGTGTAAACATTCAAGAAACATACATGAAAGTAAATAATACATAACACATGATATGATATCATAGAAAACTCCTGTTAGGAAGTAAAAATTGCGATGAGGATGTCTACCCACAAAACTTCACTATCTACAGATAAGAAGGGAGCCGGTAAAGTCTTACAATTGATCACTTCTGATGATCTACCCTCTTAGGAGTATTAGAGTGGAGACCTGTTAAGATCTACTTCATTTGAAGCTTTAGCAACACTTTTAAGTGTGCACTTTGTTAACAGATTTGTCAAAGAACTGTTAAGTCCACCTTCTACAAAAGGATTTTAGTTGTGATGCACTTGTTAGAATACAAATAAAATATAAATTTTGATCTGATAGTGAATGCAATCTCTAATTGCTGATAACAGATCCTATATAGCTTACAATGTAAATGTAATCACCTTGAGTGATTGAATGATACCTTGTCTCTGCTCGTCGATAGCCTTTCTGTGTTCTTGATAACTACTTTGATCTATTTTTGAACTTTGCATAAATTCTCTTCTATTGTTTAGATGCTCTCCATGGATACTATCATTTATCAACTGATTACCAAGTCCGTTCATTACAAATGATTTAACATCTATTTATACTAGTTTCTAGCTCTATTCTTGATTCACGCTTTTTCAAATTAACTCTAGATCCAAGGTTTACAACTTGACCTTGATCTTTAGTTAGTTATGTTTTAGATCCATTAGGATGCTTTAAAACATTTACAATATGCTTGCTTGACCCTCAAGTAAAACTTTAAAACAAATAAAAATTCTATAAATAGGATTACAATGTTTTATCTGACGTGTAAAGTTAGATCCACTTTTTGTGGGTTCTGTAACTGACTGTCGATTCTGATGGTCAGGCTGCTTTGTCAGTTCTGTTAGTTTTGTACTTTGTCGGTGTCCCTTAATTGAACTGTTAGTCAGGTATGTTTTTTCTGCTCCGTCGGTGATGTTCTCAAAACTGTATCGTCGGTTATGCTTGTTGTCAGTTCTACTCTTGTCATTGTTCGTTGGGCAAGTCTATACTTAGATTTTTTATGATAGACATTTTTATCTCGTCGGGTATGCTTGTTGTCCATCGGTTATGGCTATACCTATGACCTTTATCATGTTTTTCACTTTAAGTATACTAATGAAAAAACTTAATGTCATCAATTAGATTATATCAAGTTGACATCAATGACAATACAATACATTAATTGATTTAATGTCTTGCATTAAATTTTTGGATCTTGGTGATCATCAACTTAACATCTTCAAACATTCAATCAGTTATAGTTCTTCTAGTATTTTAAAGTGAAGGGTATTTTGTTGATATAAGCTTCTATTTGTACTAAGATAATTGAAATGTTAAAGATTTTGTAACGAGTAATAAAAGTTAAAAAATGCAAATGCTAATTTTTTTCATAAAATATGGGAAGGCCTTAAGACTATATCGGGAGGCCACATTAATGTCTTCCACGCAATCTGTATTTTTAGAGCACTAAGCCACTGAGACGGCCGAATGGATCGCTTATAAGGTAGGGGTGCCATGAGGGGTCAACTTAATTAAGCTCTATGGATTATGATCAAATTCAAAAGAATAAGGAATAGAGGAGTAATAGTCATTTTTATTTGTATGACTAAATATTTAGTTATAATTTTACCCGATGACCAAATTAGTCATTTATTTAGTCACTTAGAAATTTTTTAAAATGCAATCTTAATCTAACGAGAATAGTTACCATTTAGAGATATTGGCAAATAGTGGCCGGAATAATGTTCACACAATAAGTCTATTGGTGAACAAATATTATTGGTGAAATGCAACTTCTAAGAATATAAGTATATGATATTATCAAATGTTAATGTGTAAAGGAGTATTAATCATTCATTTAATCATTTTTATTATAAGGGTGAGTAATTATTTAGTCATTTATATGGTCATTTATTTAGTCATTTATTTGGTCATTTTATCCGATGACTAAATTGGTCATTTATTTAGTCATTTTAGTTGTGATTTTACCTGATGACCAAATTGGTCATTTATTTAGTCATTTATATTTGTGAATTCTAAAAAAAAAGTAGAACATGATTGTTTTAGTCACGTGACTAAAAATTTTAGTCACTTGGCCATTTATTTGCCCAAATTCTACTAGTGAGGTCTTCAAGTTTTGCCTCAAAGTTTTCTTCCAAACTACTTGAATCCATCTGGATCTCCCTCAAGGTGTTATGCTTTCTCTCCAAGGCCCACAAGCTCTGATACCAATTGTTAGGATCAAGCAACACTAAGAGGGGGGGGGGTGAATAAGTGTAAGAGTACTTTTATCTAATCTCAACCATTTGAAAGTTAACCATGAAATAGATGAAATAAAGAGAACATACACATAAAAAAATAACTCATAACACCATGATTTATTTTTAAGGAAACCCTATTAAAGGAAAAACCCTGGTGGGGATGGAACCCACAAATAATGCACTAAGAGTATAATGTCCTTGTTACAAGACCTAGCCCTGTTAGGAGCTGAGTATTACATTTAGTACAAATCCTTGTTAAAGGATGAACCTTGTTAGGGGTAATACAAAGAGGTTCACTACCCAAGCATATTTCTCAGATGTGAAGGTTAAACCCACCTTCTAGACCCACTGTCCAAATAGGAAGTATAGAGATATACTTATAATAATGAACTGACTGATAGCAGCTTTCTTTGCTTATACAGTTCCAATGAAGTGCACTACAATCATCATCGCTGCTCTACATTAGTAGAACTCACATCCACATGCTTGCCGTATCCAATACATACATCTTACTACAATAAGGAATGACTTTCCTTTATACAAGTTACAATAAGCAATTAGGTCAGACTATTAAGACTTCCCCAATGCGCAAATAAATATATAGACCCTTGTTAAGATATACACAACACCTTAAACAAGTAAACATCAAATACAACTCATATATTAGGCTCCGAGATCCAAAATTCATGCTCACCATCCTCTGAACTTGTTATCTCCTCTGGTCAACCCCAAATAGGTCTTCACAAGATCACACACCATAACTAACGTCACTAAGAACCCAATGACCCAAGAATCATAAGAAACATTCTCCAACATGTCTTCTACCATGCCTTAATCTATCATACCATAAAACATGCTCGCATCCAAGTTATCCAAAAACACAAAGACTAATTTGTTCATAATTCTCTGTCACTGCTCTGTAACCAGTCTCCACCAAATATGCCATAACTCATGCAAAAATCTAGATAATGATATGCGACCTTAGATATAATGTCTATGCTCCTCCCTTTACACAAATGTAAGCTCACATACTTTGACACACCGTATACGATCAATACTGCTTCATCAGACCTGCTTGTCCCTATCATAACCAGTCTGCCTGAGACTCTTGATGAAAATAATTGAAACATATGTTGACATCAATAACAAAACATGAATGTCAACACCTAAAACAACAAGAATTTCAATATATCTAGTTCATTATTATATTGCATTTTCATGTTAAAAACAATAATTTTTTTTTTCATGCATTGGTATGTATATTTAATTAGTTTCTTTTATGATTAGTTTCATTAAATTAACTTATTGTTTTGCAAAATGTCTAATTTCATTGTACAAACTTGTACTACCCTTGATGATACATTTAGTAGTGAATACTTTTATATGATGGATGAAGTCCCTAATGACTTCATCTCTACTAAGACTTCCTCTACACCTCCTAAACTATCTTTTCTATGAAATTTTTTTAATGTGATATACAGATTTAGGATTTACAACAATACCCTTTGTGAGCCTCTCAACGATTCCTATCACAAATATTATCTCCCTCATGAGGACATATTAAGTCAATAACATACTTTTTACACTTCTATTAACGATCTCCCTCTTTGGGATGACCCATTAGAGAATGGTGTTTATTATTCTCTCAATATGCATCTCCCCCATAAGAGTCCCTTGGTGCAAGAGGATGATATTATAGAGGAAAAGGGTGTTATATTTCCTAATTCCCTAAATGGCACTCTCCCTCTTATTCATTTCAATAATATTCTATCTAGAGATGAAGCATTAATGAATTGTGGTTGTCCTTCTCTAATTTTTCATGAAAATAACTTAGAATCAAATTATGATATCCTTGATTATCTCTCTTTTTCAAATGAATCTTTTGAGAATAATGAACCTAATCAAGTCAGTACCATTCAAGATATCCCTGAAAACCAACCAGTGATTATTATTGTAAAAGGTGCCACACAACATGATTATCATGCAATAACATACACATATAACAAAATCCTCGAGATGATAATATCCTTGATGTCCTCCCTTCTACAAATGCAAATTTAGCACTTAAGGATCATAATCAATTCAACACTATTCATATGCCAATTATTTCTCCAACACAAAAAAAATCACACCATCAAATCTTCAAGATTATGATTGGGGAACTTTAGACTTCATATCGACCTTCCGTAGTAAAAATGCAATCCTTGAATTTGAGAATCAAAGCCCTTATTCTGATACATGTCTAGATATTGATTGGGCCTCTTTAAATTTCAATCCAATCCCACAAAAAAGAGATCCTTATATTTTTGATATCCCAAACCTTGATGACAGACATGGTATAGGATGGGTACAATAAACCATTGAAACCCATGAGAAATCTACATCATATTTTTTCAAACAAAATCTAGGTTTTTGACCTTCACATTTATCCAATCAAGCTACACATTCTTCTCCTAATTTATCATCAGAACAAGAGAATTTTTTGTTTGAGCTTCATAAATCCAACTTGATTACTCTTCCTTTGAAAAACAAAGAAAAAATAGCAAACAGAAACAAGACAATTCCTCCATTGTATGTATCATCAAATTCCTAGTCATAGAAATAACGAATGTTACGATTTGAACTATAAAATTAAAGAATTCATTGATTGTGGTATGATTCAAATTATGTGTAATAATGAATGGAACCTTTTGATTATCATTCAAAATAAGAGCTAAGTTCCTATTATGTTGCTCCTCACAATGTGATATTTCCAGCCTATCATTTGGGGGCTCATTGTCATGTATGGCAGTGCAATTTTAGGTGCAATCATACTTTATGAGAAACATAATAGTCTTCCTTATTCATTGTGTCCATGCTTGGGGTGAAAGGGTACTATTTCAATCTCCTATACCAAGGACCCATTTCCTCCCTTTGTTGAATTATGCCTTTTATATCATGATATCCTTTCTTACATAGAATTATATGTTTATGTAAGGATCTATTTTTTAGGAGATTTATATCCCAAGTTTACAACCTTTCTTTTCAGTAAAGCACATGTATATTATAAATTACCTTTACCTTGGGGTGTATAACGTGTTGTCCTTTTCCAAGTATTCCCTTACCTAACAATAAATAAGGTGTCCTTTATTACATGAATTTGTTTATTTTGCATAAGGATCTTGTCTTTTTCAAGAGATTTACATCTTGAGTTTACAACTTTATTCTTGCTTTAAAGCACATATCTATTATAAAATATATATCACTTAGGGTATATAATGGGTTATATTTTCCCTTGCCTTCACCCTTGGAGGGAAAGGTTTAATTTCTAAATCTCTTGTTCATTTATAAGGATTCACTTTCTCTTGGTCTTTTGGTATTTATTTGTCACATGACATCCTTTCTTGCATGGTGTTGTTTGGTTACATAAGGATCTTCTCTTTTTCAAGAGATTTAAATCCTGAGTTAAAACCTTTTCCTTCCTTGGAAAGCGCATGTCCATCCCAAACAAATACCCTTACTTGGGGGGTTAGATTTTTTTCTCCTTTATAAAGAATCCCTTCTCACCTGGAAATAGGGGGCTAAAAGGGTGCATTCTTGTTCTCCTCCCCACCTTTGTCTTGAAGAAGTTATATTTGTTAAAAAAATCCTATTGAAGGTAGATGTATGGTAGAAAATATCTCTCCCTTTCAAGGGTCTCCTCCCACTTTCAAATATCCTTCCTTGATTATCTATTCTTTGGCTAACAAGAGTTTTCACTCTTTGCTAAGGTTTTTTTATATACATTGTTGATTTAACGATATATCCTTGTTGTTGGAAGTAGGTATCCTTGTTCTCTTTTCCTGATGATGCCACTATGGTTCGATGTCTCCATCAAAAGGAGGGGGGATGCATATGACCTTCTTGTACATTATGAATATTTTATTGGTCCTCATACTAACTAATTTTTTTAATGGATCCACATGGAGACTATATTTTCCATAAGACTAATACCATAAGGTGCCTCGTACACAAATTGTGTAAGCTCCATTGTGCACAAATTTTTTAAGTTGCCCCATGTGAAAAAATTATAAGTCATCTCATGCACATAATTTCAAAGAAGCCCTATGCGTAATTTTTTTCAAGGTAGAATTGACTAGCATAATATAGCTTGATATACAATAAAATCTCTCTCTCTCTCTCTCTCTCTCTCTCTCTCTGATAAGTGGCGTTGGTCCCACTGAGAGGGGGGGTGAATTAGACAAATAAAAACTTAAACACTTAAGACTAAACTCATTGATTCACTCGGTAATACTGAATACAATAAATAACCAATTCACCAATAAACTCAATAACATAAGCAACAATACATATCATATATGTAAATAGATCATTCAAACTTAGCAACATTAGATTAACTCAATTGACACCACATTTAACGAGGAAACCCAATTTGGGAAAAACCTCTATGGGAATTGTAACCCATAGTAAAAATGTACCCTTATGAAGTGTAAAGGAAGAAAAAGGGGAAAAATAATGGTAAATGGTAGGTAAGTTCCCTTAAACCTACTTTAAATTTGATTGAGATGTTTGGATTATATGTTATAATTATGATTAAGAAGAAGATAAGATATTCCTCTTTTATTCTCCAAATGCACAAATGAAGGATCCAAGTTGATCAATCCAAGAGAAGGATTAATGCATAAATGAATCAATCATTTGGAAATGAGATAAGAGAAGAGGATCTTAAATTATGTTAATTGAATATATAGATATGATATATGATAGTAATTAAGGAAATAGGAGAAATGTACTAACCTTAAATAATTGCAGATCAAAGAATGTTGTTTTCTGAGGTCAGTATTTTGTTTCTGGAAAACCTAAAGTATGATTCGGAACTGGAACATAGAGACGAAAAAAACCCACAAATATTTTTTTGATCCAACTCTGTCTTATGAAAAAGGTCAACCTTGACCCACAAATGTCAACCCTGACCCAATAATGTCAACCTTGACCTACACAGGTCCAACAGAGAATCTGTTCGCGGAGTTTGAAAGAAAGCTGAAAAGGGTATCCAGATCTGAGTCCAAATTTGCAATCCTGAACCTGTACCTACAAGAAAAATAGGTTTGTTTTTTGGGGTGGAGGGGTTTTCCTTTGTCAAACCCTAGTTTTGGAATTAACCTCAAATATATGTAATTGAAATTGCAGAAGTAAACAAAGTAAATGCATGAATTCACCTTGCTTGTAAAAGTCCTTGTGGAGGATTCGTATTTGTGGATCCACAAGTATACACCAAAATGTGGAATGTAGAATGTAGGATGTCTTCAATCTCTTTCTTGTAGATCTCCAACATCAAGTCTTGAATGGGTTCTTGATTATGAAGAGGCTTGGAAGAAGATGGATGGAGAGATCACCAAAAGGGCACTATGTGACTTGAATTCTTCAATGGCCTCCCATGGATCTCTTTGAATGCTTGAAGGCTTGTTGGTGGATCAATCCTTGCTTAAAATATTTCTTTATTTCTTTCTTGAATCTTCACTTGATGATGGTTCTCAATTGTTCAAGGATACTTAGGCTTCAATAGAGGACTTTTTCTTGCTTAATATCGCTTAGAGAAAATGAGAGGAGAGAACCTCCTTTTATATGAAATTAGGGCACAATATTATAAGGAGGACAACATAGGAGAATTAAATTCCAATTAAAGCATTTACCCTTAGAAGAGGACCTAAGTTAAATATAATTTAGGAATCACCGCTTCAGAACCTGAAATAGCCGACCCGGAAGCGAGAAATGACTTTTGTAAATACCAACATCTAGAAACTGTGGGACCTTGGGATCTAAACCCTGGGTCAAGGTTGAGGTCGACCTTGACCTAGGTCAGGGTTGAGGTCAACCTTGACCTAGGTTAGGGTCAAGGTCAACATAGACCAAAAATTTCAACCCTGACCTTGAGGTCCAAGTTCTCAGGTCCGTAGCCCAGAATGCATAAATTAGGTTGGAAGGAAGTGGAAAGAGGGGCAAAACAGGGGGAAAGCCAGGTCTAAATCAGGAACCCATTCAAGGTGGTTGATATGACCCCAAACCACTTAATCAGAAGGCTAAACAAGTCTATAATGGAAGTGCTTCAATTTTTTGACTATACATTTAGCCCCCACTTTAGCAAGAGTATGAGCTCAACACAAACTCTTGGTAAAGGAGAACATACATAACAGACAATCTTATTGGAATCAAAAGGGACAAAGAAATCCTCAAGCCCCCAAGAGACTTAATTCTTTATCAACCCTAAGATCATGATAAGAGAGACATCACTTAGTTAAGAAGAGAGAGAAAAGGGTGTGATTATCTTTCCAAATGAGAACTTATGTCCCATTGTGAACCACACAAAAAGTGTAACTAGAAAGATGGAGCTGAACCGCCTAGTGAATGTGGCTACTCACTAGTCAACCCATCAGGGAGATCCGTTCTTAAAGGGATAAAAAACAATGTAAATTAAAAACTGGTGGGATCGAGAGATCCATGTAAATTTAAACTGGAGGAATCAAGAGATCCTAAAAATAAGGTAAAGTGTCCATGCTTTAAGGATTAGTTTTTAATCCATAAAGGGAAAATTTTTAAATGCTTGAAAACTATTTTGAATGTGTGTGTGTGCAAAAAGTGAGTAGAGTGTATGCCCCCACGTTAAAGTAATTTCTAACACTTTAACAGGAGCAATGGTTTTAATGGAAACATAAACAACTCTATGAATTATGTTTCCACTGCGAGATGCCCCCAAAGGAAGACAAATCAAGGGAAATAAAAACATAAACATACATAAAAAAACAAGAGGGATCTACCTAATGTGGGGTCAGTATGATCATAAGATAACATGTACATAGAAATATGATATTATTGCAAATGAATTGACATCATTCCCTGAAGAAAATAGAACACAATCACAAAGGAGGAAAGAAACTTAAGAGTTACGAAGAAGAATCTTTTCGGACCACAACATGGAGACCAAAAAAAATTAGTGCTACCATGTCCCAGATCCAAGTAGAATATACAAGGAAAAAAATTACAAACAATAGCACAAGTACAAAATAACATGAAACAACATATAGAAGAATAAAGATACATATAGAAGAATTGTACGACAGGTTTGATTCCTTTATCACCTTGCACCAACAAAGTAACAAGGGTTGTATAAAAGAGTCTAACAAACATTTAGCAAATACATTATGGGAGAAGCACATTACAACATGCAAACACAAAAAGGGCTACCATAAAAGATAATCCAATCAAGCACATTGCCGACCCTCCCCATCTTGATTTATGTTATTGATGGAAGGTGGGAAACTCGCAAGAGGGACTATATCCAATACAGTATGAATGATAGCCAGTTCCAAACAAGGATCCTCTTGAGAATCACAATGCTTGATACTAGGTGTAATTTTTAACTGAGTTGAAAGCATATGAGGTAGATCATTATCAAGATCAATGGTCTCATATTCATCACTAAGATCAATAGGATCATCGAGAGTGTCCTCCTCATTAAGGTTGATTGAAATAGGATCCAAGATGCGAATAGGATCATCATACTCATTATTCTTAACATCATTATGAATATTAAATTCTAACACATCAGGCATGGGTTGGTCGAAAGTAGGTAATGAGTTTTGAATAACAGAAGCACGAGCTCTAGCATTAGCTCTATGCTTCTTACGATGTTCATTAGAAGATTTGTTATGTTTAGCTTTGGTTGGCACATTTTGAGAATTAGGAGGAATGACAACAGGTTCCTTCATAGGTTCTATAGGAGGATTCTCAATAGGTTGCAATGCAATAGTAGAAGTTTGATTAATATTATTAGTAGCAATGGATAAAGGAGGTATTGCAGGAGTAGGCAAAAGACCATGGTTGGAGTCAATCCAAGGCATAATTAACTCAACAATTTTGCGATGTTTGTAAGCTTGATATGAGTGAAAGAGATGATCAGGTTGAGGAGGACATGAGTTAGGTAGTGAAGTCCAAAAGAAATCAAGAGTAGCACAATCTCTAGGCCTAGAAGGTGCATACAAACTATGATTAATCATTTTTACTTCTCCATTTTGAATGAACTTAAGACAATTATGAATGGGAGAAGCAATAGAATGTATAGCAGTTATCCAAGGTAAACCAAATTTGATTTGAAATTGATCTGAAGTAGGAATAATGATGAAGGTAGTAGCTACAACTTTACCAGAAAGTTCAAGAGGTAAATTGATAGAACCAAGTGCAGGATAAAGAAAACCATTACAAGTTTGGACCCATGCATCAGATGGATCATAATAATCACGTTGTAGGCCTTTCATAAAAATATTTTCCTAAATAATGACATTTATTAGATATGTGGGATCAACTAGACAACCACAAGTAGGTATCTTAGCAATCCTAGCATATATATAAAGGGGACCATCGGGAGCTTTAATTGTTCCAGAATCATCAAAGGTAATTAAAAGTTCCCTAGGTCACTTGTCCTTAGTTTGTTTTTAATGTTTAGGTGGAATTGGAAGTTGAAGTGGAGGTGAAGGATCTTGAACAGTAAGTTGAGATGGCACAACACTCTCCACATGATTAACAATATGATTAAGATCATCCATCTTTGAATCGTAAACAATATCCACAGAAGATGGTTGAGCTATAGTATTAGTATCATGTGTAGGTAAAGTATTGGTATATATTTGAAGGTTTTGATTAGGAGGAGAAATAGATTTATTCCCATTACCATAAAAATTATCAACAGATAAGGCTTTAGAATCAATTAAGTCTTGGATCTTATGCTTTAGAGAATAACATTTTTCAGTATCATGGCCATTCTAACGATGGTATTGGAAGAAAGCTTTAGAATCAAAGGATTTTGAAGCTATCATGGTGGGAAGAAGAGGCCAAATAGGAGGAAAGGTAATCATACTAGCACTTAACAACCTACTCATTATAGAATGCATAGTTTTAGAGAGAGGAGTAAATGTACGATTCATACGGAAAGTAGTGGATGCAGAAGTAGCATTATTGGATGTAGCTGCAACTTGATCAGCAACCGTGTTCATCTGTTTATTAATCTTAACATAGTTGTTAGGTTTCTGAAACTTATTAGGATTAGGAGCATTGTCACCCTTATCAACTCGAACATGAGCCATTGGAGTGTTGCTCTCCAACTGACTCACTTGTAATTGATAAGAGTGAAGTATTGCACACAATTGTTGAAATGAGGTAAATTCAGTAAGCAGAATCTTATCTCTAATATCCTTTTGTAAATTTAAAATAAACATATGTTGAATATCAATATCAGGAACATGATAAGAAATCTGAGCATGCAAATGCTTAAATCTACCAA